>CM056391.1:14035376-14407876 GCA_029718625.1 Synaphobranchus kaupii
TTCTCTCTCTTCTTCACTGTTACGGCTCTCTTCTTCCACTGGCCGTTGGTGGGCTGGGGGGTGGAGTTGGAAAGCCGACTTTAATTATGAGACGCACCTGTTAAGTTTTTTTGCCCGATTTAACTCGCTGTCTCTTGTTCTGTTTTTTTGGTTCTCTCCACGTACGTACGTGTTTGTTTGGGTTTTTACGTCTTTTACGTCTTACGTCACTGGTACCTTTACAGACTTCCACGCCTCATGTTTTACTTTATTTTGCATGTGCTTTGGGTTAAATTAAATACATTTATATCTGTTCAGTAATTTCCCTGTGTGGTCTCCCTGTTTTGTCATGGCTCTACGAGCCGGGTCGTGACGTCACCTTCAAAGACCTTCAAACAAATTGGACCAAAAAAGGACAAATCTGTACAATGAAACTTTGAGGTTTTTAAGTTAACTAAGCTTTTTTTCCTATGTTTCACTTTCAGGCCCACAGACCAGGCTGAGCTCACACGGTAATCTGCTCAAACGATTTACAACTGCACTATTTTTTTCTTTCGTTAGCAGCTGTATGTTAGCTACTTCAACATTTCGTTTAGCATCCAAGTGAAAACTGTTCCGTTCCATCGAACAGTTTTATTTCTATCTTTAGCTTAGCTTGAGGTCAAAGATGTTTTAATGATACAAATGAGTCTTCCAGAAATATGAAAAAAGCCCTTGAAAAAAAAAAAGAAAAAAAAAAAAAAGTGAGACAAATCTGCCACTCTCGTTAAGAGAGGGAGCTGTCACATTCGGAGCAGAATCAGTCACTTCTGTTCACCCTGAAGCCCCTGCTTCTCCTGGGCCAGAAGCTGGCAGAGTGGCAGGCCAGTAGGCCAAGCACAGAGGGAAAGCACTGGGCCCTGTGCCTGCATAAGGGGAGCACCGTTAGAGGAGGGGAAAAAACAGTTTGGGAATTAAGGTCATTAATTTTCCACTTTCAAGGGCTGCCACACAGACAGAGATAAAGTCAGCATAAATATTCCGGCAAAGTTTTGCCACCCCCCACCCTATCCAACCCCCCCCCCCCCCACCCTCCCCCAGTTTTCATCGGCAGCCCATTTATCTGCATGCTGTCAATTAGAAGCAAAAAAAGCAAAGAACTAATTAGGAACTGTGCAATTTTAATTAGCTGTTTTGATAATTAAACTAATTGGCTCCCTTGTGTTTCTGCAATGTGCGCCAAGCACTTTTTTTGATATCTGGGCTGCAGATTTCCCATCCGTTGGTTAATTAGACACTTTTGCATTAAAAAGGAGCCGTTCTTAATGGCCTTAATTTGCAGTTGAAAAGAGAATCTACCGTCAATAATTTGTGTAATTGGTAACCGTTTGATTGTAATTTAGAAGTACGGCCGGACAGCACTGCATGTCTAATTCCTAATGACTGGGATTAAGGTTGGATTAAATGTTTGGGAAGGGGATCTTTTTTTCCCAGATGATGGTAAGTCTATTTTAGGTACTCCCCCCCCCATTTAGATGACTAAGTGCACAGTGAGTGTGTCCATAGTAATAAGCTGGCACACACTTCTCCTGTGTATCTCCCAGCATGCCCTTCAGCAGAACTTTGAGGATGTTCCAAAGAATAGGAAGCCCAGGGAAAGTGTTTAGCTGAACATACTGAGCATTTATCAACCAGTGTCTGTAAAGGCTGAGAGGCATCCACACTCCAACAAAGATTCTTCTTTGGGTTTGATGTTTAGTTGCTTGATTCCTGTTCTCCTGAAAATGTCAAATGTATACCAATCTTCAGTTACACTGAACAAATGAAGGTTAAACACAGGTTGCTTTTTTACCTGATTATGCCTCAGTAGTCCGACACAGCTCCTAGGGAAAACCACAATGTGCATTAATATTATCTTTCAAAATCAATTTGTGCATTGACCTCAAGATGGGGGAAAAAAACACAGTTTCCAGCCACTAGGTGGGTTTATATTCCTTAACCATCTAGAACTTTTCTAGAACACTGTAAAAATTCAATTTGAGGGGTTGTTTGTTTGTAGCATATAAGTATCATATAGCATTTCACAGAGAGCATTATGGGAAGTGAAGTCTAGAGTTTGACATTAAAAGATTTGTTGGACATGTCTTAAGTCCACCTCCCATTAGCCCCTATGAATGCTCTGTGGAGCTGTGCTGATTGAATGCCTCATAGATACCCTCTCTTTTTAATCCTCAAACTTGTGGTTAATTGACACAGAGTATTTAGACCCATACAAAAATATGTTTGATGAAACATAACCTATTAGTCCTCTATGGAGTTAGCTATAATGTGTATGTCCAGCTCATGTTTTGTGTAACAGTGACATATCAGCTTGTAGTCTTCAGATATAGGACAACCTTCATTGTGGCTAGTGTTCCCTGGTGGCAGACATGAGTAATTGCAAAAAAGAACACATTGGAAAGGTTGTCTCTTCTCAAAGTTAAGTAGGACCTGGCTTGTAAGTGTGTTCCATTACTGTGGGTAAAATCACGGGTAACTCTAGAACAGAAAAGTGTGTGTGTGTGTGTGTGTCTGTGTCTGTGTGTGTGTGTGTGTGTGTGTGTGTGTGTGTGTGTGCGCGGGTGTGTGTGCGTGCATGCATGTGTGTGTAAAAAAGAGAGAGAGAGAGTGTGTTTTATATAGAATGTAATGAAAGTGTATCTTAAACTTTAAACCGTTTAATATGTGATCAGCTTTGACTCCACTGCAACTTTGTCATATTCTAAAACATGAAAAAAATATGTTGGAATAACTTTTTGAGCTCATATGTAATGTAGTGAATGTTAAAAACACCTATGGATTATATTAATATAGGAGTCTTTAAATAAGTAACTAAATAAATAACATCAATTATATGTGTCTTATCTTGCCAGGCAGTGGATGAACGCTGATGGACTACAAAAATAAAGAGCACACTTCCTGAACCTCTTGCAATTTAACACACCGGGCAAGTAAACACCTCTTTCAATATTAGGTTTTTTATTTTATTTTTTTTAATCAGCTTAGACTTTATGACATATAGAATGAGCTTCCGCTCATCCCCTTTGAAAGGTACGAAGGCTGCCGTAGACAGCAGCGGTGAGAGCAATGCGCGGGCCTTCTATCAGATTAGGCGGGGGTTAATTACAGAGCAGCGCGCTGCGGTGGCAGTGTGCAAACCACCAGTAAATAGATGGGGCCAGTTAATGGCCAATCAGAAATGAATTATAATTAAGTCTGAGGCACAGCAGCCACTCTGGGGCTTGTTTTGGAGTCACCACTCTGGGGCTCGTTTAGGAGCCATGGTCAACCACTCCGGGACTCGTTTAGGAGTCATGGCCAACCCTGAGATCTGCTCCCAGGCTGAAAGGTTCCTCTACGACCTCCACAACCGTGAAGCAATGGGCCAACTCCATGGTTCCGTCGCCGGTGTCTCGTCAAGGACGGAAGTGCCCGCTCAGTGGCACACGCAAAAGGACACGCGACACGCTATGCTCAGGTAGCACCATGTAACATGACATTCGTGGCCCTGAAGTAAGAGCCAAGGTAGCATCTGACCCACCAGGTAATCACAGATCTCACATTACTGACAGAGCATGTGCAGGATCATTTTCTTCACACAAAGGCAAATAAATAAGTAAACAAATAAATAACATTGTTCAAAAACTGTATTTTGGTAACTATGAATCAATTAACAAATTTTACCACGTGATCATAAGACTACCTATTTATTTGCATATGTTTGTGTATATATAACACACATTATTCTGATTTTTAAAAATATATCTACATTTATACACTCAAATGACGGCTATTTAAAGTCTGAGGCCAGCGGCCGTCACCCTGTTTTTCTTTCACTCTCCTTTTCTGCGTGATTGTATTAGTTATGTGTCATTCGCTTCTGCTAGAGGTCAGCAAACATACAATCTTGGTCATAAGTCATCAATCCATATGACTGGAGAAATGAAAAGTCAGGCATGTCAACTAGAAATCCAGTGACAGAAGCTCCTTGCGATTGATTTCAGCGAGGGGACAATAGTTCTCCATGATCAAGGAAGCCAATGTAACCGTCATGGATAAATTGAGATCACGTAGCACTAACTCACAATGCCGTCAATGTCTCATATAACATGAAAGGTAGCCACATTTTTGTATGCATTGCATGATGTTTTTTTCTTTTGTCCTGATGGGCCTAATACTTGTCTGACTGGGTTTGAATCTATATTTATACTGCATCGCCTCACTTCTGAGTAGAATCGACTGCATTTGAACATATTTTCCCCTTAACCTTAACAACACTTTAAACACACAGGGGTTGTACTTTTGTAATATTTACGTTTCTGTAAAAACCTGTTGTAATTTTTTTTTTTTTACAAATAACTATTCCAGAAGAATTAAGAGAAACAACGATGACAGACAACCAGACGGAGCGTAGCTACGTCACGCAGATTGCCTGCTGCCGTCGAGCAGAATGCTTTGGAAATGTGCTCAGTGCTTTTAAATGGTTAATCGTGGCAGGATCTCTACCTTAATTGGTTAACAGTCTCCTCCGGGCTAGTGAAAGTATTGCTATTTAAGGCATCACCATGAAACAGTAACACTTGAAACAAGACTATAACAGCCAGCGATTATATTACCAAATTCGAAGCCGGGGCTCCTATCTACCCACTAATCAAAACGCAGCCCATCTGTTGTGCTGTCTCTTTTAAAAACACTGCTTATCTGTGCATGTAAAGTGGTTCAGGGCATACTAATCATTGTGCAGATTTATTTCGAGAAATATTAATAAATGCAATTAGGTGCGATTTCTGTTGAACCCTTCGAACACTGGAGATGGAGAAGGGGAAATAACAAGCACGTGCATGTGTCGCAATAAAAGCCCTTGTATTGCCACCTTTTGTGATCGACGTAGGCAGAGAGAGAGAGAGAGGCACACACGCACGCACTTTCCCTTAGCTGTGCTTTTGTGTTTTGTCAGAATTAATGAGAAAAGTTCCCGTGCCCTAGGGGTAATTAGTGTCCTTGGAGTTAAATAAGCTAATACTTAGACACCTCTGGCACAAGCAATTATGTTTGTGTATTGAATAATTGATTCAAAGAGGGGGGAAGGGCTGCTAATCAGATCTGAGCATAATGAATTGATTTAATTAACAGGGGAATCCGCGGGTCTCTGGGAACTGTGCGCATTTATTCAGGAGCGGAGGAGAGCTCACCACATAAATTGGGAGAGAAAGGCAACGAGAGTATGCTTTTAGCTCTTGTTAAGTCTGGAATTTGAATTTTTGAATACAGTTACAGCTTCGGAGCAAATGAAAGCGGGAAAAATATTTTACTGGAAATAAATCCTCCCAGTCAAAATATTCTAGGCTTTCGATCCTCCGAGTAGCTACAGTAACACATATTTAACCAGGGAGAATTTCGTTTTGATTTCGCTCTTTTTTTCGTGTGGAAGATATGCGAGCGTGTCTGTCTTGTTTTGACGCTGTAAACTGCAGTTTTAGTTTAGTCCGTGGAGGCTTATTTTGAGAAAAGAACCGGGAACAAATTACGAAGGTGAAACGGCAATTTTTTTCAAAGAAAATAACAGCATAACAATAAGCAAGCCTGTGCTCTTTTTGAATGGGGTTCCGTTATTGAGTGATCTCGTTTCTAAGAATCAGAGGACCGTGCAATTGAAGCTTGCAGCTGGACGACTCCGTTACTATCGCAAAGCAATTTCCCAAAGAAGACAAGTCAACCGGGTGGCGAAGGCTTCTGGAGCCGAAAACGGATCGCCTGGAGCCGGACTCCCCATTCCTCAGGACGATGGTGTTGGATAAGGAAGAAGGTAGGTGGGCTACGACTGCCGAAAACCAAGGGTCTTCCAAAAGGATGTTGCAGTCTCTTTCTGTGTGTTTTTATTCAGAAAGGTAGGCTACGAATACTATCCATGCAGCTTAACGCCCGGTGTAGGATGCCATTTATTTCACAGCACTTAATTCAGTAGACCAAAACACTCATGCTGCAAGACGGTGTATACTTCATAGGCTACAGTTAGCCTATTTGAACATTAGTGGGTAGCGATTGCGCGAAGCTATATTTTTGACATCTTAGCAGTGTTTTAAATTAAATTCCGGGGTTTGTACCATATAGAAGTGTGCATATCGAAATTAGTTATGCGGGAGCGAGGACGATTTTCGGATAGTGTCATTTCACTTAATGTTGCAAAAATCGCAGTTTGCATGCCTTTCCAGTGGTTATCGCATCTATGAAGAAGCCAAATAGGCTACACACCGGCGATCGTATATCTATAGCCCCTAAAAAATAGTTTTGAATGCGATTGAATTGTAAACAAACGGAGGCAGTTCCGTCGTAGAGTAGCTACTGTACTGGTGTCGTTCCAGCTGACCGCGAGCTCTAAAAGCGAAACCAGTGTCTCTGTGCAACATTTAACTATAGCTAATGCATCAACTGGGCTAGTTTCACTGATGATGGCGATGAACATAGTGGCTATTTTAATGGCAATTTAATCTAACTTGAATTAAAATGGAAAATAATGGATCCTTCAAAGCAATTGCATCAATTTCAGTGTTGCGTATAGGTGTAGGTTTTATATTTATGAGTTGTAGTAGTTTGTATAGCTACACTTAGTAGCCTGTGGACTGTACCATGGTAAAATAGATCCGTCGTAAAAAAAAGTAGCATTAGCTTATTTTATTTATTTTTGTTTAATTCTAATTTTCATAAAATGATGTTCAAAATACAGCCACCCTATCCATCTATGACCTAAAACTAACTAGCCTATTCATGTAATTGTTAGAGTATTTCCAGTGCGCGCGCACAACAGTTTTTATCCAGGGACCCTTTTAAAAGTAATGGCTTGCATTTTAGAACCATTATTTATATGTGAAAATGGATACTTCATATCTGTTTTAGCCGAACATCTTTTCACTTGGCCGTCTGAAAACCTATAAAGGCAACGTCGTAGAAACATAAATTGGTCTGTCTCTCTGAATCCATGTCTCGGCTAATGTACCCAGATTAACTCAGCTGTAAATTGTCTCCTCTGGATGTCTGTCTTGCTAAAAGTTTCCTATATGATTCATGATTCGGATTGCTTTTTAACAGCTATTGGCTAAGCAATACGGTAAATGTACAAGGTGATGCAAATGGCATTAACGGGAGAGGATGCACGGGAGCATATAATGCAGTCAATACTACATTAACTACTGATGCCCAATTACAGAAACGGGGGAGAGTGGCTTTTAGGAGCATTAGGACTTGCAGAAAAGCTGAGATCACCTGCTGCTCATTGCCTAAAAGCTTCACCCTTTGCTTGCTGGGGCCGACTGAGATTGACTACGCTGGCGTTTTGGCAAAGATGTGGAGAGCTGTCTGGAGCTGCACTACACTAGCCAGGGCTACTGAAGACTGCCTCCTTCCAAGAGCTGCAGGGGGAAAAAATAAATGTACCTGCCTTCTGAGAGTCTTGACTGACCATAGGGCTCAGTTGTGCACAGCAAAACAGATTATTTCTCAGTGTGTCGATGGAAGGGCATTTTTGATTGCTTTGCGAAATAATCAATGTAGGCCACCATGTAACTAATCCTCCTGCATGTCATGTTTGCTTCTCTTCTGTATAACAATTTCCGAAGGGGGGGGGGGGGGGGCATCGGGATGAAACCCTATTTAGCCTCAAATTAAGCGTACTGCCTTTTTGAAGAATTGTAAAGAATGTGTTTTTATTGAAAAGAAAAAAATTACCATCTTGAATCTGTGAGCGGTTGAGTTGTGAAACCTGATGTGTGTGTAACGCCAATAAAGTCCTGATTATGTGCGCTGAAAGTGACTGCTGATGAAGGCTTGCACACAGTGAGCATTCATGGGGAAATTACTAGGTTTCCTTGAGGAAAGCTAATCTAGTTTCCTTCTTCTCTAAACCTCTGTTTGGGGACAGTAGGATACAAAAATCGATTCTCTCTTCACTGTCCTATTTTTAAACGTTCACAAATCTCACATTCGTTTCCTGACCTACAATAAGGCAAGAATCCACAGTCGTGCCGCCTTTATGAAAATTTTAGACACTGGGAAAATCCTAACCCATTATGTATTAAGTAAAATTCCTAGCCTCAAGTCCATGCAATATTCGGTCATTTATTTTGCTTTATTTCTGTCGTGAGGGCAACCTCATTACTCAGAATGCATATTGCTGCACTGAATCTAAAATGAATAAAAAGATTGCCTCCTTTTTCTTAAGCTATTGCAGCTCCTGCAAAACCACCAACACACACACTGGGTATGGATCCAAGTGGAGGAACGGGATGGATTGGACAGCATTTCCTTGTCTTTTGTTCCAAAAGATTAACTGGTCAGCCATTTAAAAAAATGTGTTCTAAACACAAAAGTCTTCGAGACCTGCCCCTGTCGATACTTGAGCCGTCCGTAGAAATGGTTTCTACTTGTTAGTTAAACTTTGCGTTCCAATTGAGATTCTGCTGTACTCCACTAAACCTGACTACCATGGGCCTTTAAAAACTGCGTTGACCCATTTGGTTTCTTGATGTCTGTAATTGGTTTATTTGTGTCTCTGCTGCTTGGCGGCAATGGTCGGAACAGACACTGCGGTGCTTTTTGTGTACGAAAGTACGGTGTTAATATCGCTGTACTGGAAACCAGACGTCACACTTTGAGAAGAGACCTTTGACTCGAAAGTAAATGGCAACTTCTGAAGAAGGAGGAGGGAGGAAACTTGACTGTGGGTGAAGATTTAATGTTGCTTTGGCTTCACTCTATCCCTGTCTGACTTCTAATCCCGTCAGGGGAAAAAAAAGCCGTTCAGTCATTTTCTTTCCTATAAGATATTAAAAATCCATCCGGAGGAACAGGAATAATTGGATCCTCATTGTAGACCTTTCCTGGGTTGGTCATTCGCAGCACCCCGCTCTCCAAGAACAGAGTTAAAGAAACCCTCCCTTTTCTCAAAACTTGATGATAAATTCTTGGTTACCTTTGCGCCTTAATTTATGACCCTGCAGGCTTGGCTGTCCGATGAAATTTGTACATTCATAAAGCATGTGATTGAAAAGCAATGTTTCAAATAAATACGAGCCCATGATCTGGCAGCCGCTGTAATAAAACTTGGGCTTCAGGCTCCGGTTTTATTTTGAAATAATAAGAATTGCTTCATTCTTTTTTACCCGAGTTACCATGGTAATTCTGTCTTGTAGCAATGTTATATTGATTTAGAAAGTGGACAGTAATATTTCTCTTCTGTTATTTCGTTTCTGTGGGTTGATTTCTAATTTCCACTTGGAGATTACTTTCATACATTTCTTAAGTCTCTTCACTCTCTCTCACAGATGTAATTTTCCCTCTTGTATTTGCTATTTTCTCAGCTTATTGGCTTGTTCTTTCTCTAGATTAAACTTGCCAATTTCATATATTGAAATTACATTAATGCCCCCCCCCCCCCCCCCCCCCCCCCCACACCCCACCCCCACCCCTTTCATCTCACACCATATTACGGCTTATTTCAGTACTTTTGTAAGAACAGGTGCTGTTCATTTCTGTTATTGTCAAGAGTACTTTTTCACCAAGATCAGCCTGGTTCATAATTAATGATTGCAATCATCATGTTGATTGCCCGATTTGAGCTCTGCAATTTAACAAGGTTTGTTCATTGGAATTAAGTCCACTGACAACCTGCTAACTTTTGAGGTTTGGTTTACTGTATAGCCTTCTGCCTAGAGCAGGCCACAGTATGTAATGAAATAAGCTAAGCAAATAATAAGCTAGCAAAGTAGACACTTGGGATTCCTTCCTGATCTAATTGTTGGCCCTGTCTGCGCTCGGATGCATTTCTACCTGCTCGGCATGTACAGCCAATTGGCCAGGGAAATTACAACTAACACAGCACAAGAGAAGACCCAAACCCCCGGTTTGATTATTTTAAATTCTGCCAGGTGTTCCTTTCATATTGTGTACGTACAGGACACCAGATGCTAACTTGACCGCCTTTCCAAGACTCTATCCGATCACTATTGTACCCTTTTTTCGATATTGTGACATCGGTGAATGCAGAATTATCGTTTCCCGTAATTTCTCCGTAACTGAAAAGGAGGCCAGGGCAGAAGCCGAAGTTTCCATTCGCCGGTAAGGGCCCGTTTATGATGCTGCACCTGACTCCGATGCAGATGCCTGTTCCTGGTTAAATAAAAGCTGCAGTGGGGGGGGGGGAGATTTTTATGCGCAAACTTAATTTCACTCCCTTATGCTGTAATGGCACTCCATTTAATATTCATACCAACGCTGCAACATTATGCAACAAGACACTTTTCCAAATATCGTAAGAGCTGGAGGCCATTTCAATTTCAATTCTATGCTGCCAACACCCCTACCCCTCTCTGTACCCCCAATGGACCCATTAAAAAAATGGAATCCTTGTTTTTCCTGTAATTGTGTGCAGTGCTGTATGCAGGTGCTAGAATGGTAGGGGGAGGGGGTTGGTATCACGCACCTCTGCAATGTCTGGCACTATATCCTTTTAAAAGATCTTCACATGCACCTAGAGGCCAGTGAGATTAATTTATTGGCTGTCTGGGCATACTTTTTACTTCTCTTTTCTTTTAAACATCTCAAGACGAACCTTACGTCACCTTGAGTTCCGTGACAAACACAGACGCGGGATGTTTATTTAATTTTTAAAATGGGAGGGGAGGCGGATTAAGGGTGCAGCAAATCGGGTGCACGCCCCTCGGGAGCCGTAAATTTGGCAGTAAGCAAAGTAAACTATTGACTTTCGAGGGGAGCGGAATGGCGTTCTTCCTCGCGCGGAATAACACTCCTCGCGTTCCGCCGGTTCGCCGCCTCTCCCCCTCTTTTCGGAAATGTGTCCAATTTCACTCCGCCACGGCTCCGTTGCTTTTAGAGCACCAAGTAGCCCAGCAGCAGGAGCGGTGATGGCCTGTCCCAGTGGAGTTGCTCTTGGTAATGGTACACATGCTCTGCTGAAAGAGGGTACATGGCTACATATTGATGATTTTTACAGTAGGTGGTTTTTAATTTACTTTCCTTTGGTCTTTTAACCGCACGTTATTCCCGCGAGTCGCCTTGTTGCAGCAGACTCACTCGCCACCACTCACTTTCACCGCGAGTCCCTGCGCCTGCCACAGCCTGGACATGCAGACACACACACACACACCCTTGCATGCATGTGTAACTGCATACACACGCTACAATCATGCAGACATACAGAAATGCTCACGCATTCCTCGACCTGTCCTCTGATACCGGCGGTTATTGCACTATGCATCCCTTTTTCAGACACTGATTTTTGTATAATTTTAAAAAAAAATTCTCTCTTTGACCAGATGACACACTTGTATTAAAAGCAGCTGAAAAGTGTACATTATTCTCCACACCGTTGTTCTCGGTCTCCTCCTTAGTCTGTACAGGTTCTCCCGTACCTTCACCGCTTTCCTTTGTAATTGGCGGACAGTGACGGTGACTGACTGCACTAGATAAACTGCCAACGTATACAAGCAGTGGCAAATGGCTTTGGCTAAGACTCATTTGGGTAATAAAAACAACGGCTTTTAAGAAGGCCCGGAATCCAAAGTTATCTTGTTCCTAATTGCAGTGCCTACTGATTGCACACTGGGTACATTCTTTCCTGCCACCACACTTCAGCGTGTGTATATATAAAACAAAAAAACTAAAAAATAATGAACAGACTTACAATGAAGACTTGGTTTGGGTGATTGAATACCTGGCTACAGCTCTTGGCATTGCCCAAGGAGGGAGGGAAGGTTTTAGCTGGTAGGGTCACTCCTCAAAAGTGATTCCCTCGTTCCAATGGGCAGTGGCCGCATCAGCTGTGATTAGACAGCCGGCAGACTGCAGTGACTAAGAGTGGTGTTCGGCTGGCATGATGCCATTCTGATGACGCGTGTGCCAGCGTGCGCCACCCGGAACATACAAATGGATCGGAAATTTGCTAAAATGAAGGCCTCCGTTTTCACGTGACACAACCTTTTGACAGTGCTGCTCAAATTGCCATCAATTGATGTCCGTACAAAAAAGATCCATCAGTAATTAAGAATATGAAGTATTGATAGCTATACGGCTCAGTTAAAAACAAGAACTCGTATCAGTCCAGGCTTGCACAGTATAACAACATCCAGTGACTTAGCTCCCAGCCTAAGGAGTATCTCTGCTCAGTAGAAATTGTTAGGAAAGACGGTTCAAACTCATTTCGGTGACCTTATCAAATTTAGCAACTTGAGCGATGCTTACGAATGATACCTCCACTGACACCTCATTCCCTTAATGAAGGTAAATTTGGCTCGCCAAAATCCTTTCCTTAGCACAGCAGGTCTGGCTTCTGTCCAGGATCTAAATCGTATACGCTGAAAAATATCTTTTGACACACCTGCACTGTAAATGGACAGAGGCCAATAAAGGAAAGACTTTTTAAAGAAGGTATTCAACCACGCAAGCGTGGGCTACCATTTCTGAGTGTTTATGAGCTGGTAATCATTGTGATTAATCATTTATGTGGGAAGCAAAGACCGCAGCATAATTGCACTTAACGCATCCGTTTATGTGCAAGTATCCATCTTGGGATGAACTGATTGGCCAGTGAGCTTATCAACTGAAGGCCTTGTTAAATGTAAAATAGTCCTGATGTACAGATTTGTTCACATTTTGTTTACTTGTTGAGGGCAAAGGTGTGTGTGTGCATGCATGCGTGGTTGGCATCATTAATGCACGACTTTATATCTGCTCTGCTCTGGAGAGCTTGTGGGGATTTGTAAATGTAGTGGAGGTGGGGGGGGGGGGGGGGGGGCATGGCTGTATTATGAAACAGGTAATGCTTTTCGGCTCAAGATGTGATTTCAATTTGCGATTCCAGGAAGGAGGAAAATATTTAAAATCTTAAAGTGCTTTCTGCAGATTGTGGTCAATAGCCAGAGTGACCCTGCGGACATCCTCGGCCAATACTCTACAGCACTGGAGCTATCGCCGTGATGGAATGTAGCTGTGTGAAGCCCTACTGACTACCTGTGCGTGTGACATTTCACTAAATTAAACCAGACTCCTTTTTAAAGGGTTTAAGTTTACCCACTAGAGATACTGTCTGGAAAGTCTGTGTAAATGGATATACTCCCTTTAGTTTAATTTCGCCATTGTCTGATTTGAAAGAAATTGTTCTCTGACAATTAACTTTTTTTTTTTTTTCTACTGTAAAATGGATGCTGGGAGACGTGTCCATAGCACTGGCCTCATTTTGGAATAATTCCATGTACTACACATTTAGAGTGCTTGTCCATTGAGATGTAATGAAAATCCACAAATACTGCTGAACATAACTTGTAGAAATAATATTCAGTTGAAGGCTTTTATTTGATTCAATTTTAAGTAAAATAAAGAAATATGTCCAGTGAAAATGCACTCAGGCCATGGTTATTAAAATCTCTCTATATATATATATTGCTTTTTAATAACAAAGAGCCATAAGACGCACAAAGAATAGAAAACCTACTTAAAATCTAATGTGCCAGGGACAAACTGGTAAGTGAAATGGCCTGGTGGTTGGTTTAATGAAAACTAAGTTGCTGGTCAGAGACCAATTTCTTGTCTGTTGACCTTCAATAAATAAAACCTTGAATAACTAATTAAAATCTGTGATTGCTGGCTTATTTTTTTCCTCCTGAACAGAGGGGGGGTTGAGCTTCTTAGAGGGACGGGATGGAGGGGGGGGGGGGGTGTATTGAGGAAGTGGATTTGATCAATACTGACCATGAACAATCCCACAGAAATGCGGTTTGATCTATTAAATGTGAGTGGCAGCTGCAATGCACACACATTTACCTTTGTGCTCCAGTTTAATTGAAATTGGGTTGCATGCCACGGATCAGGGTCGTAGTCATTTTCGCCCTTTGTTATTCTTCAGGGGAGGGGGAGTGGGGGAGGCTAGGAGTTTTTTTTCTTCCTTGCAACACTAAAATGCACTAGACTTGATTTGGGACCTATCATAGTGTAGCCACTCTGTTTAACCCCTTGTGTTTTCATGAGCAATCTGTGACCTCTTGAGAGTCCTGTTTCTTATATTCTTACTCTGGTTGCCAAGGGGACTTGCGGGGAGTATTACCAATGCTGCTTTTCCATACACACTGAGGATTAAGAGATGCGAGCAGATACAGGGGAAATACACGTGTGAACTGTGCCGTGCGATGGGCAGCTTCAAAATGCTTACTAGAAATACCTGCGAACCGCTCGTTCTCATCTGCCATCAATCAAACCCAAAAAAGACGTGGTGTGCAAAAAATTGGCCACCACACCGATCGTAACCTCTGAACCGTAAGCATTAAGCAAACCCTACCTTAAGTATGCGCCAACTACCAGATTGCAGGCCAAATTCAGAATCCGTTTTAACCACAAGGTTGAAGGCCCAGGTATTACAGCACTGTACAGTTGTACAATACAAAAATGTTCATGACCCGACAAACTAGGGAGAGAGTATTCACTGTGCAGAAGGAGTGGTTGCCACCATTCGCTTTGTGTGAGCAAAGGAAAGTGGTACTCTGGCATGCCAGGATACTACAAACCTTGTTCCATGGCCAAGAATACTGACGGCTTCCATGTTTTGGCTGGTAGGCCTTTGAGGGGGGAGCGAAATGCACACCCTGTGGTAAATATGCCAAATTGCACTATGTTGTGCGTTTTGTCTTTTTAAAACTCACAACTGGCCCTTAATGGCACACCTCTTGGCATACCCTTCCAAGTATGTGCATTGTAATTGCACAGGAGGTGTTCTATTCTGTGCTTTCTCAAACCCTGGGAATGGTGTACATTCATGCCCCCTGAATGCATTTTAACGTGGACTAAAATGTGCTCTATGGTGCTTAATACCACAGTGGTAGTGCTAATGGCAACATTTTGTCAGGAACCAGGAAGTGACGGCTCGATAAGCTCCTCCTCATCAAATGCTTGAAAAGATCATGTTTGAGAATAGACGGAGTTAGCATTTTGTTCCTGCATTTAATGCAGGTTTTGAAGTGGCTTTGCTTTTACGTACATCATTAGCTGGGATACTGTCTTGGCTTGCAACGCTCTTGAAATGGAACCGTGGGAAAATGGCAGCTCTTAAATGGTACCTAAGCAAAGATCAAAACAAAACAACTGAGATAAAGCACTTCTCCAAACTGAATGATTGCCTGCGGTCAGCTCTCTGCAAACTTTACAATCTATGGCCAAAAGGGATGTTCCAAGATGGAAATTTGAACGCCACCACTTCCTTCCAAAGAGCACCATTCTACTGCCATCACTATGTTCAGCTGAGGGGATGGAGCCATTCAGATCCACACTTAAGTGAAAAACCTTGAGAGGTATTGGTTGATTCACACACCTAGTCCTCAACCCCCTTAAAGAACCCCTCCTATGAAGTTCTATATAATCACGACTCTGCATATATAGGGTCAGAACAGTTGAAGAGGGCTATGGACGAGCTCCCCAGCCTGAGCCACAATACCATAATGTTTGCCAACAGTATAGCATTTAAACAAAGCTACTACCTTCTGTAATAATACGACAAGTTGCCAGGTCCTTGTCTCAAAAATATGTGATAATGAATTTAATTACAAAGCTGTTTTACAGCTTTGTGATTCACTTCTTTAATTAAACCCAGGTGAATAAACTAAAAATATTGCAAGGGCCTGAGCCAGCAGCTTAGCTTGTGTTGCTGAAGATCGAATGCACTGGTGCTGAAGCTGGACCAGTGTTACTGCAGGTCTAATGCACTGGTGCTGAAGCTGGGCCAGTGTTCCTACAGGTCTAATGCACTGGTGCTGAAGCTGGACCAGTGTTACTGCAGGTCTAATGCACTGGTGCTGAAGCTGGGCCAGTGTTCCTACAGATCTAATGCACTGGTGCTGAAGCTGGGCCAGGGTTGCTGAAGATGGGCTAGTGTTACTGCAGGTCTAATGCACTGGTGCTGAAGCTGGACCAGTGTTACTGCAGGTCTAATGCACTGGTGCTGAAGCTGGGCCAGTGTTCCTACAGATCTAATGCACTGGTACTGAAGCTGGGCCAGTGTTCCTACAGATCTAATGCACTGGTGCTGAAGCTGGGCCAGGGTTGCTGAAGATGGGCCAGTGTTACTGCAGGTCTAATGCACTGGTGCTGAAGCTGGGCCAGTGTTACTGCAGGTCTAATGCACTGGTGCTGAAGCTGGGTCAGTGTTACTGCGGGCCTAATGCACTGGTGCTGAAGCTGGGCCAGTGTTACTGCAGGTCTAATGCACTGGTGCTGAAGCTGGGCCAGCGTTACTGTGGGTCTAATGCACTGGTGCTGAAGCTGGGCCAGTGTTACTGTGGGTCTAATTCACTGGTGCTGAAGCTGAGCCAGCGTTACTGCGGGTCTAATGCACTGGTGCTGATGCTGGGCCAGTGTAACTGCAGGTCTAATGCGCTGGTGCTGAAGCTGGGCCAGCGTTACTGCAGGTCTAATGCACTGATGCTGAAGCTGGGCCAGCGTTACTGCAGGTCTAATGCACTGGTGCTGAAGCTGGGCCAGTGTAACTGCAGGTCTAATGCGCTGGTGCTGAAGCTGGGCCAGTTTTACTGCAGGTCTAATGCACTGGTGCTGAAGCTGGGGCCAGCGTTACTGCAGGTCTAATGCGCTGGTGCTGAAGCTGGGCCAGCGTTACTGCAGGTCTAATGCACTGGTGCTGAAGCTGGGCCAGCGTTACTGCAGGTCTAATGCGCTGGTGCTGAAGCTGGGCCAGCGTTACTGCAGGTCTAATGAGCCGGCCGCTCATTTGGAGGGGATCAGAGGTAATTACAGCAAGGGACAGCAGCAGGCCGCCCACAGGGGTTAGGACATTGTAACGTGAAAAGAGCGATTATTCCTCCAAGACAAAACCCTCCCTTATGCTGGGGTCGGAGCACGGCTGCGTTTCACTGGGGCTTATTAGCGGCAGCGGGGCTGTGAAAGTTTGCGAAAGTGAATCATCTCGCTAATGAACGAGCTCCCTCCTCCTCCAGCATGGCCCTGTTCTCCCGTTACCCAGGGTGTTAATTATGTCATAATCGCAGGGCGCCGGCAAAGAGTGCTTTCACAGACCCGCGTTCACAAACAGTGTGGAAAAACCAGACGCCTGACCGCAGCGTGGTACTGCCATGCTTTCATTGTGGTGCCATGCCTGAGAAACTTGGTGAAAAACGTGTGCATGCGTGCGTGCCTGTTTGTTGCAGTGCGTATATCAGCTGAACAGAAGCCCTTATTGCTTTGAATCCACTTGGTGATCCATTTAATTACAGTGCACTTCTTTAATGTAGCTGCGTTTATCAGCACTGTTGTTTCACCTGAGATAATTTTCTCGATTACTCTTATGTCTTCCCCCCACAGAACAGCTACTGTCTACAGGCTCAATTACATTAATGAGGTGAGCCGCTTGAAGGGGGCTGAAAAATGCACACAAAGTTGCATGACCCTTTTGCATGGGGATCTCCATTAATGAACTCCTGTAGCATTTCGCTGCAGTCTTCTGGCCAATTCTGCTTAAGATCAGCCTGACCACAGTGCACACGCTGTCAAAGTATTTCACTTGAAACAGTGGGGTTTACAGTCCCCTCTCCCGTGGCTCAGTCTGTCACCATGACCGCAGGTTTTGCCGTACAGCCCAGACTTAAACTGCCAACGTCTGGGACATGTCTTTAGCCAAAGTCAGTGCAGTAGTCTACAGCAGCAAACCGTTTTCTTACTGCAGGCATACAGTTGGTCTGGGCTCAGATCTCCATTATAAAGGCGTCCCCTAGCTACTCACCAAGAGCTTGCATGCAAAACAGCAGCCTTCATCAATGAGAGATGTGCCACTCCTCAAATGGGGGGGGGGTCACAGGGTCACAGGCATTCTGAACACACCTTGGCCATTGCGTGTGGCAATGGGTCGGCGTGGTGTTAGACCTACACGAACTCTTAACCGTAAGTGCTGCTGACAGCCACTGCACTTAGTTCCGCGGAGCGTCAGTGTAGATGACAAGCGCTGAAAAAAGAATCGTCTTCAGTGAACTCAACCAATACCGTAGATTCCTGAAGATGATAAAAATGAACACTCTATACGCTTTTCTTTCACTCAAAGGACACGGCAGAAATAAGGTCTTTCACTGAGGCAATTAGCAAGCCCTGAGATGGGTTTCCGTGGCAGCCCCAACAGTCGGAGGCCTTCTCCAAACGGATTCTCCCAGACCATAACTGTAGTATCTCTGGAGTAGAAAGTAGTTTTACCAGAGTAGCATTTAATGTTACTGGAATAGCGCATGTAATCTCTCAAGCCATAACTGAAGACTTAATGGAGTGTAAAATGTAGTATTATTGGGAGTAGAGACAGCGGTTTCCGTAGTATTACTGGAGTAGTCCCTACTCAGTGACTCTCTAGTATATGGTTTCATGTTAAGTACACATCTTCAACAATAACTACAAATTCTACATATTATAATTACAGCATATACTCTTTTTTCTTTTCCTCTATATGTAGGAATTGTAGATCAGCAATTATCCATTATAAATTGCATCTCAGCCAATGCTGAAAATATTGATTTCATGATTCATGTAGGTTGGAGAACTACAGCCCTCAGTTTTTCTGGTTTACTCTTTTCCTTGGTGTAAACATGCTACTGTACCTGTCTATACCTGCTGCATCGCTGTACCTGTCTATACCTGCTGCGTATCCGGTGTGAGTCTCCAGTGCACTTGCATTCATATGTAGCTACACTTATAGCCATACAGTGCCCCCGTTTCCCACTGTACCCCACACGGAATGAAAATCTAGCCCCTTAGTAAATGGATTGTTTTCACGAGGCTTTAGACGCGATTGAGCAAACTCCTTATATAAACTCAGCCAAAATGTAAACAGACCCCAGCTTATAGCTTTGTATTAGAGAGATTAAAGCTTGCCCGCATGTTTGCTCGAAATGTGTCCGACGCCTTTTTGTAACCGAAGGGGATTATCAACACTTGCCGTAATTTTGACAGAGAACCACGTGAGCGAGGCCTGTTCTCTTTCCTCCGACCCCCAGCCATAATTCAGCATTGTTAGCCATGCAGGTGGCTTCTTTACCAAGACCGTGAGCGGTATGCAGGACCTGCGCCGAGGCCCACTTAACCTGGCCTCTTTGAGTGGCGGAAGGGGGCGGGGGCTGGAGCGACGGGCGAGGCTTCGCGCTGCGGCGGTGCTCGTCAAGGCCGGTCTCGTCGGAGCCCCGCAAGTCGCCATAGCATCAAGATGTCACTCTCCCTAATTGATCTTATCTATTTAATTAGAGAAAGTGACCCCCACTCAGGAACAGTGACGGCGGCGGTTTCTGAACCCGCCACCCTCATTTCCAAAGATTAGAGCGCTGCAGTGAGTGTGGAAAAGGAGGGGGGTGGATGTATGGGAGCAAGCCATCTCCATTTTTTTTTTCTTCCTCCCCTAACCTGGGGAAATATTAGGTCTGCCGTGCCGATGTGATAATTGCATTGTAATGCTTTAAAGCGTTTCCTCGAGTGCATTGAACCATTTTTTTTTTAAAAACCTTAAACACATGAAAAGGGTTTCCACGTTGATTTGATTTTTTGATAGCGATACAAAATGGAACTTGAAATAGGCTTACATAGAAATCGGATGCTATCTCCATAATGGAAAGTACATGGTCTGACAGTTTCAAATGCAAACTTAACTGTACATATTCTAAAAAGATAAGGTCTTTAAAAAAAATAAAAAAAAGGACGGGAAAGAAAGAGGGATGACAAGCTCCATTCTAAGTATTAATGGCAAATGAATTTCTCCGGGAAGATGTTTTGGCGAGGCAAAAAAAAAAAAAAAAGCTCTTTTCTTTTAAAGGGAGAGAGAGAAAAAAACGCATCCCCTGTAAAATATGAATCCTTGGCAACAGGGGTATGCTTTTGTGACACCAAATGACAGGGGAAGGTCAGTGGCACTCGTATCTGTTAAATGGATTGGATTAAGTGGAAGCTGCTTCTTCAGCTGCCGTTTCCTTTTATAATGTTTAACTTTTTGTTCTTGAAGGCGACAGAGCACAAATGTCAGTGTGGGGTGTAGGGGTGTGGGGGGGTGTAGGGAGGGGGGGGGGGCGGGAACAGGAGGCAGTGTTCTGGGCGAGGGCTTTCATGTGGTACAAAGTGCACTGATGGGTGCACTCCAGTGCCAAATTGTCTTCTGGCATTAGGGAACTGATACAACCCTTAGTTTTATGCAATCATTTATTCTACGGAGCCCTTTTTGTTTAGAACAGAGCTGCTTCTGGATCTTTTAATAAGCCCCGATTTATTTATTTATTTAGCTTTTGCGTTTTTTTTTTTTTTTCTCCGGCAGACGCACATCAAGCGCCTGTTTGCTCCTCATTACGAGGCGGCGGCAGGCGCCGAGACGTATACCAATTAAAGCCAGGATCTCGCTCTCTTCACGTGTTGACTCCGCGCCGATCACTTCAGGCAGCACTCCCAGGTCCGCGGAGACAACGGCAGGAGCTGCGCCTCCCAAT
Source organism: Synaphobranchus kaupii (assembly GCA_029718625.1). NCBI lineage: Eukaryota > Metazoa > Chordata > Actinopteri > Anguilliformes > Synaphobranchidae > Synaphobranchus > Synaphobranchus kaupii. The sequence continues at coordinate 14,055,878 of CM056391.1, forward strand.
CTGGGTTAGGGAGAAAACCGCCGCCTTGAAGACGGACGACCCCCCCCCCCCCCCCCCCCCCCCCCCCCCATTATCCCGTGCTAACTTGTATCTGTCCGCAAGAGTTGCTCGTGGGGGGGCTGGGGGGCTCCAAGGTTACTGTAATAACAGAGAATGAGCCGCCAGTCTGATCAAAGGGTTAAAAGGCCTTTTCCCAGCTTTGTGAGAAACGCACACATGCATTGTTAAAAGGTTGTAGAGAGGAAGGGGGGGGGGGTTCTAAACCAATTACGAGTACCTCACTAGATGTGTGTGGGGGGGGGGGAGGAGGGGTGCGACCTTTGTGTATAATTAGTTCTCTTATTTAAAGCAAAGATTTTGAATAGAATAACTAATTAGCTGTCATAAATGGCAAATTAAAGATTTCGGTGGGACCCCAGAGGGAGTTGGAGGGAACCCGATTCCCCTGCCGCACGAACGCACGCGCGTGCACACACACACACACACACACACACCCGGCTGGCGTTCTCCTCATTAAACCTGTTTTTAGTTCAGTACGAGCCTGACAGACGAGAACTGTTGGCATACCTGCAGAGCGATCCTCTTAACAAGCCATGAAATGCTGGGAGAGGAGAGCGCCTTGAGCTAGTGTGGCTTCAATTTTGAAGCTTTTTAGCTTCATTTACTCTGAACATTGGTATTTATAGCAAGTTTTGTGATCCTAATGCGCCGGCTTAAAGGAGCCTGTTCTGCAAGGGGAGAAGGTGAGGGAACCGGGGGGCAGATGGGGCACTAATTGATGTCTCCCATCAGCAGTACTGGACCAATTAGTCTCCCCTGTCTACTTCTGATAAAGAAGTCTGTTCGCCAAATATCACTGGAGCCACAGTTCCCTTCTAAGGCTCAGCTATGAATTTGACTAACAAGCTTTTGTTCTTCAGCCTTTTTTTGGGAGCGGGTTGATGTATCTGTACTTTAAAAGCATTTAATGCATACCTGCCACACTGGCAGCATTTTGGTAATGGTATCAAGCGCAAGACTCATAACTAATGGGCACAACGGCACCAAATCAGAGGTCATTCAGTATCTTCGTATACATCCCTTTATCCTTTTACCGGTGTACTGTCGACTGCGCTGAAGACCGTATCCAGTGAGTTTTGAATAAAGCTACATGTGACCTCATTTCGGTTTGAGGTTTGCTCTTTGTGAATATAAAGTCGCGGGTAGCACTTTTGCGTCTCCCCAACTGAGAGAGATACATTGTGAGAGCAGAGTGGAGTGGCCTGTGACTGTGTTCTATTAGTGGAATCAATATGTGTGTGTGTGTTTGCGCGCGCGCGCGCGCACATGCGACAGAGTGTCTTAAGTGCTGTTGCCCTGAGCTTTCAGCTGCAGCCCACCTGTTGGTACTGGCCGCACCACTGAGTGGAACTGTCACCGATTTTGCCCGGGGGTGGTGGATGGTGGCTTTTAGTCCAAGCACAAATGTCAACCACAGGTGGACTATTAGAACAGTTATTAAATGTATTGCTTTTTTTATTCTTTTTAACAGAACTACAATGTCCAGTTGAAGCAGAGAAATCCTGCCCAGGGCGCAATTTTGAGATTTGTTTCCTCCTTTCGTTCGGAGCATGTGCGCTAGCACAGGAGAAATTGTTACATGTGGGTGCAGTGCTTGAAGTGGGCCAGAACGGACCAGTGCACCGTACTGGGACTTCTACGTTTTGCTCATACGAGTACCAGAAGTTTTTCTAGCATTCCAGTACTCCTCATAAATTCTACGTACACAGCGTTTCTCGTGAGATTCTCTATCTCATTCCCACAACAGTCACTGTATTGGAGTCCATAACGATTAATACAAACGGACTTCATTACCGCACCCTGCTTTCTTGGTTTCTCACTGCTTTTCTGCAAAAGGAACCTTTTCAATATATTAGCTTGGCTCAGAAATGTGAAGTTCCAGAACGGACCGTACCGGAATTTCTGCGTTTTGCTGATATGAGTACCTACCTACCGGCACATATTTTTTTGCACTTCAAGCGTTGTGTGGGTGACTGACATAAACAAGGCTAATACCTGATTATTGGTGACCAAACACTGTTATTGCAGCTCTCAGAAATCATATTTAACAAAACAAGGGCAATTGTTTATAAGTGCTTAATTGTTTATAAAGGAAAGTAGATGATTTGAAGTGTTTTGAAAATCACGGTTAAAAAAAGGAAATCCTTGGTTTACAAAAAAATAAAAATAATAATGTATTTGGAGTACGATTACATACTTGAATAGGTGAGAGTCTAAAGTATTTCCTTTGCATTCCCAAAGCAACATTCCCTCATATCCAAAAAACCGAGGCAACGGCAATGATATCTTGCTACGAAATAACTTGTAGAACCCGATCTATATGAAGTCGGTGCAATGCTCCCTGGCCTCCACTGTGCCCCAGTGAGTTGCAAAACTGCTAGGCCTTTATCAAAAATGGGCCATGAAAAGTGACTTGTTTACTTGGGTGGGTAACATCACGTATTATAAGGCTGTTTGTGTCCCCCCCCCCTCGCCTCCAGGTGTGCCCATGCTCTCTGTTCAGCCCAAGGGGAAACAGAAGGGATGCGCCGGCTGCAATCGCAAGATTAAAGACCGCTACCTGCTCAAGGCCCTGGACAAATACTGGCACGAGGACTGTCTAAAGTGTGCCTGCTGTGACTGCCGCTTAGGCGAGGTTGGCTCCACCCTCTACACGAAAGCCAACCTCATTCTCTGTCGCAGGGATTACCTGAGGTAAGTGCACCCATTAAAATAAACAAATTCGGCTCATAATTCATTCTGTTCCACGTTCCATTAAAACTAGCACTTTTTATGTCTTTGACTTTTTTTTTTTTTTGGCAGGGCGCACAGAAATCTGGACGCACCCAAATATTCCAGGTGCATGAATATTCGGCTAATTGGTGCAAGAACAAAATGTAGTCACAGAGATTAAAGTGGAGAGGAGAAGATTATGTCTGGGTATGACCGAACACTAGCCAGTTATCCAGCAGAAAACTTTACATAAATGGATCAGGTTATAGAAGATTTAAAAAAAATCTTTTCTCTGAGGTATTCATCCCATTCCATCGATGATCACCGTACAGATTTGTTTGAAAATCAAAACACGGCATGCTTAACTGTGTATAGAATGGATGTACAATTTCCTTCCCTGAATTTGGGGTGGTTCTATCCTATTTAGGGGATTGCGCTGGCTGAAGACAAAAAGCTATCGGCCTACACGGGGAAGCGACTGCTACATTTACTCATTGACGCAACAGGGCCCACAAGCTACCAGTTATTGTCAATAGCACAACTAGTCGCTAGCCTTCCTTTTGTGTAGCGTGGAAAATGGCCGCCGGTTCGGGGGGGCGACTGCACACACAGTGGTGGGATCAGGTGTCATAGCACTGACCTGAAAGACAACACTGCTAATTTCACAATAGGAAGAAAGGGGGGGAGGAGATATTGTTCAAATAAAATAATGATAAAAATAGGTAGCATTTATACTTTAGCTGCCCCCTGCTGCTGCTAGCATTTACATATGGAAGAACGCCACACTTGTTTTGTGGGGTAGGGTAGAATGCGTTATTCCCGGAGCTTGAGTTGTCCTCAGGCTGTATTGGTCGATGAGCATCAAGGAGTCGTTTGTTCCTTGTTAAAACATGGTTGACTTGACGAGAGGTGCAGCAATTATGTTCGAATACCATTCTCGTGTGTTTACTTTGCATTGTTAGTTTTTTTTTTTCTTCTTAATTCCGTGCTCCCAACCCTGGGGGAGATCAGTCAGAGGTGGGAATTTTTAGTTGTTTACATGCTTTCTTATGAGAGAACACATGAGTGAGCGCACGCACGCACGCACGCACACACACACACACACACACACACACAAACAATTCTGTTTGGGCCCTCTGCAAGAAAGGAAATAGTGAGATTTATATGTATTCTCAGATGAATGTGGCAGTGCATGCATTCACACACACACACACACACACACACACACGTGCACACGCACACACACCCTTTCATTACAATTCTCTTTTCTCCCCTTTGCTTTAATCCTGTTAGTGGGGCTATTGCCCCTTTCTCCCTGCATTGAGACACTTGCCCGCCCCAGCTTTGGACAGATGGCGCACATCGGGTAAAGGCAAAAACGTCTATAATTAAGATGGACAACCAACCTACCGCATCAGATCAACAGTGGAGCATTTGATCCTTTAAGTGGACCCAATAGTTCAATCGGAACTTATTTTGGTTACAAAAAAAGAAGGCAATCTGTGTTTGAGGCATGAATATATTTCTGAATAGGTGAGCGACTGGAAGTGCAACAATGAGTCTGAAACTATCATAGCTGTAGAGTGCCTGCGTGTGTGTGTGCGTGCGTGCGCGTGTGTGCGCGCGCGCACCATGTGTACGTCTTCAGTTACAGCTCCAGACCTAACGGTCTAATGAAATCCGGCCCACTCATCAGCTCCTCAGTCTGAAGCAAATGTACGCCACTTAGCGGGAGAAGACACTTGAGATGAATTCTGTTATGAATCAAATTAAAGAACTTTCCCACTCGTACAACTACAAAGCGGTATTAACAGAACGCTGAACAGCCTGCAGGAGCCCACCCCCCACCGTCACAGAAATGTGTCTCCTCACCTTCGTAATGAAGTCGAGTTCTAGCCTATAGCGTCGCCCTCCATTTACGCTGTGGTAGGTGGTAGTTCATTAACGAGGGGATCAAATGCGCTTTCTTTTAGTCCTGTGGTTTTTGCAGACCTGTCATGTGTACGTTAGCTACGAGAGGTTCCCACTGCACGTGTGTGTCAGGAATGCCGGTCGCATAACGAGCCCGCTTCACTGTGCTCCACCGCACCAAACCGAGCGCTGGCCTCCCAGTTTTGCCTAAACGTCACACTGGAGAAATCTTTTTGATTCTGCTTGACATACTGTTTTTTGAGGCAAAATGTAAAAGGGCTAATCAGCGTTTTCACATCTCTTTCACTCACTCACTCACTCTCTCTCTCTCTCTCTCACACACACACACACACACACTCTCTTTATCACAGAGAACAATAGATTAATTAGCAGTTTCATTTTTCGAGGGCTGTGGATCTTGTGACCTCACCGTACAATGTTGGCTAACCCGTCGTGCTTTTGATTGTGAGGACCCAGGGCCTGAAATAGCTTTATCTTGTAGCTATTAGATATATTAAGGGGAGCAGATTAGTCGTCCTCCTATGAAAGCAGATCATTTTTAATTGAAATGAAAAAATTCGCTTTTTTTGACCCGCCGCAAATACCAACATTTCTGACTAAAACAGGAATAGCATTGTGATGAATAGGGAATGTGATCTTTTAAAATATTTTTATATTATATTATATTTTTGTTTTTTTTATATTGTTAAAATGTTTTTATTTTGACATTTTAATTTAAATTTTTCATTTTATTTTAACTGTAATGAAATGCCTCTGCCACTTTTCTCACAGGTGCCAATATAAATGGAATGAATCCAATGGTACATGCTATTAAATTTCCTTTCTTAATAGCTGGTTTACCTTGAGGTGCTTTGCTAGCTTACATTACCTAACTAGTCAGCTAGCTAACTAGCTAAATATATCAAATTTAAATCCAGTAACTTGTATAATAACACGATTTTTCAATGCACAAAACCAAATTGTATAACAGGATTTAATTTTTGTCAGTCGTTAGCAATATCACATTCCGTACCAATTTCATTCCGTAGGCTAGGCTTGGAATTTCAAACTTTTCCCATATCCTCACAAACGTTTCCCATATCCTCACCAAAACACTTGTCCTTTGATTAAAAACCTGGATAAAATCCCAAAAGTCCTCCAGTATACATTCAATTAAATCGTAAGGGCTCCATTCCTTTTAAAACAAATTGTATGGTTTCAGAAGACTCGATTTGTGGCTTTTATAGTTTCCGATTTTTGCAGGTGACCTTCCTATTGAGCACTGCCAACCCTCTTATACCACTTCAATGAATCATCGAGCGCTCAAGCCTTCAACTCACGTCAGCAGAGTCTGTTCGGCACACCAAGGTTCTGCGAAACATGCGACTCGGGTCTTGAACAGAACCAGGCGAACCATCCTTTTCACTCTGCAAACACAACTAGCGCTCATTTGAGCATTCGCACAAAAACACACACCCGCCATTTTAAAACGACGATAATTAACTTGTTTAGCTTTTGTTTCTGTGGCTACTGATTTATTAATCAGGACTCAGATGTGAATCTCAAAGGAAGTGGTTGAGGCCCTGAAAAAATAGACCTACGCACGAGATCATGGCAGGTACCAAATACTGAGGCCGGGTAAACTAAATTAAAATGAATAACGGAACATTGCATTTTTTTGTTTTTGTTGTATAAAACAAGTCATTTTTCTTAAATGGTAAAGTGAATTAAGTCCTTTGTGTTCCTAAAAGTATAGGTTTAGGGTGGGCTCCACAGTGCTGACCAATAGGAGGCCATTGTGGCTCTGTTGCAGGGCAGATTTGGATGAAGCCTCTGGACCAAACGGAAACAGGCCGCAGAATCTCAAACGGGGCTCCGAAGTAGCTCTGTTACCATCAGTTAGTGAACCGGCCTGTCATCCAATCAACATTTATTCTCCCTGAAGTACTGACAGAATTGATTGGGGAGAAATAAGGAGAGGAAAATACAACTTATTTGTAACATTTAGATGTTGAATGGACTTGGTGTGTTATTTCTATCTTCCTGTAGGAATTGACTGTAGTTTGGAGAAATCAAATGTGAACATTAATCAGAAGCAGTGTTCCATCAAGACCTATGCTGGGACTTTTTGTCCCGTCTTTTCCAAAAAACAAAACAAAAAAAAACATTTTCACTGACAGTACAATAAATCAAATACCTGACACTAATTTTTAACAGCCTGTCCTTTAAAAACCTGCACAGTGGAATGTCCTCTGAGGCAGCACATCATGTTTGAGCAGAATGGACCACCTCTCGTGTGTGTGTGTGTGTGTGTGTGTGTGTGTGTGTGTGTGTGTGTGTGGAGCTCCCGTTGACCAGTTGGGGGGGGGGGGGGGGGGGGGCACAGAGATACTAATATGACTGTGTGCATCTACTACGTGAGCCCCAAACAGGTGTTCAACTTCAGACAATTATTCAACATGCTGTCAGAACAGGGATCTTGCAGTGCTCAATTTCCTCTGTATGTGTGCACGCGCGTGTGTGCGTACATGTCCGTTTGTACTGTGGATCTCTGGAAACTGTAAATCTACTTGCGATATAAAAGAAATCGGCAAACCTAAACACGTGGTCAGACACAAGGGATAATGTAAGTGTGAAATGTGTGAAGCTCGTTCCCCTGGGATGGAGAGGAAAGATCTGTTTGACTCCTCTCTCTGACCTTCATTGCTTGGCTCCTATCTAACCTTAAATAACACCCAAATCCACATGGTGTCCCTGTTCTGGGCTCCACTAGACACCTACATATGCCCCCCCGCCCCTCCCTGTGCGCTGAACCACTCACTCAATGCAGGAGGGGGCAGAAAGTGGTGTCTGTTACACAAGTCTATTGCACTGTTACAGAATTGAAACTTTCGTGTTAAAAAAAGAGGAAATCCATCTGGATTGTAGATAAGTCTCATTAGTTACACTGGTGATTCTTTTATTTTTAAGGGAAATTCAGCATTTTGATTGGTAGCTGATCGACCTACCCCCTCCCCTCTTGCTTCCTTGCTTTGCAATGTGCAAAGCAAACCCCTTTGAAGAAAAGGATTAGAACCATGTGATTTCTTTAATGAGATCATTAGCAAAGAATTAACATCTAAGTTTGCACCCTCTAACAAAAAATACCAAGTGTGCGTGCCAGGATTAGATTTGTACATTGCGTTGTATGCACCTTTCAGGGGGGAACAGCTGGGATTGGTACCCAACCCTGTGACTGAATTTTTATTTTGTATAACACCATGCACAGTCACGGAAGGACACGATGGACATTTTCCAGTGGCAATAAATAAAGAAAACGGCGAAAAGAAATATGAGGCAAAGTTGGGGGGGGGGGGGGGGGGGGACTGGAAAATTATTCCCTGACCCCTTAAAAGAAGATGGAAATGAATCTGGGGAAAACGGATGCGTACGGACAGCACATTTACACACTGAACACACGGACAGTTCTATTACGGATGAGTTGGGTATCTAACCGTCTTCTCTCTTGCAGGCTCTTTGGAACGACGGGGAACTGTGCTGCCTGCAGTAAATTGATCCCTGCCTTTGAAATGGTGATGAGAGCCAGAGATAATGTTTACCATTTGGACTGTTTTGCCTGTCAGCTTTGTAACCAGAGGTAAGCAGAAAGATCATATGCCAGTTTGCCATTTTTCTAATATCTTTAAAGACCCACTCCAGTGGAAGCTCTGCCCTGTTCCACCTTTTTCTTTCAAAAACGGGTATCTGTTTAATAGGTATGGAGTGGGCGCTTGTCAGTCTGTCGAGGCTGTATATGTGTGTCTAGGCATGGTGAATAGTGGCTGACGTACACCCCTTGTAGGCCATGACTTTGTATGTAAATGCAGGCACTGCTTGCCATGAGGGGGATGGCCCAGCAGGACACAGTCATGTCATCTCGTGTGACTTCTTGTTTCAACTGCCCAACAAAACTTTTTTTAGGTAACCAAAAAAAATAACTTTTCTTTGAAAAATCACTTTTAGGCTACCTTCATGCTACCTCGGGCACATTTCATCCAAAAGTTAGTCATTAACACCTTATTGAAATGGTCACCAGCTCAAATCAGCAGGCCTATGAAAATCATCCTGCAATGTCTGTCTGTCTGTCTAAAGCTTTTGTATGCTGTCCATTCTGCTCCGGTACTGCTGTCTACATGTGTCTGATGAGCTAAATGGGGTATAACCCATGTTTTATTTTTTTACTTTCAACAAAAAGTAGTTTTGTTGGTGTTGATGGCAGTGCAAAGATTAAAAGCTTATGAAGGGGGGGGGGGGGATATGGAATATGGTTTTATTCAGACCAGTTTTCAGCTAAATGTCGTAGAGGAGTGATGGCTGGATCCCAAACCCTGCCAGTTTACTCACCTCAGTTCTTTGCCTGCTCCCATTGGCTTCCACCCAATAGCTGCTATTTTCTAGGTTTAAAAATGACGCGTGGAAAAAAAAAAATAATAATAATCACAATCCCACCGTTTTCTGAGGCAAACGCACTATTTTTGTCACGAGTCATTCCTTGCTAAGCAAATTCTCAGTTTTGATGCTTATTTATTAATTTATTTGGTTATTTGTTGAACCCTCATGCCCCCATACATGGGCCTAGTCTGACCCACATTGCTCTGTTTATAAATCACTATGACGGGTTGGAAATACTCCACACCCTGTTATCCTGTGCCTCAGTGTTGATTTTTGAGCCATACGGTGCCACCCACTGGTCATTGACGCTAGCCTATGCACACTTAGCATGGACATTGCACTGCTGTTTCTAGAAAGTTGTCCGTGTCTAGTTATTTCGTTCTACTTATCTTGACTCTACTGTGTCTATAGCTTTGTGAATCGATTAAATGAACCTTCATGAACACATTTTTGTCATACAAGTTCTTTGTACGCCACTTCTGTCAATTTTGGGCTTTTTTCCTCATTCGCTTTCTTACATGGGTTATGGTACTGAATGTTGTTTTTTAATTGGTTAAGAGCAGCGTCTAACACTCGTGCAACACCACGCTCAAAAAAGTTATTTTTTCAAAACTCACAGCATGTAAAGCAGTCTTAAGAGTGTTATTGTCACCTGAAGGACTTGACACATGACACAATCTAAGGTGTTAAACTAAGGTCTGATTGTGCCTTGCACGTGTCAGATTTCAGATTGTGTCAAGCTCACGAGGCACTTAAAAGCAGCACACGTCGTTTGAGGCAAAAGCCATAATGTGCAGATCAGGTATCAGCTTTCTAGACTTAGGGGCACGTCATACTCCACATTTTGAGCATATTTTCAGCTGTCTCAGGAGTGTGGGTGTAAACATTTTTTCTTCCCCCAAATTTGAGATATGGAGAAGGGCTCTTTTTCACTCCAAAAAGAACGGATCCAATCCGTATTATACCAGCAAAGGGTAAGCGGAGCTTAGAGGTAAATTTAGAATTTAAAGGTCCATTTAAAAATCCAGTTTTAATTCTGTGTAGGGAGGTGAAAGCATGCTGCCTGTAGCATGTTTATTTTTCAGGGAGTTCAGTCGTGGGTCCCAAAGCCTAGTCCACGCAGGTCTCAGCCTGTGGGTCTCAGTGGGCCTCGCTAGGCCAGGGTCCCTCAGGTTACCGCTGCATGAGTGCCTCCTCAGCCGCGTAGCAGGTACCCAGTAAGAGATGCACTTCCCTTCCCATCACTGCTAGTTCTCATGGAGGCATGACCTGCAAAGTGTAAGATAATCACGGGCTTGTGGGCGGATGAATGGGTGGAGAGGACAGACTACGTCCGCAGTGCTCCTTGTGCCGGATGCAGGTAGCAGGTGGTGACTCGATTGGTACATCAAATTGGGCAGGAAAAAGGGGGATTAAAAAAAAAAAACTTAAATTCCTGAATTCAACTTGGCGTTACATAATTACATGACATAAATTGCACTGTGGAAATTAGAAAAAAATAGTAATACTACATCTAACGAAAAATTCAAAGGACACAACCCTGCTGCAGCCACAGAGTCCCTACCAATGTGCTCACAAACACTCACATGCGTGTGCGTACACGCACACTCTCTCTCTCACACACACTTACACACACGCTCACTCTCTCACACACGTACTCTCACTCACTCACTCACACTCTCTCTCTCTCACTCACTCACTCACTCACACTCTCTCTCACACACACTTACACACACGCTCACTCTCTCACACACGTACTCTCACTCACTCACACTCACTCACTCACTCACTCACTCACTCACTCACACTCTCTCTCTCTCTCTCTCACTCACTCACTCACTCACTCACTCACACAAACAACCAGATTGGGCACTGTACGCCAGCTAGTTTCACCCACCTAAAGGTTAGCATTCTCTAAACAATACGCAAACGTTGTGCTTTAGCCGTTTCCCTCCCCCTGTGTGGACGGAGAAGGTCAGGCTCGCATCCCCTTCCCGTACAACTGTATTACCCTCCAACGGCCTCTTAAATGGGCTCATAATTACAAATTACGCAGGGGTGCCTGCTGGAATTGACTGACTGTGGCCTCTCTCGCTCACACGCACACGAACACATCATTGTGTCCATTTAATGCCTCGTTCCAGGTCCAGCGTAAAACGCTGGTAAAGTCTGAGAAGCGGCGATGCCAATTCACTCCATATATAAAAGTGAGCACTCCCTTTCAAATGTAAACATGTATGGGTTTTTTTTTTCCCTTCTCAGAACAAAAGGCAAAAGCATGGCACATTTGCAAAATTTGGCACCGAGGAAATGTGGTGCCCGTGGCTGGGTTTCCTAGGAAACGGGTCTGATGCGTGTGCCAGGCCTGGGAGGGCAAGTGCGGTTTCATTGGGTGCCAGGCCTCTTGTGTGCTCTGAAAATACCACTATGCCAATATAAAAATTAAAAAAAAACTAATTTAAAATAACACTGCAACTTTGCGCTCGCATCATAACAGGGTTCTAACGCTGGCGACGCTTTGATGGCGCCGGATAAAGTGCGTTGAACGGCGTCTATAGAGGGGCAGAAAAGAGGCGACCGTTAAAATCATACCGTCGCGGAGATAACGTTGTCGACCGTGTCGGTTGCCGTCCCTGTACACGTGACGTGCGTTTGTTTGCTTGCAGGTTTTGCGTGGGGGACAAGTTTTTCCTAAAGAACAACATGATTCTGTGCCAGATGGACTATGAGGAGGGGCAGCTGAACGGGAGCTTCGAGACACAGGTTCAATAGGCGGAGCTCAGGGGGAGGCTAACCCCGCCCACTCCTGCTCTGAACGGATGCACTGCTGCACTCAGAGCGAGGGGCATCTGTCTGCTTGCCTGCAATACTTTTTAATCCTTACCCATCCCCAAGGACTCTTGTAAATGTAATACTTCTTTTTTTTTGCCCCTCCCTCCCCGACACTGAGCAGTTACAAATTTTTCGATGTACAGTTGTGCCTGCTTGGCTGAGCACCGTATTGCCTGTATGTTTGTGATGTTAGTTTTTGGATTTGTCCCCCATCCCACCACCCCCCCCCCCCCCCTCTCCCTCCCACTCCCACTCCCACTCCCTCCCCCTCCCTCCCTCTTCCTCTTTTGGGGGCGATTTTCCTCTGGGGGTCTGTACAGTCTGTTTTTTTCTGTATATATGAACTGGAACATTTATTTTAAGAAAATGTAATGCAATTTTATTACTAGTGTGAATTAAAGATTCTTAAATGTTCACGGTGAGTCATTTATTTATCCAAAAAAAACAGTTATTTGCAGAAGCTAGACTTTATGCTGATGGCTTTAGCTATGTACGAGGGTATGAAGCATGAAATGCTGTTCAAATATTCAGTATTAAAAAAACTAGGTTACATTTCACGTTCAAAAAGTAAAACCTTTTTTAATAAATACAATTTCAAGAGTTGTCATACTGAATGGCCAGGTTCTACAGAAAACTTTACATGAAGCTTTATATGAAGTGGAATTTCTGCCACTGAGCTGCATAACAACACATCAGTAAACTAATAGCCCTGATCTACACATAACCCTCTGTCTGCCTTCAGTCCTGGTGCTCCAATGTATAAAGTTCACCAAATGCAGTATTTGCGTCCGTGTGCTTTTCTACTGGATTGGGACACATCCCCTTTACCGAAAGGCAAAAAAATAATGTTTTTTCTTTGGAGAATCCACAGTCGACTGCACATTTGAGCCTCAGATGAGGTGACATTCTTTGCCTAATGCACCCGATTTGAATAGCTTTTAAAGCATATATGTATAAAGGGCTGCAATTAGAAGAATTGCCACTGAGACCACACTCTTTTGTCTCACTATTTGATTTTCATCTCCTGGTAGCCTTTCCCGTTTCTATGGTTCCAAACCGCAGGCGTGCCTCTTTGCAGAGCCTCCACCATTTAAAGCAATTAGTCTCATTTGTAGCAATGGAAGTCTGAGCGGGAAAGCAGTTGGGGTCCTGGCGCGTATGGAGATTCTGCTTAAAGTACATCCAGCACAACTCTGTTACTGAACCAAACCTGCTGCGTTTTTAAGTCAATCTTTTTTCTTTTTTTTTAAATGAAAGACCTTCACTGTGTTGAAAAGACAAACATTAATTACAGAGAAACAGAATTTTTTTCGGAACATCTCTTCACAAACAGAAGTAGTCAGTCGGCAATTGCATGAGTTTTTAAAAAAATTATTATTCAGTTTACTTTGCAGAATATAATTATAACACTATTCAGACATGTCCGCACCTCAAAGTGGGAACCTTGTGCTCAAGGTCAGTTCCAGTGTCAGCTGTTGGGGGTTTTGCCAGAACTTGGCAGACTAGGTTTGACAAAACAACGTTACGCGTGCCCATTTTTGGCACGATAATCACCGTAAACCATACTCGGCGCTGTTTTGTGGTTCTTCACATACGTCCGTCTGGTGCAGTGGCGTTCCCTGTGTGTTCCAGGAACTGAACTCTCATTTAACATAAGTGCAGCGGTCTCATAGATTTTGCCATTAGTTGAATACACTTCTTGGTCAGACATGTACATGTTAATGATCATTAGCATACCAAGCAGTGCTACCAACCATTATCGCTAATTGCTACCTATTCCCAGCGGGACCGACACCTGCGGTTATGGTGCTTGTGACTGTACTTTGCATGAACTTGACTCAATTAAGAGCTTCTACATGCGCCTATATTGATCTGTCAATGGTTGTATGAGAATCATTTTCTGCATATCAATGTTAGAATCCCTCATTTATTTCAATGTTTGTTGCACTCGCCACTGTTTCTCATTCACCTTTTCCCAGGATGACGGAATAATTTCTCAGTTTTTCTGCAGTTGGCTCTGGTTTTCTGGGTTTTTTTTTTGCTGACCGATATTTAGGAGCTCTGTGAATAAAGACCAATATGTGTCCTGCGCCTACCACACAGCACTGTGATCCAGATGTGCTTTCCGCCTTTCCTGGGGGGAGTTTTATGTACATAAAAATACGGTACAGCAGCAGTTACTCTTGTGATAATAAAGTCGTAGTACAGTTTTACAGACACATGTGTCGGGTGTTCCTGCTACAAGGCGACTAAGGCTACACGTGTGCCAAGGTTGCAGGGCCGTCAAAGAACAACTTCCAAATTATCGTAAACTTTTAACGTTTCCCCCCATCCTCACCCACCTCAATATTTTGGCATTTACAGCTGCACAAGGGCAACGTGTGTAAAGCGGCCTCTCTCACAAGCGCTATTCAGCCCATTTCCTCAGGGTTAGGAAAAGAGTTGCCTGGCTCCGGGCAGATACGCCGCGAGCACTCGGCACTGGCGGGGAAGCAGACCAGCGACACAATTTGCTAACAAATAAATCAAGTGTTGCGATGTGCATTAATTAGAAATTCATTAAAAATTGAGACTCACCGGCAGGTGTGCAAATAAAGGATTAGCGAGACGGCAATTACGACACATAAGAGCACTTTTTAATTGCAGCTCCTGGATTGATTTACGGAGGCGGGCTGTTGGGCTCCGGTGCAAGGCGGGTGATTGCTCATTTTCTGTGAGGAAGGAATAAAAAGAGGAATAGACCTCGCCGCATTGGGGTACAGCTGCAGCCCCAGACCTGCTGCTCTGTGTGCCTTTGTGTGCTGCCGCCCCCCCCCCCCCCCCCCAAAAAAAACACACACACAAGAGCACAAAACCAGCACACACACAAGAACCACCTGACAAATAAACCCAGCATCAACTAATGTTCTTCTGGTGCCTTCGACACCTTCACGGACAAACGCCAAGGGGGCGAAGACTCGCGTTTCTTAATGGCGTGAGTTTCCTATAAACTCCTTACAAGTATAATACTATACCTCGGGATGTGACACAAGTGTAGAGTAAATATCCGCATCCCAACCGTTTTTTTCTGCTGCGACTGAAGACGACGATCTGTTAGAGGGCTTGTTTCCATCGGCTTCATATTTGGCTCTCTGGAGATGAGGTACTGACCAGTAACCCCCCCACCCCCCCCCCCCCCCCCGCGTGTGTGCGTGCCACTCCACCTGCCGGAGGGTGCAGTGACCTCACCGAGCGCAGCAGAGTCCGCCCGCGTCTCCATTCTCCTCCTACCCAAGACGCCCTCTCGGTTTCCTCTCTGACTAATTATCTTCGCCATGGCGACTGGATTCATTATGCGAATAAATTGTTCACGCTGAATAATTACAATTATTCTGTCAGCGCGGTTTAGACAGCCATAAATGTATCAGAACGGAGATGGAAAGTGTGTCTTGTTTGCTTAACGTGACTAATGCTCTCCCCTGGGTCAGCGGAGGGGAGAGGGACCGGCACGGGCAGGTGGGGGTTTTTCAGGGGGTTTGGGGTTGAGGCACGGGCCTGATTTCGCGAGGGGGGGGGGGGGGGGTGTGTGGCAGTGTGGCAGTGTGTGAGCGGCGTCTGCGTGACATTGTGTCCCCCCCACCACTTTGTCCTTTAAAACCTCACTAGGGTGTGACTGCCAAATGACCATCCACTGGCGCTGGCGTGGCCTGGCTGGGGCAGCAGGCTGCCGCTCATTAAAACAGACTCAGGACTAGTGGGTTAAACCTGAACCGTAGACACCCTGCTTGGCACTGTGTGGGCTAAAGGCTGCTGCTGGGGGGTTCAAGAAAATGCTACACCTATGTGCTGGATTTTTCCTACGATCGTGTGACTGCACAGTAACATGTTCAGGGTTAAATCAACTCTTAGAGTACTTACGTATGTTCCCTATTGGACTCTGTTAGAGTTTAATTAACACTGGACGTTTTACAGTGTGTCTGTGTGTGGGTTCACGTGTGTAGCTATTTTTCTTGCATTAATATCCAGTTTATGTTTCGCTTCAGCAGTAGGGGTATATTTTAGCAATGACTTGCACACAAATTTATTATTAAAAATGATCATTCTCAAGTATATTATTTTCTTTGAAGAACAGCTGTCCAACACAGAAATATTGAGTGCAATTCAGCAAATGTCAGTAAAAGTGTCAATTACAAAGAAATGTTTTTTACTGTGTGCCGTATACACAAAATTGGATTGGGTTTGTTTGAGGGCTAGCAGAAGTGGCGATAGCTGTATAAACCTGTCTACATGTGAATTGAGACAGATAATACGTTTTTTAATTACATAAAATTCAAAACAGCAACTACGTATGAAATAACTTATGTTAAGAATAGCGATTTTATTTTACCCTCAGTTGGCAGTACTGCGATCCATGAGAAGGTTAAGTAGCCACAAGTAGCATAGCCCATTCACCAACCAAACACACAAAGACACATACACACACATTGACACACTCACACACAAGCACACACCCACACACACACACACACACACACACACACACAAATACACACAAATGCACATACTCATGCACTACGGAAATGCATTTCAAAGCTCAAATAACTAGCCAAAATTGTATAAACCAGCCCTAAAAGGGATTTGCTTAGTCTGTGATCTCATTCTTAAATTGAACCAATTTGCCTAGAAATTGGTTTTAAGTTCTATATGCAGAGCTTGTTTATATTTCTAAACCCCCCACCCCCCTCCTTCACCACACATACTTTCAAACAACCCCCCCCCCCCCCCCCCCCCCATCCCTGCAAATCATGTCTGACTTTGAAGTGCTAATTTTGAAGTTTAGCCAATTTTTATTTGCTGCTTTGAAATGTATCCTCCAACCCACTGCCGCAGCAACGGGGTGTACAGGCCTTTAACTGTGAGGGATAAGTGACCAAAATGAGAAACCCTGATTTTCATTTCCGCATTATACAAGGGCCAAATAAGCTGTGCGCTGCACTTCTCCTGTGGTATTACTGACTCAAATTATTTATAAAAAATACACTGTACTGAAATAGACTTCTCTTCTTGGGCGTATAAAACTGGCTGCCTTGGGGGGGGGGGTGTATTTCTGACAAGGCTGAGGCACGGTCAGGGTGATGCTACTGAGGCTATGGAACAGAAAGAACTACGTTAATTTAATTACCAAAATAACCAAAAGAGAGCGCCAAGCCGCTGGGAGTGCTTCAAGATGCTCCGCCACTTCCAGACGATAACAAATCTGTTACGTTGCCTTGCGTCGCAAACTAACGGCGTGCTCTCTACGACGGGCTTGCATTCAATACGCACGGAGCGGGGCGTATGTATAAATGATTACAGCTAGGGATGACCTGGCGGTCCCACGTCACACGACTCGAACAACACATCGAAATCATCCGTTTGAAAAACCAACAGACGAGCTCCGTAGAGTGATTTAACACAGCGGTAAGTGGGAGGGAATCTGCCCTGACCCTCTGTGTGATGGCCCTTGTGTGCCTACGGCCTCCAGACCAGTGAGCGGTACTCATTTGAGGACACAAAGATGCCCGTGTAAATTCCTATCTGTTGGGAACATTTGTACTATTAACGGCTGGAAAATGTCATTATTGTAATCAGCCCCTGGGTCTGAGAGCCGAGTTGTGAGGAAACATATCTGAACAATGAAAATGGACCCTTATTATAGAGGAGTCTAGGATTCCACTTCATTTGCCGCACTAATAGATGCCGGGTCGACCTCAATCAAAAAAAGGCCTTTCCCCCCCCCCCCCCCAGTCTTCTGTGGAGGATGGAGCATTTGTACGTGAAAATAAGCTGATCAGATTGGCTCCTTCTGAAATCAGCCTGCTAATAACACAGCAGGCAAGGTGCCCAGGAAGAAAAAGGCTTTAAAATTAGGCTCTGTCACCTCCCCCCAGCTGTACAACCTCAATATCTCTGTGTGCCTCTCTCTCTCTCTCTCTCTCTCTCTCTCTCTCTTTCTCTCTCCTTCTTTCCTTCCCTCTCCCATTCTGTTTTCCCTCTCTTGCATTCCTCCTATCTCTTATTCACTCTATCTTATTTCCCCTCTTCTTACGCCGTATTATTCGCTCACTCGCTCTCATTCCCTCTTATTCTCTCCCTCTCCCGCCCCTCTTTTCCCCGCTCTCTCTATTTTGCCTCATCCCTGGACTTGGCAATAAATTGCTTCGGTAATCAGCTTTTTGAAAAGCTTATTTACAGCTTGTTCTCTGTTTATTGTGATTCTCAAAATGAAATATAAAATTGGATTTCATTAGATGTGCAATTTTCTCTTCTCATAAAGGGGGGTGGGGGGGTGGGAAAGAGACCCGTTGTTCTTGGTATATAGCATATATTGTAGCAGGTTGAGTTCCTCCTTCTATTAATGCTGTGGCACCCCCCACCCCACCCACCCACCCACCCACCCAACACACACACACACACACACACACACACACACGTTTATCCTTAATGCTAGTAGAACCCTGGGGGAGATAGGTTTGAAGGTAGTTTTTGAGAGAAGGTCAAAAAAAGATGTTGATCTTGAAATAGCAAAGGGCTTCAAGAGCGTTTCCAAGTGTCATCGTGTTTGTCTGAATGCTGAAGCACTGTATGCCATACAGCTGCGAGCTTGTTGCCAAACCACCCGCCAGGGCGGGAGAGTTCTCGACTAATGCATAAGCGGTGTACTCAATCATATTTGAGTCATCCCGGGCTGTACCACGTCTGAAGTGGCCTTCATTCTGGAGTTGTGTCTAACCTCCAGAGTCCTCCGCATGCTGATGCTTTAGTCAATAACTACCTCTCAGCAGTAGCACAGCCAGGCTCTCCTGAGAGGGCCTTCCATAATGCAAAGGCTTCAGTACAACCAAGATGCACCAGTTACTGCACAATAAAAATCCATCACTTTCCTCCCAATACAGCGTACTTAACAGTAAATCAATGAATGTGTTAATTGATCGAAAAGTTCAAAGTCACTTAGAGCATTTGAAAGATGAAATATCTTAATGGCAGAACCAATTATGGGGAGAAATGAGACAGGGCAGCTTGACTGATTTCGGTGCCATTTTTTTGACAGCCACTACAAAGATTCCAAATTTTCACGACACCGAATCGGCACGTTGTTTGATTAAAGACCAGTTACAGGATAATCTCTTATTGAACTGTTAAAATAAATAAAAAATTACACTAAAGTCCACGTCAATCAGAAAATGTAAAGAAAAAGACAGTTTAATGTGTAATGATAGCCAGCGCTTTCTAGAACAGTGCCACCTGCAGGGCAGTGGGCAGATGACAGAACGCAAGGACACGGGGGGTGAGCGGGCCGTTGCCAGCTGAAACAGTCGGCCATATTGCTGCTCTTGTATGTGTGCGCCGGCCAGCCTTGGCCTAAAAGCTTTAAACTACAGCATCCTCTGTGCCACCACTTTATGGCAAACGTCAATTAGAAATAAAATCTGAACGGAAAATAAACGGGCCTATGACATCGTCCGGACAAAGAGGCACATTTTATAGGGACTTTGCAGAGTTGCCTTTTTTCTAGCAAGAGACGGAAGGTATTGGGCAATACAGGAGAGAGCATTGGGAGCGGGGATTTGGGAGGGGGGATTTGGGCGGGGGGGTGGGGAGCGGCAGAGGGGCACCCCCTGGCCACATAACTGTGTTGCTTTACTACACATCCAACCCCTCTGCGGTTTGGGCTCCACGCCCGCACTCATTATTCCCCTCTTATTTATAATCTTTTAAACAGGCTCCATGCAGCGTTTCTGGAAATTTAATTACATTTTACAAGGTGACAATACTTTCCAAAGATGTTTTGATCACGCCCTGGCTCCATATGGTGCTGAACCGTACTAAGACATAGGATGTTAATTTTGAATTTTAGTTTGTGGGGACAAGGGATGGGGGTTGCACAAAAAAAATGGTGGGCATTTTATTTTGTTGAGGGGCTAAAGATAATTATTCAAGGGCAGCTAAACCAAGGAATTCTGGGTGGTGTAGTGTAGTGTAAAAAGGGGCACATGGCCAGGCATGCTAAGAATTACACTCCAATAATAAAAGTCTGCAGTCCGCCTCGATACAAAAAACATTTTGCATGGGCCTACATGCATTGCACCCCAGGAGCGAAACTTTTGAAAGGGAGGAGCGCTCTAGGGCCGCCTTTATTCGAAGTGGTCGATATTCTGGAAATGCTAGTCCTCTAAAAGTGCACAGAATGTATGCTCTTATTACCAAACTGTTGCTGAGCCCTCTGCCTTGGTGTCTTTGCTATCAGTGAAATTAAAGGGTAATTATAAAGTAATTTGAATTCAAAGCAGAAACCCCTTTCATTTTTTTAATGGACACATATGCGCAATATGCATATCTGCGCTGTTGCGTTTGATGCCCCTCTGCCACCCAATTAAGAGCTTTAAATGAATTCCAAAACCTATCCTCATAATTAGCATTGGTGGAGGGAGTCAGGAAATCTCTGCCCAGGCACACGGCTAAAATGCAGCGGTTCCCACATTTTTTGCTATCAAGGCCCACTGAAATGATCACCTTGTGGCGAGGGACCCCCGCCTGCATGAAATGGCTCATTTTTGACACATTAATGCAACACCTACAGGCTGCAATGCAGAGGCTATTTGCGGGTCTGCATTATACATCTGCCTATTTAGTTCAAAATATGCATAATGCTTATAATGATTGCACTATTACCGAAGATATGTGAACCGGAAAGTGCTTATGGGGGCTGCTGGGTAACTCGTCCAGTGAAGGCACGGTTCCTGTTTCAGTGCACGGGAGGGGCCCCACAGTCAGAATCCTGACATAGCCAGCGCTGACCGAGGCCGGTAGTCACACAGGGCGACGTGTAATCGGCGGTACTGTCGCCCAGGGTCAGGGACGGTTCGTTCGGCACCATTTTGCTGAGGACCTCATTTTTGGAAGCCCTGGCTTGAATCACATCCTCCATAAACCCCACGGTAAATGAAATACACAATTAACCAGCCACCCAGCAATGACATGCTTTTCACCAGCAGGTGTGGGATGACTCATATATGATTAATTAATTGAGGCAGCCAACCATCTGTGTTTTAACAGATTAATAAGCACACAAAGAGGAGCCTGCCTTTTGATGTGAACCTTTGGGGAGTGCGTGTGTTCTTTGTTTTGCTACTTTGATTAAGAGCTACACTCTACACCTCCCCCCCCCTTTTTCAGTCTCTTTAATCTGCAGGTAAAGGACACACAAAGGCCCATCGGGCGCTCTATAATCCTACCCACCTCTAACAGTCGGGATTTTTCAATTTATTTATCTATTTTTTTTATTTTTTATTTCGAGCTCATGCTTTCACACTGGACTGAGTGTTCGGTGGGGCACTGCACCTTAAAAACAGATAAAAATTGATTCCTGTAAACCCTCACCTGCAATCCATCGCTGAGTGTTTTTAAAGGTCAGGAGTTGTGATGAGTTCCATGGTCTCAGCCGCTCAGATAATGGCCTTTTGCTCCGCCGTAGGATGCCGCTGTACAGAAATAATTGCATAATCTGTGGAACATTAAGTTCAGTAGTGCGGCTGACTGGTAATGCCCGGGAACCGGGGAGTGAAGAAGACGGTCTAAATACTAAACCAGATGGTCAGCTCTGTGTTGCTAACATTGAAAGATCTGTCTCTGCTTTTGTTGAATCTTAAAGTGTTCTGATTTGCTGGCTTATTATGAATAACCATGAATATTCATGAAGATTTACTTGAACGCAGAGCATCCATCGCTAGGCAGCAACACCGACAGAATCAAATCCTCCTACTCCCCAACTGGAACCTTCTAGAATAAGGAAGTAGGCTACAGAATATGGAAGGAATGCAGAAGCTGAACATCTGGTCACATAGAACATGTGTGGATGCACTGCTGAGTTTTTACACTTGGTTGACCCCCTCAACCACTTCCCACCCACACTCAACCCCGCCCACACCCACAAGCAATGGGAACGGCAGGCCAAAAACAAGCATGCAGTGCATCAGCCTGGAATTCGGGCTACCGAGGAGCTCAGTTTGTAACGGCGCTCACTACTGGCAAAGCCTGGATGAGGGCACTTGAGCAAGGTACATAACCTAAACTGCTTCAGTATATGCAGCTGTGTAAATTGATACCATGTGACAAAGTCTAAATGCTTATGTCACTCTGGATAAGAGGTAAATGCCTGTAATGTAAAGCAATAATAAGGAGTCCACAGTATTGAGACCCTTCTGCGCTTCTCCTACCACCATTGGTAGAGGTGGGAATCAGATGGACAGGGTTCCTTAAAGTACCACTGCATTAGCTTCCCACAACAAAGCTAGGCACACACATAGGCTAGTAGTTGTCAACAGTGAGAGATACAGTATGTCTCCGTTTGGTGCTAGCGCTCTGCTGTAATACTGTTTAATAATCACTGAGCAAACCCAAATTTATGATAGGAAAAAAAGGGCGAGGGAATATTGAAATTAGCTGCTTTTATGAGCACTGCATTCTGATGAAGTCCCAGTTCTGTTACTGACAGAAGACGGGAGAGCGGTATGTTTGTTTTGGCAGGGTGATGCCATACTAACCTTTCGGATGAGCAGCTGTAGGTATTCACTCGGCCCTGTAACAAGCACGGTGAAATGTAAGCCGCGCAACTGTGATACTCGGGAGCAGATGTGATGGGTGACATCGATGTGCATTCGTGAAGCGCTGCAATAAGTGCTCCGTTTGCCAGATTGTTCCGAAAGTCGACACAGCCTTAAACTTCAGGGGCAGTCAGTGTCTCTAAATTAGCTGCAAAATACTTATAGTGCAAAACTGCTGGCGGAACACACCTCCAAAACATCTTAATAAGAACAAATTATTTTTTCCTGCCACCAGCAGTTTTGTTCTGGCTCCATAACAATGCACAGCACGCAGACTGACAGGACACGGCATCGCATGCCGCCATTTTGTTCCTCGACAAACCCGCTCCGCCTGTATAAAAATGCAATCGAATCGACGCAGAAATTCGTAGCATTGTAAACATGACTTAAAGCACAATGGACGGGCTAACAATGTACAACACGGTTATTCAATCTCGAGAATGTGAGGGCCTCCACTTTCTCAGACAGAGGAAGCTCTCAGCTGAATTCCTCTTTTTCAAATTCGATGCTGGGCCCCTCCTTCACGCCGTGCTTCTACGCTTCCTCCCCATGCATATTTTAAGATGTTTAAAAGGAAAATAGTGTATATTCACCAGACAGTGCTCACGATGTGCATTTAAATGAGCTATTAGGACCAGAACAAAGGGCCGAATGTATTGTAATTGATTGTTACCAAAGATTACCCCAACTGAGAAACATCTAGTGGGTTTCAGAGCTGGTATTTGACAGCTAAAAGCATTGTGTAAAATAAAGCAAAACCTTTCACTGTCATCACTTATCACCAATTTGCTGCCCACAAAACAATTATCGTAGTTTGTTGCTTTGTCTCCAAACCTGACTAACAGCACTGTGACTTTTGTTCCTTTCTTAGTGAGTGCGAGTACCATACAGCTTCCTACCCCATGATGCAAGCTCTCCGGCAATTACTGCTGAATCTATTGACACGTCTTCTAAGTGACTCTAACGTCAACGACAGACACATTTCACATTCCCCAAAAAGAAAAACAAGGACCCATCAAGCACAGAGCAGCTTGCTACGTGAAAATTAAGCAATTAAAAATACCATGTTATATTTCATTTGAAGACTAGCGTTTGTTGACTTTTTCTTTTTGATGATACATAATAACAATACTTCAGAAAATTCATGCAAGTTTAGAAATGGTTTCAAAATTCCAGGAGTTTAAACTAATTTAAGTTTATGAAAGCCCAGGAACATAATCACACCATAATTTAAAAGTTATTATGTATGACATGAAACCATGTGAAACACAATTATGCATCTTTAAGTTATTACGGTAAAAACAACTGTAGGTCCTTCTTACATTGCATCTTAATTATATGTTAATATTTTTTGTGTGGACTTTGTTCACTGTAAGTGTGTTTGCATATTAATATACACTGCAGATGTGTACTGCAGTGTACTGGATATTATATTGAGGTGCGGAGAGGCCACAATTAAGCATTTTGTCAGAAAATTGACAGAACCATTGTGCTTCTATTCATTCATCATCCTTTGCCTATTAAATTTCTGTTATCACCTCTTATAGCTTAAATGCCCATCTAGGAACTATTGTCAGAATACATCCTTGGCTAAAAACACTTACACAATGCGCATGACCTGATGATGGTACTGCACAATGTGCCTGTATTCATAAACCAATTAAGTCTCACTCACAACAACGGATAAGGTACTGTATGGGATGTAACTTGTCTTTTTGTCATCTAGTGTTAGACGAGTTACTGCCCTCACTTTGGGGGAGCCATTCAGTGAGTCAGTAAGCGATCACATCTAGTGTTAGACGAGTTACTGCCCTCACTTTGGGGGAGCCATTCAGTGAGTCAGTAAGCGATCACATCTAGTGTTAGACGAGTTACTGCCCTCACTTTGGGGGAGCCATTCAGTGAGTCAATAAGCGATCACATCTAGTGTTAGACGAGTTACTGCCCTCACTTTGGGGGAGCCATTCAGTGAGTCAGTAAGCGATCACATCTAGTGTTAGACGAGTTACTTCCCTCGCTTTGGGGGAGCCATTCAGTGAGTCAGTAAGCGATCACATCTAAGGATGCTACTTCCAGTCAGAGCTGGGGGGAAAAACTGAGTGGCTTTGTTGGTTGATAAGAAAAGTATTGTAAGCCTCTGGGTGCTGGTTTGAGGATGGAAAATGTATCTAAACGGGGGAAATTACAAAATGGTTGAAATCACTATACTTGGCAGAAAAGCAGAGCTCCAGCAAGCAGTTACAATATGGCTTGAGATATTGCTATTCCATCTACAGCATGGAGAAAATATATTAACCCAGTGGGCCACACACTGAAACTTTCCAACCTTTTGGTGACAGCTTTTATTAGCCTAATGCAGTTTGTGATGTATAGCATAATAACCTGGCTCATGACTGTGGGGCTTTTCTCTTAATATTGTGTGGCTGGTGTACCAGGCAAAATTATTGTAATGAGCCAAAATTTCCATACAACAGCAAAATGAGTTCATTACTCTAAGTTATATTGGTGAAGTAACCACGGGAAATGGATGCTTTTATTTGGAAGAAATTGGATTTTAGATATAAATAAAATAAAGTTAATAACTTGAAGATAGCATAATGAAATAATAATCACATTTCAGTTATCAAAAAAGTTATTGCCTTTACATCCCACCGCTCGCTTTTGAAAAGTAACCGCGCGTTATCGCGCAAGCTTTGTAATATTTCACATTTCACAACTAAACAGTGTGATTCAAATTCAGAGGAGCAGGGCCGAAATATGCAGTGACACAAAAATAAAATTGCTGGTGCGTGGGTGTGCGGCCGCTGTTTCAAATAATGTGCTACTTTTATTTAATTGTACTATTTTCTAGTAACCCTATGGACCAGCTAAAACTATAGGTTCTGCTCACCACAAAGGGCCCCGTTTCTCAAACACTCCTTAACATGCTTGTTGTTGAGCGATTATCGTTGCATATCGCTAAGGGAATGCATAGTGCAAAGCGGCGCAGTGTAAAGTGGCTTTACAGAGTGCCGGAGACATTTAAAAATAGTTTAATTTGTAGGATGCGAGTTGAAAGCTCTCGAGACTAATTTTCCAGCGGTAAGATATTCACTATCATTTTAAACAATCTTCCCGTTTGCCACAGGGGAAAAGCGCCTGTGATTAACAACAAAAGACAGAAAGTCTTGTGTTCTGGGATGTATTGCCTTAGGTAGTTCTTAAATACACTAAATATATCTTTCTGCAGGTTTACGGAAAAGCACTTCCGTGAAGACACGATTTACTGATCATCGCTGTTTTTGTACCGTAGGGCTTTTATTCAGAAGAAAAGGGATGGCTTTCCTCTGTATTTTCCAGAGGCAATTTTCTTCCACAATAAACCAGAGGTTAATTAAAACAGCTGAAAATACAATGCCAATAATGGGTTATAAGATCAATACTGCAGTGATAAAACGCATGCATGAATCCAAGCATCAGCCCACATCCCAAACAATCAATTAAAATTCAACGCCGACAGTATATTCTGAAGAGGCTGATTAATGTGAATTAATAAAGTCCCATTCTGTGGAGTTTAACCGTTAGAGCCAATGTAATAACGGAATTGCTCTAAGAATAATGCATTAACCCCTGCTTAAAAGAGCTGCAGGCTGTGATGGGGGAGTAGGCTACAACCGTAAATATTCTGTATCCCACAGTAATGTAGCGTTGTGTAACTTTACTTTTGTTTTGAATAAATTGTAAGGTGAATAAGCCTAAATTCACTGCATTAAAGTCAGTCGACGATGATGGCGGGAGTATTTCAGAGCCATGCTGTTAAAAAAAAGAACCCAACCCGAAGGTCACATTCTGTGGATTAGATAGAGAGCTGGCTTTCCTTTTTAACATCCTAACGCTACTCCGCTAATGGCATTCTCTAACCTGTGAATAAATGTTCTGATTTTCAGGTAATGTCGATGCCTTTGCAGGAACT
Organism: Synaphobranchus kaupii; assembly: GCA_029718625.1. Classification (NCBI taxonomy): domain Eukaryota; kingdom Metazoa; phylum Chordata; class Actinopteri; order Anguilliformes; family Synaphobranchidae; genus Synaphobranchus; species Synaphobranchus kaupii. Next base: position 14,082,398 of record CM056391.1, read on the forward strand.
GACTGGAACTTTCTCCCTTTATTGCACTTAACCCGACTGTAAAACGGAGAATGGGATGAAATATACATTATGTAATGTATTTATCCAGTCAAGGTTACCTGCATAACCTTTTCTTTCTTAGTAATTGTACTCTTCAGTTCCCCACAGAGAAGTGTCACTCAATGCACCCTCTTCATCAGCTGATTAGAGTATCTATCACCACCACCTTTCAGATCCAATTTGATCCTGTGACTCCTGCCAAATAGCGCAGTGGACTGCAACCCAAGTGATTACTATTTTGAAATTTGATACTTCACTGTACCTTCCCTTGCACATTCAGTGAACTAATGTATGCAGTGGGTGGTTATTTGGAGTTAAAATATAAAAATTTGGGTGCATGAAGGCTGGCTTAAAAAAAAAAAAAAGCCTTGAGCACCAACACATTCTGCAGAAGAGGATTTGTTGTTGTTTTGGACAGACCAAACGTAGCCTTGTTTAAAAAAAATTAAAATATTTTCCTCCTTGCCAAGGCACGCACAGGATCCTGGCAGCTACAAAGATTCAATTATTTAAAAAAAAGTGCAAAAAATAATTAGAAAAAATAATAGCACTCCAAAAAAATAAAAAATAAATGTGCCCCTCCAGAAATTGCATAGAAACACTAAATCTGTTAATTAGCTCATTAATATTCAATTGGGGTCAGTGGACTTAATGGAACCTTTTTCATGGGCCAAGGAAATATTTAACACCCAGCACTCCCTGTGCCTGTTCTTATTATCGACTATGTACAGGCGAGCTTTATCTAGCCACCAGATGGTAGAGAACAATACAACGCCATTATCATCTTTCTGCAGCCTGTGCGCCTTGTAACCGCTGTGTGTCTGAGACAGTGAAGTATAGATACTGGAGCATTTAGTGTAATTGATATGTGGTGTATATCGTATTGTTTGGACCTGTTTGTTTGCACGGCTGGTATTCACTATGAAAACGGGTGCGGGGGGGTGTTGGGGCAAGATTGATTTTCCCTGCCGCTGTCTTAGTTCTCCACAGGTCACAAATAACTTGTCAATGCAGGATTCGGACCAGCGTGAGACGCATCAAGGCGAAACTCCCGGGTACTCCGGAGAAGAGAGGGGTTTTCATCTTTGTAACCGCAAGCCCACTTTCAGCCTTCCGCGCGCGCAAGCCGATGTTTTATTCAGCGATTGCCAGGGAAAGGCGGCAGCTCTGGCGAGAAGTTTTCGCGGCACAGCGTCCGCTAGCCGTTTCCCGCGACCGCCAAAAGCAAGTCCTTTTTCCTCATCGATGGCTGCTTTTCAACCAACCCGGAAAAAAAACCAGGTGATCAAGGTGACATTACATGCAATGATAACCCAATTGCATTCAGCGCGGGTACATTTCAGAGAGGGTTTTTAAAAAAAAATTTTAAAAATAAAAAACGTTTCACAAATTTGAGGTGTGAAAATGCTCTCCTCGCTCTCCTGCCTCAGTCTCAGAGAACTGTCTCCAAAAAACATTCTGGAATCCATCAGCTGATGGGACTACAGGGAAGAAGAAGCACTTCAGCGCAGCTTATCGTATTTAATTTAAAGCATATTACCCAGACTACATTGCATCTCACCACACTGTTCCTCCCTGCTTGGTATTCCTCAGAGGTAATGACGCAAACATTTGTTTGTGGCCGGGCTGGCAGTGCCTCGGGCGCTGCTACAGTAAGAGCACGGCGCGGCACCAGCCTATATTCTCATGATTGCTCTCATGATGACTGCATCAAAGTTCTCCCGTATCGCCACTTTCGCGCATTTCATTACAGCGTCTTATATAACAATTTCTTTTTTTTTTTTTTTCTCGATAGAATCGCCGCTTATTGAATGAAGAGGCCTTCTATGTTGGCGCACAGAAGGAGAAAGTCATTTCTATGATCTTATCTCCGGCTTCAAAGGTTCAATCACCAGATCCTCTGTCATGCCACCAGAAACTTAAAGCAGGAATCCAATCTTTGATTAAGCCTCTCCCAGTATCACAGAGGTTTCGTGAACTTGCGGGGACCCCGAGCTTCTCTCTCACTTATTAAGCCTTTCAAAGATTCAGATTACTACAAGCCATTTTCCCCGGAAGACAGCATCTCCTCATCAGAACATGCACTGTATGGATACAAAATTACTGACGCGTGCAGAATTGGCAGGGGAGTGGAGAGGCTGAAGCCTGTGCTATAATAATGTCATTAATGCAGACGTATAAATGAAAAGGCTGGCTGCCATTATAGAAGGACATTTCAAACCCCTAATACATAATAGCTCTTTTCAGGATCTCTTCAGAAGAACAACTGGAGCCCGGAATAAGCAACGTAAGCTTTCAATCCAGATAGTACTACGGTGCGTAGACTGAAGCCGCTAACGGAACCTGCTGCGCCGAGAGAAAGCTTTATCAGGGTGACCAGGTGGCTCAGTCGGGCCATGTAGCCTTGACATCGCAGGCTCGAGCCAGGGCTACGTCATCAGCCGAATATGACAAGGAGCCCACGGCAGCTGGATACCGTTGGCTCTTCCTGCACTGGGTAGGGTGGAATGAATCGGGCCATGGTTCCACCACGCTGGTACGCAGGCCCACGCAGGCTAGCGGTTGTCCTCAGTCAAAGGTGCATCCTGCAGCTTGTGACGGTCACTGGCAGCCACATCAGAGGACTCCTCCTGGTGCAGTGCCACAGAAACCGATGCCCTTTGAAGATGCAAATCTTGAGAGAGAAAATGAGGGGAACTTTCTTTTGAAAAAAAAAGAACAAAAAACAAAACATGGGTCCGCATGCAACTGAGGACCATGTCCTTGAGTAGCACCGTGATGCGCCCTATGGTCTGGATAAACCCTGATAATAACAGTGGGTACGATGGCCCAGAATCCCATAGGACAGCGCATAATTCGCCGTAGCGTCACCCAGGAGGTTTTCAGTCAGCGGCGTATCCCCTGCCGCATTATTACTCAATAGCGCCTCCTCTGGTCGATTGCCTTCACCAGCGGTGCAGTCATCAGAGCAGAGTGCTGGAGCAGCACAGCTCAGCTGGTGGACTGCAGAGAGAGAGGAGGCATTAGCATCAGGCCGGGGTTCCCAACTGATTCGAAATAGGCTGTTAAAAGTTGTCAAAAGAGAAAAACCCTGGGGCTGCTGGATGGCTCATTCAGTTAGGGCATCACACTGTGGTGCATGGATGAGCCTCGCGACCTCGGATCGAAAGCGGACCGTGCCAGTGCCAACTGTGGCCGGAAGCTCCACAGGGCGACGGGCAACTGGCGATGGTGTCGTCTAGGGAATGGGACGGTTCAGTCGGATAGGGATCCGTGTGCATTGCTATCTAGCGACCGCTGCTTTTCGATTGGACGCCCGTAGATTGCAGTCAAAGCTGCATATGAAAGGTCCCTCCTCCTCCGGTCTATGCGAGCTTAGCTGTGGTCTGTGGTCTGTGGAAACACCCCGTGTTTCGGAGGAGAGCCGTAGAGTGTCTACACTCTCCAGAATTGGCAGCGGGGTTCGCGCAATGTGTTTGCAGATGATTGGCCACTCCAAATTGGGGAGGTAATTGGATATGCTCAGCCCCGCGTTAGGCGCCAAATTTATTTTCAAAAAAGAAAATTAAAAAGAACTGAAAAAAACCTAATGATAATAAGGAAAGTTGCACTTATTTTTGGGAATTAAGAACATTTGAATGCCATGGACCAACAATGTGTGCAATGTATCACAACGTATACTTATTTCTCATTTACTAACAAAATGGCCTTTAATCATTTATTTTCATCAACAGTTCAGTGTCAACAACCTCAAATAATTTCCAAAGTATTTACCAGCTACACCTGTTATTTAGTGTTTCTGCAGCAACACACAACGCGTCTGGTCTTTCTCTCCAACCGGGGTTAAGCACAGATGCCCCAGAGTGTTTTTTTTCTCCTTTGCTTTAAAAACACTATGGATTTTTCTACACAGATAAATGCTTCCATGTTCCTCCTAAATATGTCAGTTTATTGATACCGTTTGGTGTGCGCAGTATGATTATTTCAAACCGCACCATATTTCTTGGTTGGTTGTAAAATTCAATTTTCACTTTCTTTGATCTGTACAGAAAATATCGATAGCAGCTGTACGGGAGATGTGGGGCTGGGTGGATTCGTTTTCACGTTCTTGCCCGCACAGCTTAATAAGAGAACAACAAGGGCAGAGTTGGCATGGGAGCAAACTAACTCCAATTCCTCAGTAAGGGCGGAATGTGAAGGGTATGAAAGGTGAGAAATTCTCTCGCTGTTTTTTTTCCACCCTCTATGGCGAGTTTGAGAAACACTTATTTAACCTGTGTGGAGACTTCAGTATCCTTATGTCTAAAGAGACAGAGGAAAAGCTATGTATCTGCAATGAGATAAAAAGAGAGATCATAAATGTAATTCAATTTTGATACACAATGTCACACAGGTCTGGACTCAACCAACACTGCTCACCTGTCCTTATCCTGGACTTATTGTATAACTCATAATACAAATTGTGTTTTTGAAGGGAAGAAAGTTGAATTAATTTCAGAGCAATTGGCATAAGCCAAGTTTAAACGTTTTCGATCAGGAAGTCGCACACTATGGCCTTGGGGCCAATCTGGCCGATTCACTTTTCCAACCAGCTCAGCGATACTGCTGATATTAAATGGTCATTTTCTCACTTCAAGCAGCTAAAGAAACTACAGTCGAAGTTCACACATTGGGTGGACGTGTGTGACCTGAGAGAGGTCAATAGAGCTGAAGATATGGTTGCAGAGACTTAATGTGGAAGCCATGAATATTAACAGGAACAAATGTAACTATTACGCACAGTTCTAATGAGTAGAAAATTCACACAGATTTTTTTGATAGTCGGCTAGTTACAATACAGTTTTGTCATCAACATTAGCATCCTTCTTCTGATGCCAAGCCAAGCGCTGGTGGTTTGGGAATTGCGGTCTCTTCTGACGATAACATTCCATTCCCATCAAAGTCTTTTTTTTTTCTGGCCACTCTTCCAAAAAGCCTACGAGCATGGAGGTGGCATTCGAGTCCCCAACCAATGTTTACTTCTTCATTATTGACCCGATAGTAGAAAGTGGCATCATTGGTGCATTTGTTTCTTTGTTCGTAACCATCTGGTGACTTGTGGTGTTCGACGGCCCTTTGTCTCGTTTCTTCTGGGAGTTTTTTTGCCTTTCCCCAAGGTGATGGACAACGGAAAAGTTCAGAGAGAAGGTGGAAACAGTTCATGACAAAGTTTAGAGTTAAAACACAGCGCTCAAAGCTGGTACCTTATCCAGAGAGCTATTCCATCTCAGGTGTCCTTCCACCGACCCCCGACCCCCAGCCCCGGGGACAGTGACAGCCACTAAAGCCATGGACCCCCCCCCCCCCCATCCCCCTGCTGAGAGCAATTGGGATTTGAGGAAGCTAAACTCTTCTCAAGCGCAAATTCCAGCCTGGCCAGCAGAGTGGGGATTGTGGGCTCCCCAGTGCCACTTGATCAGGAAGTCAGCTCTGTCACTGCTGCCATTACCTACCCCCAGCCACCCCCATACCCTCTGCCGCCACCTCCCTCCCCCACACCGGCCCAGAGGACCTCTTTCATTTACTGCAAATGCTGTCGTCAACAATTTTTGCGGTTGCATTTGATTCGACTCAACTCTCCCCGTAAAGGTGGTGGTGGGGCAGGAGGGGGGGGGGGGCGGCTGGAGAGAGGTTTGCTAAAGGGGCTAACTAAATTAGGTACTTTGGACAATAAGTGAAGGAAACGCCGCTTGTGATACCCGATTTCACCCCATCCATCATAACTATTCTCAAAAATGAATCCCAGCGTTGGATCCGGTTCCACTTTTGGTTCCTCTTCTGAAAAAGGCCTGTGTCAGGCACTCTGGAGAGCAGACTCAGCACTAGACACACCTGGGGAGGCACGGCTGGAACGCAGGAGGCTGGCGTGGGGTGTGAGGCCCGCCCTCGGGGCCCAAACATCCCCTACGCCTACCCCACCCCCCTACCTCAGCCGTTACGTGACATCTCCTCCGCCAGCCTCTTCCTGTCAGAAGCGCCCTGACCGCCTCATCGCCACGCTGCAGCTCCACTCCGCCAGACTGAAGGACGACTCAATTACTTCCTCTTCCTGACATTTGGAAGGAGGAGACGCGCACACAAAACAAAAAGCACGCCATTTAAGTTGACGTGAGTGCTTCGCGGTCTTTATATCAATCTCCCCCCCCCCCCCCCCCCCCCCACCAAGGCACAAGGGAGAGAGGGATGGGTGTGTCCCGCCATTTAAAATAAAGACCTCCGAAATAATTACGCCCCGCGCGGACGGCGTTTTTTGGGCCGCCCCCCGCCAAACAGCCGCTGTCATTCGTATGCATTACCACCTTGAACAGCGGGAAGCTTACTGTCACCTTCAATACCCAAACCTCCAAACACGATTATGCTACAAATCCAAACCTGTTAAGACACGCTGTCAAGTAGACTGACATACCCTTTCAGCTTCTATCAAACACTCACGCTGCCTGATGCCTGACTCGCACCCGCTTTCCGCTGGAAAGAAATATAAATGCAAAGCAGAGGCGGTCACGTGCACAGGCGGACTGACCAAGCTACGCCGCGGTTCTGAGGGCTAAAAGATGCAATATTCTCCGCGGAGGACTTCATTCGGAAAAAAATATATATAGCCCGTATTCTCCGACGCGTCGAGAAAAACTGAATTCCGCTGAGCTCTGTACAAAGTCAGTTGTACTCTTAAGATTTAGCACGTTCGCCTTTGTGTCTAACACTGACGCTACCCTGCTCTGTCGACTTAGAGACGTGAGGCACGAGCAGCTCAACGGCGGAAAGTGCGCCTTCTCAAATTTCAAAGGAGCACATTTCGGCAAAGGCACAGATCAAGTCACGCACGGATGCGCACTACTTGGGCCCAGCATCGGTGCTGTCACGACGCTCCTCATCTTTGATTTGTGATCTGCACACCTGTGAGTGTAACAGACGCTAAAGGAGCTGATCCTTCGGCAGGGTGCAGGAGGTTGGGTTAGAGGGTTGTGTGAGCTGCACATTTAGGGTTATGCCGCACACACGGGGGGGGAGTGGGGGCAACTACAGTAGGTGTCCCATTTGTCTCTCATATCACTATCCACCGCCACCTCTACACGATCCTGTGTTCCTAACACTTCTACCCCACACACCCCACCACCTCTCTATGAACGTACCTGTGTTCCTAACACCTCACCCCCTGTCTACATACCTATATTATACCTCTTTCACACACAAAACCCGGGATTGACACTGGATATTGAACACGGGTTCGACCCACGTTTGACCCATTCACACCAAACTATGGTCCACGGTAAATCACACAGGACCCGGGTCCGCAAGTTTACTTCTGTGTACATGTTCCGTTTTTTCCTGCTAATACAGCTAGTTTGGTAGCCAGATACAATGTAGTTTGCCATACGCTGGCATAACCCAGTATGTTAACTCCTGAATCGATAGCCCAGTCATGTTCTCCAAATCTTGCAAATGCTTTTATGTAAAAACTGTCACAAAACATTTTAAGTAACGCTTTATTTGTTATGTTAGACATGACAGTGGGTCGGTCAGACAAGCGTGCTGCGTAGACTAACCCGTGTCACCCCGGGTTGACCCATTCACACCAACGGCAAACAGGGGTTTTACCCGGGTTGTTGCTTCGGTGTGAAAGGGGTAATACTGTGTCCCACACAGGGCTACAATCACAATCACAAGCTTGGAGAAATGTATCAGGCCAACAAAACATAAATGCGTTTACGAGAATGCAATGCGACTAAAACCCAATCCTCCCCTAAAACCCCCTGTACCCCCCCCCCCCCCCCCCCCGACCCGCTCACACCCCCCAGGAGGTTAAAGGACCTTCCTTCATGTTCAAAGATTATCAGTTAATCCAAAATGTGCAGGATCATGAGACAAAAACAAAGGGGTGGGGGGGGGGGAAATTTAAATACGCAGGGGCTTTTTCTTTTTGGAACTTGCTCCCCTTTTCTGGCTCGCGCGCTAATCCGCTGGAACACCACACGTTTTTGCCCCTTGTATTGGACGTGTGTAAATGTTTTATAACCATTAAATAGGAGCTGAAATTTTCAATGGATAGCATGCTAAAGTATTAATTGTAAAGGCCATTATTTGGTGTCCGTGAGGCTGAATCAGCTTAGCCACTCCATTCCCCGATTTGCATACAAAATGCTTTATTTTGGCAATCAATGAAAGTGCCGCACTGTATGTGGGGCTTATCGCGGGCATGCAGGAAATGGATTCCTCCGCCATCTCGTTAAATTCTGTTGATGCAGAACAATTTGAAACATGGCACAGGCTGCAATGACATTTAAAGATGCCTCCGCTTAATTATATTTTGCTAACATTTGGGGGCCTGTTTGTCCTCTGGGATAAAGCACTTTCCGCTACAAAGTTAACTTGTTAGTAATTCAGAGAGAATCTCCAGCTTTTGTGGAGCGTCGTTATCGTCTATTAGCGGCGGGAGAGGGGGTTCAAGGTACCCCAGCATACAGGCGGGGAACATGTGGGTGTTTATCTGTGTTTCCTTGTCTTATTTTAAAGCTAGCGCTCAGAGGGTACACCCCCATCAGGAGTGCTTTTTGGAACTCGTTTTGGCTTTGCCACTTCCCAATTTCAGCATTGCAATTTTCCTCACCATACAGGCTCAAATAGACCGTATTAAACTTTTGAACTCTCACAGTCAAAGTGGTTCAATATGAAAAAATAAAAAAATCTGAATACCTCTTCCTCCAACCTCTCATTTTGTGGGATTCTGCTATAGTATAGATGTTCACAATTAACTCTTTGTCACCTGAAGAACGGCTGGCTCATAGGCCTCGATGGCATTCTATAAACCTCTCAAGATTTTCCATTTCATATTACAATGATTCAATGACACATAAAAGCGCAATATTCACCTTCTTGTTCTGAAGGTTTTTAAATTGCATGCTCCTTTTTGCCTACAAATCTGCCACGTGTCTTCCATACATACAAAACCGCATTTCCTTCATCTTCAGAAAGACCTCCAAGGTTTGATTTAAGCTATTAGAAATTAGAAATTCAAATAAGGAAACAAAAATAATTAACATGATATGTCGTTCACCATATTCCCATAAATTAACCATTAGCAAAGCATATTTCGCATTAACTATTTTGCAGAATCTGATATTAACATTAATTGATCATTTAATTTCAGCGACTGTCCTAATGTAGAGCAGTGCAATGTATTGTATTCAATCTATGAATGAATAATCATCAAACATAATTGAAAACTATAAAGCATTACTCTACTTGTTTTGCATGTTGTGAGTGATTAGTAATGTGTACTTTAGGACATGAACTGAAATTGTTCATGTTTTAACAGTGTAGTTAAAGTTAAAGAGAATGTATTATAAAGTGTTACCATAATAGGTTTTTTTGGACCTTATATTCCAACATAAACATTTTTCGCATAACATAGTTTGCATCTTTTATACTCAGCAATGTTGACTTCAGACCAAATACAGATATGGCACATTGAAAGGAGGCAAGTCGTCTAATCCTGCAGAATGGTGCTTCCACTCACCATGAGAATAGACCATAACATTATATGGCTCAGTGAGAATAGGCCTACACGCCATACAGAACTGAGAACAGGTCTGAATGCCTCTGTTAATATTTGTGAATTAGACTGCAAGCCACACGGTACAGTGGGAACAAGACTGAATGCTATGTCACAGTAAGAATAGGCCTGAATGCTATGTCACAGTAAGAATAGGCCTGAATGCTATGTCACAGTAAGAATAGGCCTGAATGCTATGTCACAGTAAGAATAGGCCTGAATGCTATGTCACAGTAAGAATAGGCCTGAATGCTATGTCACAGTAAGAATAGGCCTGAATTCTATGTCACAGTAAGAATAGGCCTGAATGCTATGTCACAGTAAGAATAGGCCTGAATGCTATGTCACAGTAAGAATAGGCCTGAATGCTATGTCACAGTAAGAATAGGCCTGAATGCTATGTCACAGTAAGAATAGGCCTGAATGCTATGTCACAGTAAGAATAGGCCTGAATGCTATGTCACAGTAAGAATAGGCCTGAATGCTATGTCACAGTAAGAATAGGCCTGAATGCTATGTCACAGTAAGAATAGGCCTGAATGCTATGTCACAGTAAGAATAGGCCTGAATGCTATGTCACAGTAAGAATAGGCCTGAATGCTATGTCACAGTAAGAATAGGCCTGAATGCTATGTCACAGTAAGAATAGGCCTGAATGCTATGTCACAGTAAGAATAGGCCTGAATGCTATGTCACAGTAAGAATAGGCCTGAATGCTATGTCACAGTAAGAATAGGCCTGAATGCTATGTCACAGTAAGAATAGGCCTGAATGCTATGTCACAGTAAGAATAGGCCTGAATGCTATGTCACAGTAAGAATAGGCCTGAATGCTATGTCACAGTGAAAATAGGCCTGAATGCTATGTCACAGTGAAAATAGGCCTGAATCCCATACGACACATGCGGCTAGTGTGGACGTGTGGTGTGATCCAGAAGCCTTGTTAAATACAGACTGGCTGAATTTTCAGTACGATCCAACTTCGGCACCTGTAAAGCCCTGCTGAGGTTGTGTCACTTTAGTCACCCATCCCATCTGCTGCGCGGTGGTTTTCAGAGACGCATACCGCCATTGTCCAATCACGCTTAAACACAGAGCCATCGCAGAGGCTCGACATCGGCCCACAACATCCAAAGGGTTCCATTACCAGTCTAATATTTCATCCGAGTGTCTCCGTTAAACATTTTGAGTGGCGGTTCACATAGACACACTGACATTTTAATTGACTGCAAGTATTCAGGAGAGTAGGCTAATTGCAATTGCGGCTCGGAGCAAAATTCAGCCTCCCAGGTATTTTATGGCCGGTGGATTATTCACAAGCCTTGCGGCTACTGTACTTTTATCCCCCCCACCCCCCCCCCCCCCCCCCCCAAAGATAATAAATACACGGTTCACTCTGACAACAGCGGCACAGCCACTCAAGAGCTGGCCTGTATCGCCGAGCCTCTTCTGACCCATTAATCCACCCAGTTCACCGTTCACAGCCGTCCTCGCTCTCCGAATACAAAAGGCACGGGATTCGTCACAGCGCGTCCTTCACTACACTCACACAGGCAGCTTCATCCACATCGATATCAAATAAAAATTAAACCTATTGAATACATAGAGGTGCATTGATCTAATATTTCATCACGGCTGTGGGCAGAAAAAAAAAGAAAAAGGCCTTGTTCCTACACTCGACTTGCAATTTGGAAATAAATTGACTGATTTAGACAGAGGCAGAGAGAGAGAGAGGGGAGAGAAGAGAGGCAGAGAGGGGGGGGGGCTTGATGTAAACCTGGTTCGCTACAACCCAGTAAGGTGACATTGCACTACAAATCACTTGCATGAATATAGAGAAAGAAAACGATTTCTATTTCTGAAAGCAATTTTGTTTGGTGAAGGTGCGCTGATTGCCATGTGTGTGAATCTATCGCTCAAAACACATACAGGAGCGTGAACGTTTCATAAGAGTCAATGCCATATTTTTGCTGTTGGCATAACAATCAGTGGGCCCAGACATAGGCTTTTATACAATAATAATAGAAAGACATTTTTCCAAGCACAGCCTATTTATATTGAAAACCAATGGCGGCAGTCTCATTCTGTTATGCTTGGCACATTGCTGTTAGGGTTCAGACATTGCTGGAATTGTGCTGCAGCAGGTCTATAGTAATTTAATTGGGCCTAATGAAGAATAATTAAGTCATTAAGACTGTGTAAGAGAGAATCGCCAGCAAACAGACTGAGACACAGTTGCCACAGTCGCTGGGGCATGAACATGTTGCAGCTACCAGTCAATTCTGACCATGTACATATGTGCTTGGATGGCTATAACATGTAAGCATTCATACAGGCAAATTACTCTTTTACTCGCTGTACAAACTTAAATATTTCACTGCTATTTTTATTGCAAGGACATATAATGTCTCCATCTGTGTCTGTGGCCTTACGTGCAGTCAAATTACATATGAAATACTTCCTTCCTGGTCCCTACTGGACTTGTGGAAAGTGAGGACATAACTATGTTCTTACCACAGTGACCACTGCAACTTTTTTAATTTACGGTAATAACAGAGCATTACAGTGACCTTATGTTTCCATGAGAATGATGAAATACATTTTGGAACAACAATATGGTTAAGAATGTGGGAAAATGCAGTAGGCTAAACCAAACGTATAGCTTCAATATATAGAAAGTGCAGTAGGCTACACCAAAAGTAACAACAAAAATATGAATTGAAACAATGGGAAGAGAGGCATTTATCAAATTTAATTTCTTATCGTAAGCAGCAACATGACAGGACAGAGTCAGAAGCAATGAGAAGCTTAACTCCCTCACAATTATACACGCAATGGCGCTTTGCTCTTCCACGCCAGTTTGTGATGCCAGGAAATAACAACATATCACTATCTGCTATAGTAAACATCTGCACAGCTGCTACAATCTGCACTAAAATCACACTCTGGCTGGCACTGATAATTGAATCATGAGCCGTCCTCTGAGTGAGAGTACACAGTCGTTTGTTTGTTCCCCAGGATTAAAAGATTATATTAGGGATATGGCCAATAATGTGCAGTAATGCCAGGTCTCTTGTATTTCTTTCCATATGCTTATTTGTGCTTCATGTACACAAAATATTTTCAAAATATTGAGTATACCGAGTTGATCAAGGCCCCTGAAGAACAATTTCACAATGGGTGTCAATGTTTTTGAATCATGAACCAGTTTTACTTAAGCGATGGGGGTTGATATATGTGTGTTTTTTTAATATGATTTAAACCAAAAAATGGACTTTCTTCATTCGCTTTTCCTCATTCGCTTAAAACCACATCTTAGCAGTATGCCAGTTCAGTGCTGGACCAGAGACAAACTGATGGTAGAGGATGGCAGCAATACTTTTGTTGATGTATCTACAGTCTTATCTGTTGATGTGTACTCCTGAATATTCAGCTACTTAACTATAAAAAATGTAAAATAATAGAAGAAATCTTAAACTTTAAACTACTAATAATTATTATGAAAAAGATGGTGGATATTTTGATCATGGTCTTTGATGATCAATCTGAATTCAAACTAAATTAGAGCACATCATCTAATGAAATGTAAGGTTTTTTTTAACTTTCTTGTTGAATAATATAAATAATATTATTCAACAAGAACGTAATAATATATCTTGTTTGATATTATATAATTCGCTGCTCTGGATGACAGAGCTAAATTGCTGGAATAAAATGTGACATTTTTTTTGTAAACTTGCCTTACAGCCAATCGTTCAACTCAATGCTTGCACTGCCACCTGCCTGCGAAATTGAGCATAAGGTGGTCTCGGTAATAGTGGTCAGAATCCTATACGCATAGTATGCTTGTCTCGTATTTTTATTGTATGTACTGTGCACAACAGATAGCAGGTAGCAAGCTGATTGTTGTTGGCGTGTTTGTTGAGGTATTTGTCTTGTGGGCCCAACCAGTATTGTGTTTTTCTTTTATTGCTCGATTTTATTATCATTTTTATTTTTTGTTCTGTGGTTGAATGTGAAGGCACTTTGAGCTGCATGCTTTGTATGAAAAGTGCTATACAATTAAAGTTATTATCATTATTATTATATGACAGAGTAGGCCAATTATTAAGAATATTGATGCAGGAAAAAATCTACTATTTTGGTTCAAGCATTAGCTTGCGCTCACTGTGTGCATACATAACAGGACGCAGGATGCTACTAGGAACGCATTGCCAAATAACTGTTGTTGTTGCTGCTGTTTAAAACAGAAAATACTGCTAACAAGTTTGCTTCGTAACATTGGACCTGCAACATTGGATTCCCTAAACGCTAGCTAAATGCAGGGCAATGTAGTGTTTCTGTTCAGGTGTTTTGGACATCGTATTCAAACTACTGACCGTGTGCAAAAACTAAGTAGTTAGCTAATTAAACTAGATTAGCAATATTAGATCGTGACTTTAACATCAGGTTTATATTACCGTATTTGAAAGCTGTGGGGGTTCGTACGATGTTCAGTCTCGGAGGTGCATTTGGAACCGCACGTCAGGCAGAACCATGGCCAGAACGTTAGCTAATAGCTTGTGCTATTCACTTCCGTTTCCGGGGAAAGCAGGAAGTGGAAGTGGATTGAAAACGGGTCCGTCGTCGTTTATAAATTGTGTATTTTATCATAATTCAACGTATACCTTTGCAGCAGTCACCGTGCTCAGCAAAATGTCGATGTCTACATTTCAGAAGGTTACGCTTGTATCATGTCTCGTCCTCTGTGTCGCTCTGCTCCTCCCAAAAATGCTTTTATCCAGAGGGAAGAAGGAAGTAGGGCAGCCAGAGGGTAAGACTTCAAAATAACCCAAACAGCACCCATCTCCATTCGCCCGTGCAAATGACCACTGTGCAGCGGTTTTCATGTGATATTTTTCTTGAGGTTTACATTACCTTATATGTCTAGCCAGCAGTTGGCTATTGTTTAGTTAACGTTTGCGTTATATATATAAATAGCGAGCTATTTCGTTAACTTCCTGTACAATTCTGTGTTTTTTGTTTGTGCTGTGTTGTTTGCTATTTCTTTTTCATGATTATATTCATAGCCTCGGCATTGGAGAAAAATCTGGACTCAGCGAATGGATATTAAACCGTTCGCATAATTAGCTAACTGTCAGAATAACGTTTGGCTACCTGCTACAACAGCTAGAGAGCTTTATCGTGGAGGCATCACTTGCATTCTTTGCTCATTGCTATCACCCCCGTGTGTGTTCCTTGTCTTATTTGTATCATGGCTTTTGTGCGAATTGTCTTTTTTGTTCAAATAAAACCCTTTTTATTTTATAGTGATATTTTATGTTTTCTGTTGCTTGTGCTTTTTTCCTTTACCCTAATCCACCAACTGTCTCTGACATCGCATCCATTGTCACCATGCTAATAGATTAGTTATCTTGTGGCGTCACACTGAATATGCGCGCGCAGACAGGGGGCAAAAGATCACAAATCACTCGGGGTCTATGCAACTTTAGTAGCAATATCCTGACTAATGCATTATCATTTTATTTAGATTAGACATAACTATTTCATATTTTAAAAATGCCACTTAGATGCATTCATAATCATAATTGTAATTGGTGTCATTCCTTTGATTTTCTCTCCCTTCAAGAAAAACACAACTCTGGCTTTATAAAAACCTTTTATTGAACATTTATTGATGATAAAATAATTCAGAAGCGGTAGAGTTTGTCCCGTTCTGCCCCCAAGCTGCGCGCATACATTGTGAGCAGGAAACTCATCTATATGTTCTCCCTGCGTTCCAACCTTTCCATACTGCCACAATAGTACCCACAGTAAGATCAAAGTATTGCCAGTTAGGTTTATGGACAGCAAGATTTTACACACAATGCATAAGGCTGTGAAATAATGAAGGCTGCAGCTTTAAGCATGTCATTTGACTCCTGAATAACATTGTTTAAATGGCTAATTCCTAAGTCTAAATGGTACCTTTTTATCATAATGAACATACAACATATATTATAAACCAAAAGCAATTTAAATGATTGAAATGTACAAAATAAAAAAATTGGATAGTTGAGTGAAACTCCAAGTTGAAAGTGAACTTTTTGAAGAGTTTAGGGTATGATTCTGGTGCTCTCTCCTGCCACTATCCCCACCTGTATTACAAATGGTCTCTGTCTCTGTTGGCAGCACCACCACAATATCATCCTAGTCATGAAGTACAAAAAAAAAATAAAAAGATTTTTGAAAATTGTTAAAATGGTACAAACCAAGTGCTTATTTTGTATAAGTTCTTTTGTCTCAGCAAGTTTTCAATTACAGGAAAATACGCTTCAGAATATCTTCCTCATGGAACACTGAACAGCAAATATAGTACAGTATTGAACTACCAGATTTCATATACTGCAAGCTGAAATAATGGACTGAGCAACAATGCGTGGTATGTAGCGGCATCCCAGTCACTAGTGTTCTAGAGATTCTTCCTTGTATATATTTAAGGGATGTAGTCAGTGACCTCGGAGAGAGCAAGATAAGTTCAGTTTAACAGTAGGGTGGGTGAGAGTTCAGGAGTCCTGAACAGGCTGAAAACAGAACTGGGACTGCAGGAGGCAGTGGAGGTGAGGCAGAAGAGGGAATCCTGGGCTTCCTCATAGTCCATGTCTATAAGGGTGAATCACACGGGTTAGTTTGTGAATTGGAGTCAAAAATGGCTCCCCGTCTCCTTGGCAGATGGCTTAGTAAAGGGGCTCTGAGGCAATCCCATTGGCCTGCAGCTGGAGGTGCTTATGAATGGCAGCCTGCTCCCGTGATTGAATAACCACAGCAATCAGACCTGCGCTGTCCGCACTGAGCAGCTCTGAGCGGGGGCTGCTGTCCATGGAGCTGGGGGTGGATCAGGAGAGGTGACAGGAGAGACAGAGGAAAAACGGGAAGGCATGGGGCCGACAGTACACATAGGCTGTGTCCAAATCAGCATCCTTCCATACTATTAGGTAGGCTTGTTGAGTAGACAGGACGAGAAAGTTTAGTAGGCAAAATGTTCTCTAAATGTAGTATGCTTAAAACCCCCGTATGATATACTTACTTCCGGGGTTTATTCGGGAAGCACACTTTTCAGGAAGTATGCTAGCATTTTGGTCGCATAAATATGACGCGCAGCTTCATTTTTTTTTTTAAACGAGGCGCAGCTTCGCTGACATTTTCCTTCAATAACAACAGAAACAACACGTGACATGGCCGCGCAACGGTGGGACGTCTTACGGCACTTCCACAGTACGGTTGGAAAATAGTATGGAGGATATATATTTTTTTCCGTGCTGCATGTTGCGTACTAAACAGTGCACATTAAACACCACACATCTGCCACTACAACGTACACAGGAGACAGGACGCAGTAGATAGGGCTCTGATTCGGCCACAGCCATTCACTCACGTGTCCATGTGTTACCACCGACATCTTTAATCCAAATTTGTTACCTCGTGGTAATTATGCACGTCCTCCTTACAGCATGTTGACTGTGACTCCGTTTCCATTGGTAGTTGGGCCGGGGCGGTTCCCTCCCATGATGCATCGGCAGCAGATGCCAGATGGCCAGTGGGGGGCGGGGTCTCCCTACTCCAGGGCTCACAGCACTGAGGCCATTGCCAAGCCCAAGGGCGGAGGGATCGGGGGAGGGGGCAAATCCAACCTCATGGGGCAGATCATTCCCATCTACGGGTTCGGGATCCTCCTTTACATTCTCTACATCCTCTTTAAGGTGAGCACCTTGCACATGGAAGTACGCTGCCTCTACCTCTTAGGCCTGAACCATCAGCCACAGGGGGAGAGGTTTGCTGGAGGAAGGGCAGGATGTGACTTATATAGCTTGGAACCACATTTCCCATGATGACATAGCAATCACACCAGGTCTATAGGACTGTTGGAATGTTTTGTGTCAAAGTCTAATTAAATGTCATATTTCAGTAATAAAGTCAGTGGCACTGTAAAAGCTCTATTCCGATTTCTCGTCTGTCTTAAACGTTATGTCTTTGCAAACAGAAATGTAGTAAAAACTATAAGCACTGTACAAAGAATGTCTGCGTAACACACTTTAAAAAAAACTGTTACACAGAATAAAACTCCCATGCGCTGTTAGTAATTGCAAATTTCACATGTATCAGCGTTGACATTTTGGTCAAAAATACAATTTGTCAAAAACTTTAGCTAGAGCATGAATAATCACCTAATGTGCAGTCACTTACATTGGATAGTAGATTTTTATAGTAGATTGTTTCTATGGAAATGTTCATATTTTATGTGTGGTGTAGTGAGTTCGGCTGAAGTGCACAGAATATTTTAAATGGGGGAAATTTTTACGGTGGGAGGCCAGAGTTTGTTGCTGCCTAATCAGAACTGGTTCAGAAGGATAATTATGCTTTTACGGTTCAGAAAAGGTCTAAACGGTTTCAGGCTTTGCTTTCATGGGTGATCTTTTTCATTCAAATTATTTTCTAGATCACTTCCAACGGTAGAATTACGAAGCCTGAAAACAGATTTCCTGCCTTGAAATCTGAAAACATGAAGAGGAAAATAAGTAAGTTATCATAAATGCAGTCAAAACTTTAATATAAGTTATGAATTTGTATTTTATTCTGCAGGCCACAATACCACATGGGCACAGAGCTGGAGCACTGAGCACCTTTCGTATACTAAGATCAATGCAGTTGGAATCAAAGTCAGCGTGACTTGTTTGTGTGAAATATTAGTCTGGTTGCAGACAGTATACACAAGTAAAATAAACCAAACCCAAACTTAAAGAGTAACTACACCCACTGCCTCAGCCTGTCAACTTAGACATTGCATTGCACAAATATGAATCAAGATTCAACAACTGCATGGCCTATTTCTCACGTCAAATATTTTCAGAAACATATTTTAGTGGACTATTTAGGTGGAATAAGAGAATTGAACAGGACGCCATGTTGTTCCAGTTTAAAAACGTGGAGGCGAAATGAAAGTAACGTAGCGGGTCTAACCAATCAGGTGCCGGCTGTTTCCGTTGTGGGTGACAACAATTATCCATATGACACAGAGGTAACTCCAAAGAGGTACTCTGACATCACGATTGGGGGGGGGGGGGGGCAGTGTGGGGAGCAGAAAGGAAATTTCAACCATTAGGGGCAGCACAAAGACGCTTTTCTACCAGTTTCTTATGATATACAATATTATTTCAGAATTGTTGAAATAACGGAATGCGTGAATAAGTTTCATTATAAGGTAGGCATTTGACCCCTGAACTCAGTGAGTCGACGAGATTCTTCTCTGACAGAACTGCATTGAACTGTCAGTTCAGCCTGGATGCCACAAACATTTATCAGAGTGTCGGTTTCGAAAGTGTTTATACGCTGAAAAAGAAAAACTATGACATGAAGTTTCTTGACTTTGTCCATTCAGAACCCTGACACCCATCGATGAAACCCAACAGGTCACTGGTCTCTGGTCTGTTCAGCTTGCAGATACTGGGGGTTCACATGTTGCGCAATCACAGTACTGAGATGATATTCATAATCATATTTCACCTGCAGCTGATTACGAGCTGGCACAACTGCAAGACAAACTGAGGGAGACAGAGGAGGTGATGGAGAGGATCGTATCTAAAGCAGGCCACAGTCCCGACAGGTAATCGGCTTTCTACCCTACTCTCCTTTAGTCCCTGTTCTCTTTTACTGAAAGTAAGGAGCCGTGCACTTAAAGACGCCACCATGAGGCAAACAAATGTACACAGAGCTTATGATGAAAAACTTACAACTCTTGAATTTCTGCAATATTCACATCACTGCCCTTTTTCCCTTTTTTTGACAATATCTTGTAAATTTTGGTGTTGAGAATGTCACAGGTAAATAATCTAAAGGTGATCCATTGAAAAGTAAAGTTTTGTTTTGTTTTAAAAGCATACTTTTGTCTTATTAAAAGAGCGGTTGTGGCAATCTTCCATGGTTTCCCAGAAGGTGATTATGGTTTTATGATACCTTGTAAAGAATACTAAATACTAAAAACCTGCAGAATACTTACACTGGTTGTGGCACAGAATACTGCAATTACAGGCAGAAACTGTGTAACCCTCACACTGGTTGTGGCACAGAATACTGCAATTACAAGCAGAAACTGTGTAACCCTCACACTGGTTGTGGCACAGAATACTGCAATTACAGGCAGAAACTGTGTAACCCTCACACTGGTTGTGGCACAGAATACTGCAATTACAGGCAGAAACTGTGTAACCCTCACACTGGTTGTGGCACAGAATACTGCAATTACAGGCAGAAACTGTGTAACCCTCACAGTGGTTGAAAAACTAATGCTTTTGAACACTTTGCTGATCTTTGCCATTGTTCATTCTTTGTTTAAAGGTGTTTACATCCTGAGTCGTTAAGCAAACTAACCATTTCTTTCTAATTTACTGCTTCATGACTGACTGAAATTTTTTTATTATTATTATACTAGCATGTGCCATTCCACGTTTATATTCCATCTGACGTGTACAGTGAAGCACATCAAAATAATTGACTTACCGTAGCTCCAACTAATAAATGTGTTATCCTCATTGTTATCCTGCATTTGTTTATTCAGGCAGTGCTTATTCTTTTAACCTTGTAATGCTAGAGTAAAGTTAGCAAATAAAATATTTTATGTATTCTAGGAATTAAAGGAATAAAGTAAATGTATTAAACTCCAGGTGGTGGGTTGAAGTTGTGTGGGGCGTGGTAGAGCGTGAAGAGCCATTCACTCAGGGCTGATTGAATGACCCCACATTCTCTCTCCCACCTGCCCTCATCACCTTACTCTCTTTTCCCCGCCCCACCCGACCCTGCCCCGCCCCGCCCGGGCCCAGGATCAAGAGCGTGTCGGTGGAGCACGAGGAAAAGCTGCTGAGGCAGCTGAAGGAGATCACCCGTGTGATGCAGGAGGGGAAGCTGATCGAGGGGATGGATGGGGTCTCCCCCGAAATGGAGGCAGAGGAGGCGTCCTACACGGAGGACTGGGAAGGTACCCCCAAACGCCCAAGCTCCGGCTGTCGCCACATTGATAAATCACTCACCGCAGCTGAGGTTATGGGATAAGGCACAGGACACTTACAGGAGTGCTTATCGTTTCATCATTTTATTGTGTTCCTTTTTTATTATTTTATGAAGGCATTACTGTTTACAGTGTCATTTCTTATTATTATGTTCTCGTTTGTTTGAGTGCTCCGTTAGGATAAAGGGCATCTAAGGTCGCTCTCTGATTCTGAAACAGAGTAGAGACCCTGTGTACAGTAGTGTGGAGACCAGGCCATACCAGTCAGACGCTGTCATAAGCTATAAGCACCTGGTCCCTGAACCACTCTCCACCGTGTCTCCGTAGGGTACCCAGAGGAAACGTACCCCCAGTATGAGGAGCCCTGCTGCAGGCAGAGCTACGACACCATCATCCTGGAGGACCCCAAAACTGACCTGCCCACCCCGGAGGAGCTGGCCGAGAGATTGGAGGAGGAGCCAGAGGGGGCGGAGATAGAGCTGGAGGAGGCGGAGCCAGAGCCAGAGGACCTGTCCCAGGACTGCGAGGGAGAGGGGGCGAGGCTTCGGCACGGGGGAGGGAAGCAAATCAGCTTCAGGGAGCAGAGGGACATGCATCAGTACCCCAGGGAGAGCACCAGTGATGAGTATGATGAGGAGGTGGCAGAGGAGCAGATGGAGGAGGCGGAAGAGGAGGAGGAGGAGGAGGACCCGGTGGTGCTGGCAGAGAGACTGAGCTTTAGCTGCCAGGTATTCAGCCAGCCCCCTGAGCTGGAGGACGCTGCGGGGGAGGAGCAGGAGGCGGAGTCACAGGAGAGAGACAGGAGGGACGAGTCGTGCCTTCTCACAGAGCCGGGCCGCGCTGCGCTCAGAAAACGCAGCAGGAAAGAGACCGAATGAAAACCCCGCCGAGATAAAAACCGCACGTTTCTTTTACTGTTCCGCAAACGCCGACCTTTGACCTCCTCCAAGCCCAGCCTTTCTGATCACCGAACTGATCGAATCTGATTATCTGCCCGTTTCTGCATGTAAACATTAGGTTGAAAAGTTTGGCTTCCTGGTCACGTGACATCCTGCCACATCGTAAGAGTTCTCTTCCTGTGTTCAGATGACGGTGACATGGCGTGCGTGCGTGCGTGTGTGACGGAGTGGAAAGGGTGCTTTTGAGATTAATAGCATTCAGGTCCAATAGAGGGAGGTGTGTGCAGTACTTAGCCTCTCCTTTGGGGGCAGTGGTGAACCTATGGTTTCTCTCCAGTCACTGCTTGTGTAGTGCAGGGCTCCATAACCTTGGCCCTGTAGGGAGGAAGGGTTTTTCTGCTGTCTTTGGTTTTCATCTTCACGTCAACAGTCAGATGTGAGCTCTTAACTTTCCCCTTCATCAGGAAGGGCAAGTTAACTATGTAAGCAACTGATTTAATTAAACAACTGAAATCCACTGAGTAACAGAGAGATCGAGCATACTGATTGAGCTGGACATCGCATCACCGTGTGCTGGCTTTTCAAGTAACACTGCCTTGGCTTTGTGCTGTAGAAAAGACTGTAATTACAAAAAACATGTCCGTCACTTATTTATGTAAGATCACACAATTAAAAATAACTGCAGGGACAGGATTTTTATTTTTTAAATAAAAATACTTATCCATTTGGTTTGGACTGGATTACTTTGTGTGTGTGTGTGTGTGTGTGTGTGTGTGTGTGTGTGTGTGTGTGTGTGTGTGTGTGTGTGTGTGTGTGTGTGTGTGTGTGTGTGTGTGTGTGTGTGTGTGTGTGTGTGTGTGTGTGTGTGTGTGTGCCTGCGTGTGTGCCTGCATGCCAGTCTGTGTGTGTAAGTGTGTGCGTGTATCTGCATGTGATTGTGTGTGTTGCATTATGAGCAAACACAATGATCTGGACCATTCTGTCAGATGACGACACAATACAAAGTTTGAGAGTAGTGGTATCTCATTAGAATAAAGATTTATTCTTTATGCTTACAGCACTGTAAATGTAAACAAACACTTTTAATGTATAACAACGTTCACATTCAACATTACAATATAGCGGTACTACTAGTACATATAGAAAATGAATGGGGCCAAGATTTGTTCCTGGATTCAGTGTAACAAATAAGAAAAGCAGTTTTATTTATATAATATTTTATGCATTTTTATTTCAGTAGTTCATATGAAACCATTTTCCCATTCATATCAAAGTCAGCTAAATATTACTGAACAACATTTTTTTGGGACAAAGCAGAATTGGCTGAATTAAAACTACCTCATATTCTTTGTTGATTGGTATTTGCCTTTATTTAATTATTATTTTTACTATTATTATGACAACTTTTTTAAAACTTGGTGACAGGGCCTATTACTTTTGTGAATGTATTTAGATTTGTTCATTTAAAAAATTGAAAGTAAAATCTGCAGACATGTAAATAACATACAATGTTCAGGCAATTTAAAGCATCTGTTATTTCCATTTGCTGAAACACTAGACTCAGAGAGATTCCACTCAAACTGAGAACCCAGCGACGGCAACTGAACAAGGTGAGGGACGTGTCAATAATAGTTGCGTTACCGTTGGCGGGAATTTCTACAAATTTGGACCATTGAATCCCAATTTCGTGCAACATTCATGTCACCCTTACTAAAAAACAAAAAAAGAGTAGTTTGGAAATGCCTATCTCAGCTGTTTCATGCAAAAGCAAGGGTGGCTGTTTATAGCGCTCTAGGGGAAGTAGTCTGCGGGAGCTTAATGGAACGGCAGGTAAGGATTACTCACGTGGGCAGGATGCCTGGGTGCTGGTGTCAGATTAACAAAATGAAACTGTTTGGTCCTGCCCTGCTCTACCTGTTCACTTAAGAGAAGTGGGGTAGGATGAGGGTTAAGGGCAATGGAGGAGAGAAATTAGATTATACAGTAAGAGGCCCATCTTTGAGCCACTGTTCACCTTCGCCCCCTCATATTCAAACTGCCCTGCAATCATGCCTACGGCGCACGGTGTGCGGCTGGTGGAGGGGGCAGTGTGAGGCCGGGGCTAGGCGATAGCTGTGACAGATGGTGGTTGTACTCACTGCAGTCGTACTAGTGAGCAAAGGTACCCTACTCAACCTCAATTTGTTCAGTACCGTAAATATCCAAGTGTAAAAAAAAATAATTAAAAAAATTCCTTGAAAATGCTAATAAAAGTTGCTCTGGATAAAATAATAATAAACAATAATGATAAAAAGTATTTATAAATAAACCTTATACATACCGCATCCCCCTCTGAAATAATAATAAAATAAAATGTTATCCACAGTTCAGGTGGTAATTTGAAGAGCAGTGTGGAAGACACTGGCTCACTGACAAGAGAGGGCCTATAGCTTCCATCTTGTGTGCGAAGAATAGGACAAATCTGCACGTCATGTTCGGCCCACAATATAGAAAGGTCAGTTGTTAGCGGCAGTTGTGCCGAGCAAATACTTCAGCCCAGTTCCACAATGAGAGAATCGTATGACTGTGTGTTAAACGAGCGGAGAGCAACTGAATCCCCTGAAGATTATCATGCACCGTAAACCTATGGAGCTGGCGTGTCCAATAAAACCAAGGTTTATAAAGGGGAGACAGCTTGGTGCTAACCCTCCGCCATGTTCTTCTGTTACCCTTTGCTAGGTCTCATTGTGTCCTTTCACTCGCTCAGTTTACTTCTTCCATTCATAAAATAGAACAGAATAGAATAACTTTATTTTTCCCAGGGGGAAATTCTGGATATAAAAAAGGTTGCCTGGGAACACTACAGAAGGGCTCTCAAATTCTAGTCCTGGAGGGCCACAGTCTCTGCTTGTTTTTGTCATTTCCTTTAAATCAGCAGCCAATCTATGCCCTGGAAACAAGATGTACAGACTCTTTAGCCAATCAATGACTTAAATTAAGCACTTAAGTGCAGGAACACATCAAAAAACAGCAGACACAGCGGCCCTCCAGGATTCGAGTCTGAGATCCCAGCTGTAGAGGACAGCCATAGTGTCTGCTGGGCCTAGTTATTATTCTGCACTTAAATGATCAATACGAAGCGTCTGATTACAAAGTAAACTGACCTCACCTGTTTTCTCGGGTGAAAACAAAAAAGCAGAAGACCGTGTGGCTGTCGAGATTTCAGTAAGTTTGGGGAAACCTGCACTTGCCTGCGCTCATGTGTCCTATGCTGTCAATCTCCGTTCTGGGCCGGTTCTGGTGCTTCTCCCCTGTAATGTCAGAGAATACTGTGAATGTTATGTCCCAAGCTGCCAGTGAAAGGAGGAGACCAAACGAAACGTTCATAATTACCCCCTGCTTGCGTGTAGATGGTAGCTACTTTTCTGAATGTAGAATGTTGCAACTAGCCAAATTGAAATGGGAATTATACTTATAAAAAAGGCATAGAGTTGATCTAGTTTTCATATAAAACACTTAGGCCTTTTGTTTTACTAAATCTATGGTTTCAAAAAGACTGCAGTAAGACTACTGTAGATAGCTGCAGTTTGCACACAACTTACCCCATGCCATGGCAGCATTAAAAGTCCATACTATGACTAAGGAGGTTTACAAACTATAAGTAACTTGCTCGTATCACATGATTCCACAAGTCTTGTCCCAGGCAATTTCCAAACCACCTGTGCTGAATCACTTTGGTGCGCGTGTGTGCACAAAGAGCTCTTTTAGCACTTCAAGTTAAATTCTCTTTGACATTCTGATGGAAACGTAGCTGTAGAAAGCAAACACTGAAGATCATAGCATTTTTTTTAAAGAATCGAAGCATGACATTCTTTCCTCCAAAGGCACGATATTTACAGCTGTCTAACAGGCGTGGTAAACTGAAGTTAAAGTGCTGCATCCCTTATGTTCCCAGAGAGAAAATTACTCTCCATTTTGTTTGACAAGGTACAAGGACACAGAGAAGGCTGAATCATGGATCCGTCTGCTTCACTTCCCCGTTACAGAACACTTTTTCCCTCTCTTTCTCTGTCTTCCTTTTGCTTTTGGTTTTTGGTGGGTATTGCTGTCAGTCACAATCAACGATGTGCTTCTGACTCCATTTTACTATGCAGACTCAGTCTGCTACAGGTAAATACAACTGATGAATAATATTATAGCTCATCAAATAATGTGGAAACATAAATACATAAATAACAAAAGAAAATACTTAAATCTGTCAACAAATTCCAATTGTGACCTAGGATAATGCAGCATATTTCTGGACCTTTTATATTTGCAATATGATGCAAACCTGTCAGGTTAATCAGCTACATAATACTAATAAATACCAAGGGCCATTATTCCGATAAAACCGACCTAGTGACATGACCTGCTGACTTCTCATTCAAAGCTGTTCACACAGGTAAAGTAATCTGCAGATTTGCAGGTAATGCTGAGGCTATTGACAGAATTGATTGAATGACTGTTAAATATTTTAAGTTGCCAAATAGCGATGCAAATGTTTGACATGATTAAAGTGTCAATGTCTTCTCTCATACATAATTCAGCTTATCAAAGAACATTTTTAGTCTGTTAGTGTATACAAGCAACACGGATTTCAGCTCTTGAATGACAATGTTGTCCATTGAAAAAAACAGTGTTAATATCGCAAGTACAGTCACAAATACCAGCAGTAGTGATAACCTTTGTCATGATTTCATCCTGATAATCGTCTGTAAAAATAAGCAAACAAACAAAGAGAAAGCAACTTGTAATGCATGAGAATATCACTGTTTGTGCTTTTGTCCACTGCAGATTGAGATGGAAATAACCATACCGACATCCCCAGCTTCAGCCAGGGGGCAATAGCTACACAGACCACAACATCTGCGTCTTATGGTACTTCACCAAATCCTTAGCTCCTCCTCCATTCAATTAGGGGGTGGAGTTCTTCTTAAGCAGTCAGGGTGGGACCCTGGGAAGTCATCCTGGTGGGGGAGGAGAGTGGAGAGAACAGGAAGTTATGTCAGCATGGGGGTGGGGGGGGGGGGGGTGTGCTTCCTATTCACAGGCCAGCTTGCTGTCAAAGCTGGAGAGAGCAATGGCAAAGGCCTGCAAGGCGCACATGGGGTAGTTGTAGTCCATGGTGAAGACATCCTCCGCCACCCGGCCAAACTGCATCACAATGTAGTCCACTGGAGAGGAAGAAAATAAAGGTTTAAAGCCTTGTATACTTACTTTTATAAATTTATAAACAGGTAAATAAAATTTGCATTTGATGTAAAGTATGTCATTTCTAAACGGGAGATCTGAAGGGTCTGTATGTATATTTGCTTCTGATTGGCAGCCCACTACATGGTTGCACTAGTTACGATTATGTAAAATAAACATGGGTTCCCAATGATTAGTACCAAATACTCCAGTAGCGTACAATACAAGAAATCTTTTGCATTTAAAATCAATAAAATATGCTTAATATCATATAGATCCGTTTGATTTGTAAGACCCTGTCTTAGGTTGAGGGTGGGAGAAGGCCATACAGTCATTGTCGTGGATGATCTGGAAATTCTTGACGGAGGCCTGGGTGACCCGGCCGTGGAAGTTGAGCACGTAGGACTGCGTGTCATCGTTCCACACGGGCGTCTTGTTGTGCAGCTCGATCACGCTCTCCGTGCTCTTGTTCTGCCACCGAGCCAGCAGGGTCTCGTGTTCCTGGGAGAGGGAGGGAATGAGGGAGAGGGACTGCATCTAACAAAACCCTCAATGGACACAACAACTGCACAATACACACACACACACACACACACACACACACACACACACACATACACACATACGCCTTTCTCACTCTCATTGGTGTTTACCTCAGAGCCAAACCAAAGATATTGGATTTTATTTTAGAGTTAAATACATAAATAAACTGACAGCATGTATATCTGGGCCCAGTGGGATGTATTGAGAGTGGCCTGTCCTCCACCACTTTCCTCCACCTTCTCTGGTATGACTGTAACCGTACTCACGTTTCGAGGCCTGATCGCTACCCTTTCGTGCTCCATGTTCATTCCCGGGATAATGACACTCATTTTCCGAGGCCCTTTGAAGCCTAGAACATTGGTTTCCTGTAATAAATTACAGTTCAAAAATCACAGCTGTTTTCTGATTCATCTTCACAATATCATTACTTTAGGACCTCACCTTTAAAATCATACACAGACAGGGAGACCCGTTATTTATCAAGCATGTGGTATAACATAATATATAACTTGTTAATGTAACAAACAAATTCTGAGAAAGAGTGGTCTGGAGATATAAATAATTATCCAATAGTTTGTATTTGTTGCTACCATGTTGCTATTTTTTATATGACCACTAGGTGGACTCACCGCCTTATATTTTGCAAATGACAATTCTTGTATGTCTGCTACTTTTACACATTTTATGTAGACCTATGTGAAGGACGTCCATAGGTTCTGGATGTTTCTGTGTTGCTTTTACACATAATTTTATATTTATGACACGTATTAGGCCTAATAATCAACAAGCGATGATAAATAAAAAGCACGTATGAATAAACTGCCAATGAGTCAATCCTGATGGCTCAGAGTGGTCACCATGCCAACGGCCCCATGGTCAAGAAAGCAACCTACATAACAGATGGCGGCTAGTTCCTGACGCAGGTTGCTGGCTTCTAAGCTGGATGGAGTCTTCACAGGATTCAGGCCGCTGTCATACACCGTAAACTTGGTCCCCATCAGGTTTGACCTAAAAAATAAATAAATAAATATGACCCCCAAGCATCAGAACATTAACTCAACTACCAATCAGAAATCTTTTCTCAAACGGTATCAAAATTAACGACCACTCAGAAACCTTTTCTCAACCGGAATCATAACTCACTGCCGATCTCAAGCGTTTACTCAGCCGCCAGCAAATCGACTGGCAATCAAAAACCTGGACCCCATCCGTAATCAGCGTTAATCACAACGAGAAGATGCTACTCTGACAGCTCTCATAAAATATTACAGTATGCTTGTGGAAAAGCGTTAAGCTTTGAGCAATCAAGTCTTATACGGCAGGGGGGGAAAACACGTCTATATTCCCATAGACTTTCATTCATTACCTCTGCTATTAATAAATCTTCCAAATAGGTTATTGCACAAAAAGAAGCTCATTGTTCAATCATCTCCTGAGAGTTTTTGCTGCCATAAAGCTGCATGAACCTACAGCAGTCTGCCCCAGGCATTTAATGATGCAGGATAAAAATAAGGGTGAGAAATCTGCAGGTGACATACGTACACTCTGTGCTGCTGGAGAGAGCAAGAAATTATACCGCTTCTCTCAACTAATCTCTGCCCCGCCTGTTCAGTTAAATACAGTCTACAGGATCAAGGGGTTGGTGATGAAAGCCCAATGGCGAAGACTGTAAGGAGGGCTATACCCGAGCGGTGTGCTTCACCGTCAATCACTGCATCGCAACTGAACAATCATATTACATATTATACATATTATATTATGAACAGTCATATTACACTCTGGCCTCCACATTTGCACTTCTTACTCTCCTAACCAGCCATTCCACCTTTAGTTAAACCGGGCCAGCCAGCGGAGGATGGGCTCCCCCTCTCTAGCCAGGTTCCTCCCGAGATTTGTTCCCATCGGGGAGTTTTTCCTCCCCATTAGGGAGTTTTTACCTCGTTTGCTTTTTTGGGGTTCAGGCCTGGTTTTTGCCCAATTTTCCTTCTGTTTCTCTGTGCAGCATATTTGCGACTGTTCTCTGTAAAAAGCGCTATGCAAATAAAATTGAATTGAATTGAATTAAAGAGTCGGCTGCACATCTGCGCAGACCTCCCCTCCAGTGACAGCTGAAAGTTCAGCTGAAAATCTGCGCATCTCTATTTAGTGATATTAACAGCAGAGCTGACAGGATCACAACCTGCAGGCTCACATCTCTGAGTGCATCATATGTGTGATGAGGCACTTCGGTCTCCGTTGGCCACACTTTTCCCAGAGAGTGCACCTGGAGAGTTGATGTCATTATAAGGACATCCGCAGTCATGCTGTGTCCACTGTCATGTCAAACGGTGACTGTCCCCAGTTCCAAAGCGAGTCCAATATCACAGCTTGTTCACCGGGGCGTCAATCCCCCTTTATTCAGCCCTGGGCCTCATTTGCATGCAAATACATTCGCCACGGGAGTAATGAACTCAATTACCTTCTGTACAATGGTATCCTGCGGTCAGCCTGAGCATGGCATAGTTAATTACAAAAAGCATCCCTTTCAATGGGAAGGAAGGCATTTTTTTTACAAAAGCTCTTGCAACTCGTGAAATGGAAAAACACACAGCACTGTGGTTCAGGCAGGTGATAAAAAACAAAGAGATTCAACCAAACTGTTCACGAAGAAAGCAGGATTTCACCAAGAGCTGGAAACTCTGACCTCAGTTTCCCGATGAAACTCTCGCCCCCTCGCGATAGGTCCGTGGGGTCGATGGAGATGAGGTAATTAGACGTCTTGCTCTTTTTTCTCTTCCTTCCAGCTAAGAGGAACACCTAAACAACAAGAAGTCACAGTAACCCTCATGTTACGTTCGCGTTTTATGTTCGGGGTCAAATTGACCCCAAAAGTTTAAACTGACACAAAACTACTGTAATAGAAAGCTTTTGACACTTCTGTGTCACAATTGACTAGCCTTTTATCCATAAATATTAAATATTTAAAAAATTCCATCAGGCTTCTTACAGAGTGAAATACAGGCATGTGAAAGACCCACTCAAAGACAGAAACCCAGCTGAGCACGTCCAACACCGCCTGTTGTATTTACAGCGTCACTAGCGGATTGCTGTAGTCAGAAGCACTCCCTCACCCTTTTCCCATCCTCTCTCTCCAGGTGGAGGTAGTAGGTGGGGTACATGCCCCGGTCCATTCCCTTCTTGTCTCGCGTGATCCTGCACTTGACGGTCAGTCCCTGGGGCGCTGGTCGCAGGCTGAACTCTTCCAGGTCATCCACCTCGATGGCCTGCTCAGTGACAAGGGTGGTGGGTGCTGAGGCGGCATCCTGGGGTGGGGTGGGGGGGTTGTGCAGAGAGATAGGGAGGGAAGGCGGAGGTTAGAGAAATTATATTAAACTCAGGTTTGAGTTTTCTACCTGGATCATTGCTCAAGACGCCTTTAGTCTGTTCTGATATTTGAAGTCTGATACAAAGTTCCTCTGGCACAGTGATGGGTCTTTGGAGGGAGGGCTGGGGGGCACTGGGTTTTGGGGGGGTTTTTTTGCTTGGTATTTCAGGCAGGTGTTTCACCTGGAGCAGGAATGGGGGGGGGGGGGCTAAACATACAGCTGGTGCTATACTACATGGGTGACAATTCTGAGATGCCAAGAACAGGGACCATACCTC
Source organism: Synaphobranchus kaupii (assembly GCA_029718625.1). Taxonomy (NCBI): domain Eukaryota; kingdom Metazoa; phylum Chordata; class Actinopteri; order Anguilliformes; family Synaphobranchidae; genus Synaphobranchus; species Synaphobranchus kaupii. The sequence continues at coordinate 14,113,358 of CM056391.1, forward strand.
ACTGTTATTTATATATATATATATATATATATAGTTAAGGATGTCGGGGGGGGGGGCTAACCTTCTCTTTTCCTCTCTCACCCTGAGCTGCAGATTACTCCGGCCCGTCCCCCTCTCACCCTGAGTTTGCAGACTGCTCCAGTTATGCCCCTCACCCTGAGTTTGCAGACTGCTTCGGACCCGTCCCTCCTTTGGTTTATCCTCCCGACTTCACGCAACCAGAGTCCCAGATGCATCACCCCGCCCCCTTTGAACTGATGACTGAACTGATTATTGAATTGACTATTACCATTCAGTCCACCTTTAGTCTAAACCGGGCCGACCAGCGAAGGATGGGCACCCCCTTTCTAGCCAGGTTCCTTCCGAGATTTCTTCCCACTGGGGAGTTTTTTCTCGCCACTGTTCAGTGTTTTTTCTCCCCTACCGGGGAGTTTTGTACCTCATTTTGCTGGATGGGGGCTAAGGCCTGGTTTTTTGCTCAATTTTCCTTCTGTTTCCCTGTGCAGCGTCTTTGTGACAGTTCTCTGTAAAAAGCGCTATACAAATAAAATTTAATTGAATTGAATTGAATTGTTATTTTCAGCTCTTGGCAAGTCAGAGAATCACAGCGGGCCAGACTCGTCTCCGAACTGCCGGAGGCTACAGTGCAGAGACCGTTCTCTCAGACGTGAGCGCACAAGAGCGCACACCGTCCTTCACTGTTTTTTGACACTGAAAATGAGTCAACACTCAACTGTAACCCTCAATAAGGCAACTGAGAGGGAGGATCAGCCCGTATGAAAGAGCGGTTTCTACTCCGACGGAAAAGGTTTCAAATATTATCTGGACATTTTATCTGCACTCTCCCTGTCAAGCAAGAGAAAAGGGAACCGCTGTGCACTGAGATGTTTAATCAGAGCTTCGGCTCACGGGGCAATCAAGACGTCAAGGCAACAAAATCAAAACAAGTGGAATAAAACGCAAATAACTGCAACTTCTTTCGTTCACACAAAAGTACGTTTCCAAACGAAAGTCTTTGGGGAGAAGGTGTCATGTCAGCGCAGGAGTTTCTTTACATGTCACCTGAGCCTTAGCAAACATCAGTGCTAATGGCTGAATGTGCTTTAGCGCCCTAGAGGCTCGCCAACCTTGAAAAGATGACTCTGGCTGACACAGCGCATGTCAATGAGATGTGCCGAGCAAAGTCGCAACTCAGGAAGCGGAGCACACGTCAATGCACTGCACTGAGGACACGTTAAAGCACCGCGCGCTAAGGACGCGCTAATGCGACAAGTGGTGAATGGAATGTGACGTCAACGCGACGGCACAGGGCGGGGTCATCAATGCAGGAAACTGCACACACCGAGGAATCCTCCAGCCAAAATACCAGTGCAATTGAGCATGCCTAATTTCTTAACAGTGTTCACCCTTTTTTCTTTACAATTTGGAATTCACAATATTTCTTTATGCCCATTCAGTTGCTGCATTATTATACCCTCCATAATTTCATGCCACCAACTGGCACTCCTTTTTACCCTGCAGTCCACCGGCTGACCGTAGGGGTCACTTCTGTATGGTGAGGCAGGCAATATCCTTCTAACTCCTTGGGAAATGCCCCGTGGATTACCAAGCAACAGGCAGCACTGGCATGGTCAGGATACTCTCCACCAACCACGGGGTGCATCGCTACACCGAAGACAAGTGCTTTCACAGCGCACAGGAAGCTCCTGCGAATTTGGTACAGGTTACAGTAAGATCTATCAGCACCTTGTTGGACTTCCTGCTGGTGGCTGAGCTGGGTCTGGTGCTGCTGTTGAGCTGGGAGGAACTGGAAGTGTCTTCGTCATCTTCGTCATCATCATCCTCCTCTTCGTCAAAGTTCATACTACTGGAAATACCTTTAGAGACAAAGAGAAGATCCTTCTTACACCAGTGCACTGACCGTGCCTAATGATAGTGTGCTTTAGCTTGTGTTGCATATATGACATACACACAATTACAATAAATAAAGAGATACACAGCAATATGAGAGGCCTACAAAGGTAAATCTACATACCCAAGAAACCAAAATTGTGAAAATCTGTGCTGTTTCATAAGCACTTAAACTGCAGAATCTTTGCAAGACATATTGACATTTTATGCCACTATAAATGTGGATATAGGAAAATACTGCACAAATTTATGATGCATAGAACAATAATGCTATTTCAAAATAAATTGTGAATCATTTTACCTGCGGGTCTTGGTTATTTAGCGAATCAATTTTTTGATTGTTTATCAGGCAAAGTAAACGAAAAGAGGATGAGAGTAATCATCCATTAAAAGGTAAGGTTACTGAAGGCCTGTTTGAGATCCCATGGTACACCACTGCCCAGGTAAAACATCATGAGAGCGACGGGAGACTAGAAACTACGGCTCCACCTGAGTAGGACACTGGCCTTCTGCCCCAGTGCACCCTGGGACTTAATCACGTCATAACTTAATGTGACAATCTTCAGACTTTCCCGCACTGTTAACTGATTTTGGAAAAGAGAAGCCTCTGCAGCTGCTCAATGTAAACATGTAGGTAGGGAGTGAAGGGTGGACAGAGAGACAGACACTACATGGTTCAACGTGTGTGTGTGTGTGTGTGTATGTGTGTGTGTGTGTGTGTGTGTGTGTGTGTGTGTGTGTGTGTGTGTGTGTGTGTGTGTGTGTGTGTGTGTGCAAGCATGCAGACACAGGGAGTGTTGCTAGGATACCTTTCTTCAGCATGGTGACCCTTAAGTCCTGCTTCCCCTGCAGATGACCACTGCTCACAGCGTCCGCCTCGCCCTCTCCGTCGCCGGCGGCTAGCCGACCCACCTTCAGGATCTGGATTTCACCCCCCAGGTCCCGCGCCTCTTCCTGGAGGCCAGCTGGCCCATCGATCCCTGCCAAAACCCGATCGCCAAACCCAGACCCCACATCAGCCGGGACAGCGGCTTTAATCTCGGCCTCGCACATAAGCACACACATTAACTACAGCGCTCTGCAATGCTCTGCCTGCTGTGCAGCCCATTCTTCCTACAGTCCTTTGTGATACACAAAGCAGTGCTTCTGTCCAGCGCTTATGGGACCTACCCAGAAGCCTTTTTCCCACCTGTCTTTAGTATGCCTACTGCAACTGCAAACCGGTCCCATCACTTTGTGTGCACCAGCCTTGATTCATTTGGGAAGGCTGGCAATTGGCCAGAGGAGTTGCCGGTAATCAACAAGGCCAGGGTTACCTTCTGGCATTCCTGAGAGCAGCCCTGATGTTTTCTACTTTTGTATGTCGTTCTGGGAAACTGTCTGCTTAGTGAACGTAGTGTAATTTACCCCGGTGATTGAAACCCCTTGCAACACAAAGGCCAGTTAGCCTCACCCCGAGGAACTCTTGGCTACATTTGTCAATTTCTTGATCGAAATTCTAGGGGGCACCACTGGACTCCGAACAAGTGCTTCAGCTGGACTTTGCCGCCCAGAATCCCTTTGCTAACCGTTCAGTTATTCTGGTGCCAGTTTAAGTCTTATTTTAACACGCGATACTATAAACCAGGTGACTTCAGTCTCAGTCGTCTCTGCACTAAAAGCCCATCTGTGCAGTTAAAGGCAGCTGTGACCAGAGAGACGCCGGCCTGCATTACAATGCTGTTTGCCTCCGGGTCTCCTCTCCGCTGTCTCCATTTCATTCGATTAGCCCCAAACACTGGACAGAACACCACGTTCCTAATGCTACAATCAGCCCCTGGCACATGTTCCCAAGGACAAAACAACTCATTTTATCCACAAAGGCTGGACACCGGGAACGCTAAAGTGCTTCAGAGACAACAAGCTCGAGTCCTTTCATTTTTGAGGGCGGGATACACGTCGACCTGGATTATATCAACATCAGTTCTTAACTTAATGGCTCCCAACTGTCACCATTTGTCAGTGCAAACTAATTTAGTTTCATTAGCTGTGGTGAGTGTTCAACAAGCTAAATTGTGTTTAGGCGTCTTTGCATGGAAGGGCAACATTAATGCTGACTGATTAGAGGCCACAATCACTGGTTGCAAAATGTAGATTCTGAATGGCTATTCCATTCTCAGTCTGAATCCTTAACTGTGCCGCAGCATTCATTACGGTGGTTATGCCTATACAACAATCTCTAATTCCACGGTCATTCAATCACCACTTGGGTTTGAGTATTTGTGTTGGGGGGGATCCAGGTTCCAGAGAGAATTGTGGTACACTGTAGATACTGTATGGTTCTTTGTTCTTTTAAGGACTCAAACGAACCAACAAGGTTTGGGGACAGAGCAACGAGAGGGATTAATTTTACAGCCCCTACATGAATCGGGGATAAGACAGGGATGTGGGACAGATGGGCCGGGATTGAGAATCGGGAGGAGTATGAATGTCATTGGCATCGCAGGTGGGTCTGCCAGTGTGAGTGTCATTCAAACCTGCAGCTTCTGTAGCAGAGCCGTGTATAATAGGCAGAGAGACAGGCTGGCGGCTCCCTGGCCGATCGCACAGTTTTAAATAGGTATTCAGGTCACAAATCTCATTGCTGTCACTGCCAAGTTTATTTGGCAGTACATTTTTCACACAAGGTCAGTATAGAAATGACGTTGCCCCAAAATGAAAAAAATTCTATGCATAACTGCAGAAATCTCAAAAGACTTTGCAACAAGCTGATGATAGAAAAAAACAACTGGATCTATTTAACAAGCTTGAGCTATGATTGTGAGGGTACTACGTTTTTCACATTTTAAGCAACACCTATGTATCCTGCTGAAAAAAAAGGATAGACCAGCGTAAATTCCAAGCTGGTTAATGCTGGTCGATTGCTGGGCCATGCTGGGCAATACTGGTTTTATGCTGGTCAAGCTGATAATGAAAATAGCTGTGCTGGTAGACCAATAGCTGTGTTGCTAATGTGATGGTCATGCTGGTAGACCGGCTTGGTCATGCTGGAACAGCTAGTTCCACCATGCTGGTCACCATCACAACCATTTTCACTGATCTATGCTTGTTTTTTCAGCAAGGTAGTACACAATCTGGAAGACATTCCTGCAGAAAACGTGTGCAAAGTTAGTGAGCCTCTTTTTCCCTCTGAAAACTCAAGCAAGCGCTGAAAACTCAAGCAAGTTTTCTCCAAGGGTGTTACCGTGATGTTTAATCAAACACTCCACAAGACTGTTGAAGAACGATACAAGAATTCACTGATATATGACAGGTTCACGTCTCAAAGTCTCACGACTGCAAAAAAAAAAAAAAAGAAGCTGTTTCCTCGTCTGGCCTGAGGCATAATATAGGATACACCCGTCAGACAGCCTCCAAAATTATTCAGAACAGCCTTCTTTCATCTCATTTCCCACAGGGCCCACACTGACAGAAGCGGAACAGCAATTTTGGAAGATATGTCACAAGCAGCTTCCCCCACAACAGAATGCCATCAGGCCGCATGGCATAGCATAAGCAGTCCCGAAAAAAGCTTCTTTTTATGAAAATGTCAGTTGTGAAAACACATTGTTTTCAGTGTATTATACTGAAAGAGTATATTGTGACTTATAATAATATTTTTCCATGAAACAACCTAGTTCAGACAGGAAGTAAACACCAGCGATATAGGCCTAGGGCTACTCTCACTCTCTACCGAGGACTGCAGTGCTGGCTAAATTTGTTCACCACTGCACAGCCTCGTTCTGAGGTGTTTTCGTAAGAAACCTCTCGCTTTCCTCCAAAGCTCTCGTACTGAACTGTGGTCTCAGAGCGAGTGTGACCTGCCGCTCTGCTGGCTGGAACATTCCGGACAGATTTGACTGTGAGTGGCTCATGCGTGCGTGGTGGTGGGGGGGTCAGTGGACAGACTCGGCTGTGACTGCCTCGTGCGTGGTGGTGGGCGGGGTCAGTGTACAGACTCAGCTGTGAGTGGCTCATGCGTGCGTGGTAGTGGGCGGGGGCAGTCTCCTGGCAGCGCGGGGCTAACCTTTGTGCTTCCCTTTTTTCTCCTTTTTGGCACTGCCAGCTTGCGGGGTGGAGGCTGTGGCCTTGCCCTTTTTAGCTGAGCGGGGAGCCTGGGATTCCACTACAGCCTCCTCCTGCTCAGCTTCTTGAACTGGGCGGTGGGGCAGGAGAGGGGGGCGTGGCGGGGCAGGGCGGGGCAGTACGGAGGGCGACAGGGAGGGACAGGACAGGGTGGGTGGGGTAAGACGGGGAGGTCAGGCAAAGGAAAGCAGTGGGAAAGGAGGTGAGGTCAGATCAGGGGGTTGTGAGGAAGATAAAAGAGAGAGAAGAGAAAAGACAGGAGTTACAGTGACAGGAAGTTAAACAGAAAAGCCAGAGTTACCGTAGCACAGGACAGGATGCAAGGTTCCGAGGGGGCATACGCTTGAGAGATAAAAACCTACATAATTCACCCAGCTCTCTTGTCTTTCAGTTAGTATCAGAAAACAACTACTGTGCAATGTTAACACTCCAGCGGTCCCAAATGTGGTTATACATCACTACCAGGATGGAATGTCTGGCACAGTGAATTTACAGTAAACAATTAAATGAGTTAACTGATATGAGAGAGGCCTTGTAAAATTTCTCCCCTCTTTCACCTTGGCATCCTTCTTCCTGCTGAAGCACCAGATCTCACATTTTGAGTGTGGCGTACAGAAGATAATAAAAGTGTTGATTAGCTCACATTTCTTTTGACAGGAAGCTCACACAAAAATAAATCGAATAAACCGCAGTGTCAAAGTCCTGCTGTATCCGAAGCCAAACCCTCAAAGCCTCCATTTGCAAGGCCCTGCCCATACCAGGGTCACTGGCCACAGTATGGATCTGCCATGTGTTTACACTGCACTTTTTCAGGCCAAGCAAGGGCCCAGCTTTGGGGGGGGGGGGACCCTAAGCCCACAGCCTGTCTGGTGCTGGCCTGGTTACAGGCAGGCCAACGGCAGGGTAATGCCACGTTCACTTCATGTGGGAGAAAGCAGAACGATGGTGTTCACGTGTTGCACACTCATTGGGAAACACAAGATGGCAATTCATGCACCCTGGAAGTTAACAAGATTACACTATAATTTTATATATTTAGATTTTATATTTATATTTAAATATAAAACATAATTATATAAAATGACATTATAATTTTGTTAACTTAAACAGTTGCCAAGTTAGTCGTCGTGGAAGCCATTCTTCTTGCTGCATTCAGACAATTCACACAACACTTGTTTTTTACCTCCAGGTTGGAGATATCGGGGCTGTCAGAAAGTTCCGAGGTCGATCGACAGTTTCTCCTAGTCAGAAGGCAGTAATTTTGGTAACTCCCAAATATATTTATTCATCAACCTTTATTTAACCAGGTTAGATCCAAAATCTGTTTTTCCAATGGAGACCTGGCCAAGAAGGCAGCAGCACAACGCAAACTATATGACGTGAACGCTGTGCAGTATCTGCCAGGTCCAAAGCTATTGGCTGGAGTCAAGAGTTACAGGAAAGAGGTGGTACACCGTATTTTCCTCTCTCTGGATAAGACTCTCATGAACATGCTATTATCCCTAATGACCACCGCCATCAGGGATAACAGTGGCGCCTCATGCTGATTTTGTGTCTTTCACCGAAATCACACGGGCTGCCTCATCAGACTCTAATCAGTGTGAACAGGCGCTCAGCTGAATCTAATCAACGCAGCAAACGAAGGACTGCAATAAAACCTTCCATCTTTATCAAACAGATTTGATTATTGGACGTCAAATGGGGGTCCTCGGGGTTTGGTCACCTCCTGTCAGGTGCTGTCTCTGGATAGGCTATACCACGGTCCGCTGCTTCCGTAAAACCCAGCGACGTCTTACGGTTGGGGTTCTTGACGTTTGTGAATAAAAATCAATAGACCAATTTGATCAGCTAAAACAGCGAGCGGAGATCAGAAGGCTTTCGGCTAAAGGTTCCTGCCGCGTTTCCCTTTTTATTTGTTCTCAGAAGCACTCCGTCAGAGCGGACTGGGTCAAGGATGTTTTCGACAACGGTCCTGGGGACCCACTGTGCGTGCTGCCGTGCTGCTTTTCACTCCGACTGCAGCATTACTGCAACCTCGGGATTGTAGCAAACCGCTAAATTTTCTTAATGGGACACTTTTAATCTCTATTGAGGGACGGTTTACCCTCGTATTGTGGCCATATTGTGTCAAAAATAGCTACACACACTACAAAAAATAAACGTTCCATATTCGCATCCCAGGATATTAAATCGGTCAGATCAACTAATTACTTCATTCTCTGTAATGCGCTATATGCCAGACGGGCTAAATGATTCCTTTAGAAAGAGCTTACATTGCTTAATTGATATTCAATTATATACTGCCATGTGAAATGAAACAAATAAAGCCAATGGAAACAAGCCAACCCTTAAGTTAAGGGGAAAAAAATACGGTAGAATGTAAACACATTTTCAACGACCGTAACTGATCAACGGATTGGTTGTGAGAAAAAGCAGCATACACGGTGGGTCACCAGGGCCGTGTTTTGGAACTACTTCGCTGCATAAAAATGCGATGTCTCCCTTGGCTACATCGTTCCGTAATAGTCTTTGCCTGAGAGTGGCAGAAAAATTGCACATGTTTTGAATCACAATCATAATCTACCATTTTTCTTTTACTCTCAATTCAGAATGGAAAAAAACACACATTCACAGACCCATCTCATATGTGTTCTGTCAGCCTTGGACAGTGTTTCAGCGGTAAACAGAAGCATGTTCTAATACGGCGGTGTCGCCGCAGTAACCGCGGCGCGTCTTTACCGTGGTAAATGGTGCTGCTGTTGCTGCTGAGGTAGGACTCCACCAGAGGGGCCTGCTCCTCGGATTGCTTGGCCCGGCGGGTGCGCGAGCGACCGTCCACGTTGGACTGCACCATCAGCGGCTCCTGGCGCTTCTTCCTCTGCTTCTGCTCCAGCAGGGCACGCTGCAGCATGAACACACACACACACACACACACACACACACACACACACACACACACACACACACACACACACACACACACACACACACACACACACACACACACACACACACACACACACACACACACACACACACACACACATAGAGACACACACATTAACAAACCATACACACAATGACATACATGCACACAATATTTTCATGAAGCATTGGTTGCACAGACACACATACACACACACACACACACACACACACACACACCAATTAAGGGACTCACATACACGCGCACTCACACATATTAAAACGCGTACATACAAATTTTCTTATAACACTCTTGCGTGCACACACGCAAACACACGCTTTCTCTTAAAGCACTGTCTCTCACACACACACACACAAATTCAACATTCACACCGTCAATACGCTTAAAATAAAGACAAATAACAGGGAACCCAGGGTTGTGATGCACTCCCCGTGGGGATCTTATTGGGGGATGTAGAATCAGGAAGCACAGAACATCCATCCTCCGCTCTCCCATAGATAACCCCCCCCCCCCATTTCCTGTTCCCCAACTGTGCCGAAAACAGCAGACCCAACGACTTCAGCTCCTTTGATGAATGTGTTAGGATCCCCCTCTGGCTGCATAGTGCAGGTACGCCATGGCCTTCGCCTACAGAACACGCTGGAGTGGGAGTCCCCAGCGCTGGTTATAAAACATTACGGGGAGCCCTGAAGAGGTAGAATAAAACAAACATCTCGGTTTAGGCCCTCGGCAATACCTCCGTTAACACAGCCGTTGGGTAGAGCCGACCACTGCAGCAATCTCACACTGTCAATAGGATCCCGCTGACATTTTCCCATACAAACTGCCACAGGTAAACACACCAGAATGGATCTAGCTATACTTTTGACTACCCTCAGGAATACCTGGAAAAGGTCAGGTCTCAGCCGGTATTCACAAAGCTTCCTAGAATGGAAGTGCTGATCTAGGATCAGTTTTGCCTTTTAGCTCATAATGGATAAGGCTAGGATATGGAAAGAGGGAAAGCGATCCTAGATGAGCGCTCCTATCCAGGCCAAGATCTCTCTTTCAGACACACTTTACGATATGACGGTCAACGCCGGCCAAAAAGTGGGCCAAAACAGAAATAGGTATGCTTATTTGTGATAGAGTAGATTATGACCCAGTTTTAATGGGACGTATAAGACTGAAGACGTTGTTAGTTATAAACCCACAAAAATGGAGTGTGTGCATTTCAAAGGGCTAGTGTGCATCCCTTTTAAACTGACAGCTGCTGCAGCCATAAGCTGGGCTTACAGTTACAATTGAGCATTCTAAACAACTTGGCTAGATAAAAGAAAGCTTATCATGCAAAGTCCCTCCGCCAACGTCACCAGGTTCTAGGCGGTGAGAGGGTACCGTGGTAACGGAGCATGGTGAAGACATCTCATGTTGTAGAGAGTTAGAGAGCCAAGGCATTGGGTCATGTGACACTCCCGCAGTCACGAGACACCCAAAGGCAAAGCTTAGCCCACTCTTCTTATCTGAAGACATTTCCTCTCTCACATAGGGATCGGCAACAGCCCTCAGTACATGTCGATTAGTCATCAGCATCAGAGTCCTGCTCAATTGATGGGCTTTTCCCCGGAGCCACGCAACCAATGCACCAGCTGACGACATCAATCAGCCCAGGTCAAGTTCTCACTGACTGATTGCCAAGAAGAAACTTTTCTGTTCTGCTGCTCGACACATTTACTTCTAGAAGGGTTTAAATATCTTCTCTAAAGCAGCATTAGCCTGTCTGATCGAGCATACTGTACATATGAATGTTGATATGCGATAATGCAGAATGCACAAAAGTACAGTTAAAATATTTTCTGTTTGAATGTTAACGAGCCAGAGTTATGCCATAAGAAAATGAGGAAAAGAGAGCCTTGCTGGCTGGAATGATTATGTGTCAGCAGGCATCAATATGCAGCTAATGCTTATTCATCAATTATTAACATACATGCTGCAAACGCAAGCAGAAGAGATGTGTCCAAAAAAACACCAGAAAAAAAATTATAAATTTGCCAGAAAGATTCTCACTCAATTTTAGACAGGCTGCTGGATGCAGCCTTGTCCTTGGGGACAAGGGAAGAAATAAATGAAACCACATAAATATAAACTATAAGGTTAGGAGAGACCTGGAAATACTTCATTTACTGGGAATATTTATTAGCCTGACAGATATGTTGCTCTTGAATAACATTCACTTTGTTCGCAATAGATACAAAATATAGTGGTCATAAACAAAACTAAAATAAAAAAACAGGTTGATATAATCAACTATAGCTATGTTTAAATTTATTCTCAGATGTTGGGTTCATCTGCTTTCAATAAACTGTGGCATTATCATTTAAAAATGAAACCAACTTAAGTCATAGACCTGTATTTAACATTTTCAAGAGAACAAAAAAATGCATTAAGAAATAATTTCCTTAAACTGTACAATGGCTCAAGCACATAGCATTCTAGGATCATTATGTATTTACTGTGACTGATTAAATTAAACGCCTTCAGTCAAGTGCTCAACATGTGGTTTGCTCTCACAGGAGAGCTTGTGTCGATCAAGCACCATCTGAATTTTGACGTCATTCTTTCACTGTAATAATTTTAACCTTTCCATGAAGCCGGAAAGAAAAGTACAGCAAAGGTTACCTGCCAATCCCTGCTTCTCCAAACCAAGTCTCAATTGCCAAGGCAAGTCAGGCACTATCGACCAGATTCTTCAGACCATCAAGATGGCAGCTCCTAAATTACTTCCACCCCCTGTATGTAAATACCTTCTTCCTAACAGGAGGTTCCAGAAGGATGTTCCAGTAATGTACCACCAGAACAGAGTTTCTGGTGCTACATTACCACTTATTAATATTTACGCCAATAGAAAATCCTTTGTCATAGTATTGTCCTTGGCCATACCCCTTCATCAATATTCATAAGATGGAATAATGCGAAAATGGTAGGAAAACACAAATTTTAAAGAGTAACTACACTCTAGATCACTTTTTTTTCCACTGTAAACGTGTTTGTATGCCTACCTTATAATGAAACTTATTCATGCATTCCGTTATTTCACAATTCTGAAATAATATTGTATATCATAAGAAACTGGTAGAAAATTGCCTTTGTGCTGCCCCTAATGGTTGAAATTTAATTTCTGCTCCCCACACTGCCCCCGCCCCAATAGTGATGTCAGAGTACCTCTTTGGAGGTACCTCTATGTCATATGGATAATTGTTGTCGCCCACAATGTTAACAGCCGGCACCTGATTGGTTAGACCCGCTACGTTACTTTCGTTTCGCCTCCACGTTTTTAAACCGGAACAACGTGGCGTCCTGTTCAATTCTCTTATTCCACCTAAATGGTCCAGTAAAATATGTTTCTGAAAATATTTGAGGTGAGAAATAGGCCATGCAGTTGCTGAATCTTGATTCATATTTGATGTGCAATGTCTAGTTTGACAGTTTGATCCGAGTTATATTAAATCATTTGTACAATGTACGTTAATTTATGCAAATGACGATGGACACAGCTCCTCCGCCCCCACCCCTCTCCATCGCTCACCCCACAAAGTATTTTTCAAAATTGTGTAGTAGGCGGAGACAGGCTGAGACAGTGGGTGTAGTTACTCTTTAACATTAAGAATATGGAATGGACCACCTGGTTGGTGTGTAGAATTTGTTCCACTGGTGAGCTTCCTGAGCTACAGACATTGTGCATATTCTGCTCACCATTAAACTAGAGATCTCTCCAGAAATGCATAAATAAAACCTTTGATATCATTGGAGTCATGCTAGCATTTTAAATTTCAAACTGAAGTCAGTTACCGGGATCACTAACAGGGTGCTTTATGCAAACGTGGATCGTTAGGGAAAATGTTTAATTGAGCAGAAAGGTTTTAACATTCTGGGGCACGTTTCAAGAATTCTGTGACCGGCCACCATTCTTGTAAATTTGACACTAACACACTTTGATCACTTTGGTGATCATTGCAGAGATCCCTCAAGACACAGGGGCTAAATCGGGTAAACTGCATGTGAAATACTAAGCATGAAATAAGACTGAATTGAGAGAGAGAGAGAGAGAAAACTCCCCACCAATTGTCATTGTCAATCTCATCTCAATCAACCACAAAAACTCCCCATTTTGACCCTCACAGCACATCCGTCTATTACAATATACATCTAACTTCCAAGGAGGTTAACAACCTGAATAGTGTGCCTCGCCCTGTCACACGTGGGCTCGATCCAAAGATGCTTCTGTCCTGCAGCTACCCAACACAGTAACGGACATCTTGTGTACATAAATATAAATATAGCCTAAAAACACTGACACAAACATCAAATATGGTCTACATGCAGTACAATAGTATTTGTATAACTCAGTATTAATAAATGGATGTAATATCTGACAGGCTAATGAATGGTGTACAGAGCTCACCACAGCGAGGTCAGCAGAGGGTAAGGGGTAATTAACCATAAGGTGCACAAAGCTGATTTCTGAAGTGCAATCCTCCTTCGTCTACTGTGATTAAATGACAGAGAGTCAGCTGCAGCCATGTCCAGTGTTTTCTCATCTCACAGTGCTGATGGCTTTTTGTGAAGGGGTCATATTGAGGTCAGCCATCACACAGCTCTTAGACGTGGCAGAACGGGAAGAAATAAAAAAAAAAAAAGAATTAAAGCGACACCGTATTTCCGCCTCTAGCTCATATTTTAAAGGCAGCCGTGGCAACGCGTGAGCCAATCAGGAACACAGATGGATCCAGAGAACCAAAGCACATAAAGGTCAGGGGAGCCTTCCCTAAGACCCCAATCTTTGTGATGAATATCATCTGAAGGCATGTCGCTGTAGCCAGTCAAAGCTTTCACACTTAATTCTTTCCTCTTTAATTGCAGGCTCAGATTATGAGCTGCTGGCGAGCTCTGCACGCTCTTTCTCTAGCTGAGTATTGTACACTCCAACACGTGAGGAATTTCAGCGTAATAAAGCCTGCTGCTTATTGCCGTGAAAAACCGATTTGAACTCAAGGACAGTAAGTCGGCTGTGCGCCGCGCATCGGGCCTGCTTTTCCAGATGATGTGGTCGATCGGCGTAACATTTCAGAGCAGGCGCTTTGGCACAAGCTTTCAGCGTCACGTGCTGATGCGCGTGGTGTTTGTACGGGATAGGCTGATAATACTGCTTTAGAGAAGTTGGTGAATATAGTTTTTAAAACTCTCAGTGGTAAATAGTTAATTTATCTCTGGAATACGGCACAGCTTCCAGGCTCTGCGGTTATTTCAACACTTCTGTATCACCCAGCAGGACCATTAAGCTAGAGGATTAAATATGTGAGCAACTAGAAGCACATATAAAACAGAGAAGCTCTTGCCCTCAAAACACCTCAGAATAGACTAAAATAATACCAAATACATTTTTTTGGATATTACAAATCATGTGCATCCAATGGCACAACCTTAAAGCACGACTGAACTTTGGTAGAACTTTGGGTTGTGTAGTTTCCTGGCCATGATATGAGTCCAAATGGGGCAAAATATTTTCACTTCTATAGGGCAGCTAAAACGGTCTCAAAATGACACTTCTAGCAGGTATACGAACGCGCACAAAGCAGATTCTGTCAATAACAATAACCAGTCCTCGTACTTTTTTTTTCGTGTAATTAAAATTATTTATAAAAGTAGGCCTACTATTTTCTTCAATGTTGCAAGCAAGCTACCAAAAGGACTAGCAAAATGTTGGCAGGTCAGTTTGTTTACCATAGATACTACCAGGAACGCTTTCTTCTCTGGAAATTTGGACCAGTGGGTGTCTTTCTGATGCATCAGCGCATTAACACTGTTTCTGGTGCAAGAATTACCTACCAGAACTACGTTCCAAATAAAATACGAAAAAGCCAGGAAAGGGCCATTTAATTTTCAAAAAAGAATACGTACAAGGACTGGTTATTGGTTGTATTGACAGAATCCGCTTCGTTCGCGTTCGTATAAGTGCTAGAAGTGTCATTTTGAGACTGTTTTAGTTGCCCTAAAGAAGTGAATGGAGAGCGACAAATACCCTATTCTGGATTATCTCCCCAGGGGAGTACAGAGCAACTAGCGATCATATTTCAACCACCATTTGGAGTCATATGGCCAGGTAACTACACAACCCAAAATTCTACCTACGTTCAGTTGTGCTTTAACTAAGATATTGACTGTAAACTGGCTAAAATGTTGGCCAACATAGCACGTTCTCAGTTGATTACATCAACATTGTGGTATAAGGTATATAGGCGGTATAATGATTATTAATTGAAGATAATACTGAGTACGGGGACTGGGGGGTGTCCTCTAAGAGAAGGCTCAAATGTGTCATGATAAATCATTATAATTTACACTGATTATTATATTACTCTTATTATTAATAAGGGAATTGGTTAAGACAGAAAAACAGTGACCACGTTTTCATTTACTCTGTGCAATGATGATAGTTGCCATTCAGCTTGTTTTATTGCTGTTGTCTCGCTCTCACCCCCATTGCAAGAGCTGCTTTAAGTAGCATGATTGATATTTTAATATTAAACATTATCACATATAACTCCGGGCGGCACGGTGGTGCAGTGTTTAGCACTGTCGCATCACAGCAAGAAGGTACCGAGTTGGAATCCCGGGCAGAGGGCCTTTCTGTGCGGAGTTTGCATGTTCTTCCCGTGTCTGCGTGGGTTTCCTCCGGGTACTCCGGTTTCCTCCCACAGTCCAAAGACATGCAGGTTAGGCTAGTTGGAGACTCTAAATTTCCCATGGGTATGAGTGTGTGAGTGAATGGTGTGTGTGCCCTGTGATGGATTGGCGGCCTGTCCAGGGTGTATTCCTGCCTCTCGCCCAATGCATGCTGGGATAGGCTCCAGCACCCCCCGCGACCCTGATCAGGAACAAGCGGGTTAGATAATGGATGGATGGATGGACATATAACTCCCAGATGCATCAGAGGGAGGAAGAGGAGGAGGAGGAGGGTAAAGACAAGGCGCCCGCAGGGACCTACCTGTCTGTCCAGCTTCTGTTGGCGGAGGTTACCCCCCTCATCATCTAGAACGCTGGAGGGACAGAGCGGGAGAGAAAAAGGAAGATAAAGACAGGGACAGGGAGAGGGGGAGAGAAATTATTATTTTTAAGTTAAAAGAAAAAAATGATTTCACCATATCAACTGAAGGCATGTCCTTTACTACTGGAAATTGAATCTGTCTCACAATGACTGTATTTACATTGTTCCTGTTGTGTATTTGTCATTTATTATTACAGTTTGTTTGGTGTTTTGCTTTTATGTCCTGTTTTATCACGGCCCTGCGATTTACCTGCACCAGTGGTGCCGTCCGCCGCAGCAGTAAACGCGCGGCTCGACCGAGCGAGAGCGAAAAGCCACAGCTCTCGGCGCTCTCTCCGGAGGGCCGTGCTCGCATACGTTCGCTAAGCTTCACCGCTCACTGGAGCATATGCGCTCCTGCACCGCTCCATAACGGAACACTCTGGACAGTCCGTGAACGCATTAAGCCATAAGAACGAGGGCGCAAAGGGCGTGACTGAAGCAAGCCTCACGAGGAGAAGCCCTGCAGTCGGAGAGGTGTAGACTATTATCGACTGCATTCACTTTGCATTCATATTAGTAAATATCGTGACCCAGATTTCAAAATCCAAGTATAGCAATGACTTCAAAGCACCGGAGGAATTTACACCCAACTTGAGAGCTGACAGGTCACAGTAATACAAATTTCAGAACACATGTTTTATTATTAAATTCAGTTTGATTTCCAGCAGTGATTTTCCATGAGCCAAACTACAGAGTGGGGCACACTGAACAGAATACGGCGGGGGGGGGTCCCAGATGTGCACCTGTGCGCTGGTCTAAGTGTTCCACATCCACTGTGGCGTGTTTACCGATCTTCCCTGTAATTTGTGTTGCTTGGAGTCAGGGTGACGATTACGGCTAAAAGCTTTCCAATTAAAAGGTAATGCGACTGTTCCCCCGTTCGGAGCAGGCTGGCAGCTCGGAAGCACCCGCAGGGAGTGGCGCAAGGCGGAATAGGGTTCCCCGTTGAGGGGGACGGGCCTGTGGAAACGAAGGAGGGTCCAGAGAGAGGACGGGGTGGCATTGACAGGGAAAAGATGCCAGGCCGTCTTCTGGTTCCAGCCCGGCGTTCATTCCCGAGCGATGGAACAAAGCGAAGGGCGGGAGTCGCAACGCTGCTGCTCAGGGCCGGAGCGAAGTGTGATGTCATCCTTGCGTGTTGCAGGAGTGAACACAGGGACCCTCTCCCGTAGTCACTCGGCTGTGTGTCATAACGACAACTTTATTCTGCCCCCTGATAATGCACACTTGAAGACAGATGGCTCTCTGCAGCAACCACTCTTTAGCTGATGTCCATGAATAAGCAGTGTGACTCTCACTAAAGGGCTCTATTTACAGAGCTATTGATCTCAAGCACATTATTTAAGAGCAATGCTTCCAGCTCAGAGTTCAGAGCCCAAAATCAGAAAAGAAAACCCCCTTTAGAATCAAATCGGCAAACACCATTTCTATCCAGTTTCATATTCACATACTGCACGTCACAGAATATGAACCCATTCTGCAGATACACTTCACTCAAATGAGCATGCGCACACACACACACACACACACACACACACACACACACACACACACACACACACACACACACACACACACACACACACACACACACACACACACATTCTGCATAAATTCTATTTCACTCTGTCTCATACATACACACACTGTACATTGTTAACTAATAATAACAGACAATTATCTCCACAAACACTATACAATCTCTCTCTCCCTCTCTCTCTCTCACACACACACATAGCCGCTTCTGCTGCATTTCCAGAGTACGCATTCCCATTAGACTGCCAGATAATGAGATAAACTGAGCCGCTATAATGAAGGTTGGCCTTTACAGATGAAAGATGTAGCAGTGGTGAGCTCCTTGACTCATTCTGCCTTCATAAAGGGAGAGGAGGTGCAAAAATGGCTGCAATCCCTCTACAAGATGAATCCCTCACCACAGAAATTGTGTGTAATGGCCAACACTATACAGCTGTAACATTGCACAGCCATAAATCAGCACAGCTATAATACTGTACAGCGATTACAAAGCATGACTATACCACTGTAGAGCTACACAGTAACACTGCACAGCTCCCTGTACAGCTATAGAGTAACACTGCGCAGCTCCCTGTACAGCTATAGAGTAACACTGCACAGCTCCATGTACAGCTATAACACAGCACAGCTATGCCACTGTACAGCTATACAGTAACACTGCACAGCTCCATGTACAGCTATAACACAGCACAGCTATACCACTGTACAGCTATACAGTAACACTGCACAGCTCCATGTACAGCTATAACACAGCACAGCTATACAATAACACTGCACAGCTCCATGTACAGCTATAGAGTAACACTGCACAGCTCCATGCACAGCTCCATGCACAGCTATAACACAGCACAGCTATACAGTAACACTGCACAGCTCCATGCACAGCTATAACACAGCACAGCTATGCCACTGTACAGCTATACAGTAACACTGCACAGCTCCATGCACAGCTATAACACAGCACAGCTATACCACTGTACAGCTATAGAGTAACACTGCACAGCTCCATGCACAGCTATAACACAGCACAGCTATGCCACTG
The DNA here is from genome assembly GCA_029718625.1 of Synaphobranchus kaupii. NCBI lineage: Eukaryota > Metazoa > Chordata > Actinopteri > Anguilliformes > Synaphobranchidae > Synaphobranchus > Synaphobranchus kaupii. The sequence continues at coordinate 14,132,024 of CM056391.1, forward strand.
TACAGCTATAGAGTAACACTGCACAGCTCCATGCACAGCTATAACACAGCACAGCTATACCACTGTACAGCTATACAGTAACACTGCACAGCTCCATGTACAGCTATAACACAGCACAGCTATACCACTGTACAGCTATACAGTAACACTGCACAGCTCCATGTACAGCTATAACACAGCACAGCTATACAACTGTACAGCTATACAGTAACACTGCACAGCTCCATGTACAGCTATAACACAGCACAGCTATACAGTAACACTGCACAGCTCCATGCACAGCTATAACACAGCACAGCTATACCACTGTACAGCTATACAGTAACACTGCACAGCTCCATGCACAGCTATAACACAGCACAGCTATACCACTGTACAGCTATACAGTAACACTGCACAGCTCCATGTACAGCTATAACACAGCACAGCTATACCACTGTACAGCTATACAGTAACACTGCACAGCTCCATGTACAGCTATAACACAGCACAGCTATACAGTAACACTGCACAGCTCCATGCACAGCTATAACACAGCACAGCTATACAACTGTACAGCTATACAGTAACACTGCACAGCTCCATGTACAGCTATAACACAGCACAGCTATACAACTGTACAGCTATACAGTAACACTGCACAGCTCCATGCACAGCTATAACACAGCACAGCTATAACACAGCACAGCTATGCAGTAACACTGCACAGCTATAACACAGCACAGCTATAACACAGCACAGCTATGCAGTAACACTGCACAGCTATAGCACTGTACAACTGTAACACTGAACAGCTATAACATTGTATAGCTATAACACTGTACAGATATAACCCTAAACAGCTATAACAGTGCATGGCAGTAACAGTGCATAGGGCATTTAACTGGCTACCATTTTTATGCTGTAGGGGCGTGTTACATTACTAACACTATGCCAGCCTAAATAAAACTTATTTGGAAATTGTTGTACCACTCTAAACCTGCACTGTGGGAACAAGTTATATTGTCCTGAGAACCAAGTTCATCTGCAGTATAGAGAGAAGACTCTGACGTACACAATTTTGATATTCCCTCAAAGGAATACATTAGGAAAATAAAACAACTTTGTACTGTCAGCCAGCTCGTGAATAATACATGAGTTTATGCTGGGAAAATGCATTTAGACTGCCCTGCATTGGAGATACGCCATGGCCATATCATAAATCCATAATGTTCTTGCAGACCAAGGGTAGCCTATTTTATATTCATGTATTTCACTAAATTTGTCTTCACTATTATCATTTTGACATATACAGGCTACACGCATGTTGCTCAAAATAAGTTGTAATTACACATTTAATTACACCCATTTTTAATAATAACATTTCCAACTGATTTAATATTGGAATCCTCATTGATTTCTTGCTAATTAAATTCAAGCTATAATTACATAGGGATAAATCAGGCATTAATTGCAAGGCCCAAATATTGATCACTTTTTCAGGGAAGTAACCTCAGCAGTCTTGCAGTTTTTGTGTGTTCCAATAAGTGGGCACAGTTGATGAGTTTTATTTCACAGCAATGTGTAACCCCAGTCTAGCACTGTTGTGTAGAATAAGGGGTTTCTCCTCTGCCATACCACCTAGTCGATGTGTAACTAGGCAAGCACATCCCACTATAACATGAAAGGAGCTGGCAAGTAAAAGAAGCACTAGAGCGCAAGCTGGAAAGTGAACCTATACAATTGCTCTCGGAAGCACACCAAGATCCCATATGCATTAACTCAGGGGTCCTCAATCCTATCCAGAAAGGGCTGGCGTGGGTGCAGGCTTTTGTTCCAACCATGCAGTTACACACCTGATTCTACTAATCAACCACCAGACTCTTAGCTAAGGACCTTGATTAGTAGAATCAGGAGTGTGACCGCTTGGTTGGAACAAAAGCATGCACCCACACCGGCCCTTTCTGGATAAGATTGAGGACCCTTGCCTTAACTGAAATGAATGGAACTGCATTTAATGCACATATGGGGTATTTCAGCTGGGAACGGTGAAAATGACCCTACACTTATTTCCTATTCCTTTTTTTTTGGGGCGGGGGGGGGGGGGGGATTCAGAAGTTTGACATATGTACGCTGGTACTACACATGGGCTCAACGCTTTAGTGTTTCCTAATGTATCAGGTGCTTAAGACTGACAATAATTATTCCTGGGCAGGTACAGTACTATCACAGCGGCGACACACACTGAAGGAAGACTCCAATGCCGCGCTGAAGATTCATTCAGCTGTGCTTAAGACGCTGATTAGAAGTGACTGAGCTGTGGCTAGAGTACGACGATGCCTTACCTAATCCCGCCCACATTCCACCATCACGGCGAATACCAACTCTCGTAAAATTGTGACAGCCTCTCTCACGGTAAACCTTTCAAACTCGCTTGCGGTTCTCGAGAATCGTGCCGCACGTAACATAGGCTACTAGTCTAAAGGAGATTCTCCCGAAACGGTGTGAGGGAATAGCTTTAAGCAAACCCTCCGCCGATGGCTAGCCGGGCGTTAGCCGTGGTTTGGCCTCTTGGGTAGTGAGGGAGTTCAGTCGGCTCCGCGGAAGAGCACGCGGCACAGTGCAGGATTAATGGGAGTGGCTGAATGCGTTGACTTCAAACAGAGGGGAGCATTTTTTTCAGGGTAGGCCCCATCTGTTGGGGGGTGATTTTCATCACACCGGGGAAACCACCCGTGACGGTCCGCTGAGCCGAGGGGGGGGGGGGGGGGGGGGGCAAACTGCCACACCAGCAGGGTTACCTCATGTCTACATTTATCAGTGGAGCTCTCTGGTCTCTTCAGGGGCTGCCTGTCTCCTGGTCCCAGCACTGTTCAGCTCCTTCGGATTTATCTGAACACGCTTTAGACACAGCAAAAATGCCGGTGTAAATCTAACACTGCTGGGGTACATTTAGCACCCTATGCACACCACCATTTTTGCTGTGGATCGAGCCATTCGTACATTAATTAAACTGTTCAGCTAATGTATTTATATGGCCAAGTTTTACCAGGTTGTAACAGCACTCTCAATAGTTTTCCATGTCAGCCCTCGCAGTCTGTTAAGTATGTTTTTCGTTACGAGTGCAGTGCTGGGGTGGAAATAGAAAACCACAAAGGCTTGAATTATCTTCAGTAATAGAAAACTAACTCCATACTGTGTGTGGGTTTTTTGTTTTTTTTAAAAGCCTGTTAAGTTCTAATGTAAAAGGAACATCCACGCGCAGGCCAAATGGCCCCTCCCTAACTACACCAAGATTATCAGGGAACAATAGAATGTGATCAGACAAATTATGAGCTGCAGATATCATGTAAAGGTGACAGGTGCTGTTGCCACAGGCCTAAGGGGCAGAAGTGGCAAACGGGCTTCGTAACTTATGGCAACCAGCAGCCAATCGGAGCAGAGGAGGCAGCGCAACCATGACAATGGGTCTCTTCCTAGAAGCGGCAGTGGCTACAATTCCAATGAGAGCAGACACATCCATTTATATGTCATTTTTTTCTTTTTTCAAAAGGAAACGCCAAGTGTTGATTAATAACATCATCGCTGGCCGCTTGCTGCAGAAGAAGACTGTGCACTTCATACATACTGAAGCCATTTCATCTACGGCGGGCAGGATCACACAGCATGGGGTGTAGAGGCATGACAAAAGGCTGACACTTCTCTTGGTCTTTGTTAAAGGCTTAATTACAGAGGGCACCTTTTTGATTAAATACCTGCTTCTAGGAATCACAACTGCGTCGGGTTCGCTCCACCCTTCACAAAGAGAGCACACTGTATTATATATCCATGAATGAAGAGCAGTTGAATGGTACAGATAGACCATGTTTACAAGCTTCCAGCAAGCCACTTACTGACAGTGCATTGGGGAAGATAAAGGTAAACTCCATTCAATATTATTACGGTCGTATAGGCAATAAACACAAGAGATAGAAATTCAATAAATATGATGACATATTCACGGGGAAGGCGAATATAAAGAATAAAAAGTGGATGTTATCTACTTTGACTAATCCCAGATCAAAATTCAGTTTTTCCACACTGGTCTGTTCTGTGCAGAAGCACGTCTCGTTGCAAATAAGTGCCCTGATTTCTCAGGTATTATATCCCGCTACGGCACTGAAAGACCAGAACAGCAACAAGAAATCTGCAAAATACATCACAGAAAATCGACTGACACGGTCCAAACTTCCAGTCATGCCTCCTTGCTCTAGCATACAGCCCTCTCACTCCCTTGCACACTTAAATCGCTCCTTCCTTCTGCGTATTTGAAAAAAGGCAGTTTATACATGCAATTTTACACCTTCATAAACTTAATATTCATCATCCCAAAACACTCCCGAACTTCTCTGTCATGTCCTGACCTGTGTCTCTGACTCGAGGGAAGGGGGGGTAGGTTACCTGTAGGGGATCCAGTCTGAGTGGAGCTTGGAACTCATGTCTTGTTTTTACTTGTGGCTCCTAGGAGCCCGAGCTGAGCGGTCGTGCGGTCAGAGCGACGGGTTTTTGGCGTCGGCGACAATCCCCGGCGGCGCTGAGAGACGGCCGAGAGCCTCAGCATCTCCCGTCCCCGCGGTGTGCCGGGCGAGCTCGCGTCCAGGGGACCCCTCCGCACCCCGACTCCGCTCCCATCCTGAGCCCAGTGAGCGCCGCGGCGCGCGCCGGAGCCCCGTTATCTGCGCCTCGCGATCCTCGGTCGGCCGCGCGGAAAACACGTCTCCCCCTCCTGCTCTCCGTCTCTCCTCCTGCTCTCCGCTTCTCCTCTCTCATGTGCGCACTCCCTCTATCGTGCTCTCATCTCCCCCGTGCACGCAATTCTCTCAAATCTCTCACCCCCCCCCCTCTCTATTCTCTGCAATCTCTCTCCCTCTCTGTCCACTGGCTCCTTTTCCCTCCCTCTCTCTCCCTCTCTTGTCCTCTGCACTCTCTACCTCCCTCCCCCCTCTTGCAATAGCTCTCTCTCTTCCTCTCCCCCTCTCTCTCTCTCGCTTTCTCTCCCTCTTCTCTCCTCTCTCTCTCTCTCCTGATAATCTTGCGCGCGGTATTGAGAGGGAAACAGGTCGCAGTGTTCCCCTGCCGCTGCTGCGATCCTTTGATGACAGCGTCGCCTTCGCGGTTGCTCCTTCACTCCCACTCCCTCTACCAGCGTGAAGAGGACGAGTTCCTTTCTCCGCATTAATTCAGAGCGGAGACGTCATTAGCATGGCATGAGCGCAGAGCGATGGCGATTCCGTTTAGCCTGGAACTTTCCGCCCAAGCTCAATCTAATGATGTCCCAGAAACATACGGGCGAGTTATCGGGCATACTATATCTAGGCAAATGTTTGTGTTGGAATTACTGGGCATATATTTGATTCAAAAAACAAATCATTCATCTACGACCCTTTGTTTACTGAAGATAGTATCCTGGCTTCTTCCCAAAATTTACAATTGTGTGGTTCCCCCCCACCCCGAGGATTTCAGAATCAGGTCGTATTTCACTGCACTTCCCTCGTATTAATCTCTCTCCGGGTGGTTATCGCAGCACACATTACATCACTCTGAATTAGTTTGAGTGCGCTTAACCAGGGCATCCTATATTCCTGCAGCACGGTACAGTGCGGATCTGTCCTCGTCTCTCCCCCTCTCTGCTTCAAATGTCCCCTTTCTGGGGAACGCGTGTTGGAACATGTAGACCAGGATATCACACCTACTCACATCAAAGGAGGTCCCGTGGTGCCCCTGCCACCTGCGGTCTCACTGCCGGTAAAGTCAGACGACTGGCTGTGCCCATTACATATAGGCCTTCAAAATGGAAGAAATTCTTTTTGCCGTGGCAGATTTTTAGGTCTTTTATGATATGGGGTTCCCAAACTCGGTCCTGAATCCTGTGGGGCCGTTATGCGTGCTGGCTTTCATTCCAACCATAATTCCTGACGTACAACGAGTTGCAAAATTTTTAATTGATGTGTGGTGGCAAATCATATCTTTTGTAAGAGGTTATACATTTTTCATTTTCATTTACTGATTGACCTACAGCTAAAAGCAGCGAAGTCCTTAGTGTTGGAATTGTGGACACGTTGTCACTGAAACAAAACCATTTGTTAAAAACAAGGTTTTCAAAGACAGAGAAAATGGTAATGGGCCAAAGCTGCATTGTGTTTAAGCACAACATCTGTTTAAGCACAAAATAATGGAACTTACATATGTTTGCAACACTCTTAATTAATCATGAGACAGCTGGAACAAAGACCAGCGTAAACATGGAACCTCCTGTATAGGAACCCCTGCTGACTGAGTTTGGGAAACCCTGTTTTTTGACACTACTGCAGCGTTTTATTGTGATTTGAGCAATAAAAATTCAGCCTGGAAGGTTATCCTTGTTGTTGGACTGCCAAGCCAGTTACCGCCCATTAATTTATTTTATTTATGGACCGGAATATGTGCCCACTGCAACATTGCTTGCTTCCTATGCCCTCTATAAATATCCGCTGTACACCTGTCGCCTTGGCAGAACTGCTACTTTGCACTCTCTCTTCCACAGAAAATGAATGGCTGCCTTCTCCTCCCTTCTTCCGCATCACCTCCAGTACAAAAATGGCAGTCCACGCTGTGCGTATTACCCGCACGATTTCTGTGGTATTACACTGGATTACATCGAACGCAATTTCCACTTGAATATTTTCCACTTGAGAGCATACCGTTTACCACATGGCTCCCACCACAGCCTGTGACATGTTCAGAATCACACCTTGCCCCCCCCCCCCCACCCCCTTTTTACATTGAAAATTAATGAATTCTGGGTTGAGCACAGCAGGAAGAAGACAACTCTTTCCAGGGTGAAGAAAAAAGGCATGTGCTCACTTGTAGACCTGTCCCAGCGGATACAGTTGTTGATGTGAATCATACCCTACAGCTTATCATTTATTGACAAAAAGACTTTTTTTTTTCTTTCTGTTTATAATAATAATGGCATGCATTTATATAGTGATTTTTCTCACACTCAAAAAGCTTTACAGTGATGAGAGTGAAGCTCTCCTCAACCAACATGGAATGTGCAGCACCCACCTGGATGATATACGGCAGCCATTTTGTGCCAGAACACATCAGCTGAGGTGGAGAAGGAGAGAACAATTTTAACCAATTAAAATGGGGGATGATTAGGTGTCAGGTTGAGAGAGCCAGGTTGGAAAATTAGCCAGGACACCGGGGAACCCCCTAGTCTTTGCAATAAGTGTTGTGGGATCCGTAATAACCACGGTGAGTCAGGACCTCATTACGTACTGCACAGTGTCCACGTCACTGCACTGGGGCTTCGGGGTTTATTTCAGCAGAGGGGAAGATCACCCCGCTACGGGCCCAACAAACACTTCCCATAACAATTTAGTTTTCCCAGGAGGTCCCTAATCAAAGTACTAATCAAGCTCACACCAGCTTAGCAGCAGCAATTCAGCAGCAGCAGGGTAAATGGTGGTATGGCTGCTGGCTGTTTTTGGCATATATTTCTGAGATGAGCAAAGCTGTCCATGTGTGGTGACACAGTGCCCGGTTCAACCTACTTTGACCAGGAGCCATATATACTAGAGTACCACTGTGAGTTGGAACACACGGTAGTAACATTTTCCTCCTGAAAAAATAACCTGGGTAGGAGTTCAAAATATATCTCAGTATAATTACGGTTGGCAAAAACAATCTAGCTCTTCTCAGAAAGTCTGTAACAATTCAGCGCTCACATACAGCAGTGCCTTGAGGGGCCCTCCCTACTCTGCTCGCAAGAACTGAATTTCACGGATGTGCCACAATCAGCCAATACAATTCAGCTCCAGCGGGCAGGATATTTAGTACCGTTTGTCTAGAAGGTGCCGAAGCTTGAACGTGATGATTTACCGTTTGATCAATAGCCCGTCTGAAGCCAACTCATTGCTCCTCTGCTCTGTTTTTGCTCCATTCTGTTCTGGACCCCGTGTTCCAGACGTGTTCGCCCCCCCCCCCCCCCCCGACCGTACAGGAGGTCTGCCTAACAGCCGCAGCCCTGCCTGTGTTGGGATCTCGGTTCGTTTTAATTATTCATCGGCTTGATTGGGCATGCAGGATGGAAGCTCCCCGGCGATGGCCGTCGGAGAGCAGAGGGAGAGCAGAGGGAGAGCAGAGGGAGAGCAGAGGGAGAGCACAGGGAGAGCACAGGGAGAGCACAGGGAGAGCACAGGGAGAGCACAGGGAGAGCACAGGGAGAGCAGAGGGAGAGCACAGGGAGAGCAGAGGGAGAGCAGAGGGAGAGCAGAGTCACCGTGAGAGGCCACACATCACAGCACTGGTCTGCTAAGACCCCCCCCCCCCCACCCCAAAAAAAAAAAAAAAAACTGGGAAATTGGTGTACCCTTCCCCTCTTTATCTCTCTCTCTCTGATTTTCTATCTGTCTGCTCCCATTTCTCAATCTCTGTATACCCTATTCTCTCTATACACACACCCCCCCCCACCGACCACCATTTTCTATTTCCCCCTCTCATTCTATCAAGACTATTCCCAGCTTGTTCTCAGTCTTGCTCTCTATCTTTGTTCTCATCTCATTTTCTCTCTCTCTCTCTCTGTCTCTTACACGTGTTTTTACCCTCAATCTTCTTCCCCCGTTTCTCCCCTGTTTCTGAAAAGGAGCTGCAGCAGTGCCCCCGTTTCAACCAATTTAGGCAGCCCATCGCTGCACGCCGCACTGAATGCAAGCAGCTGGTGACGGTTTATCGTCCATGTGCTTTTAATGCTACCAACACATTCTAGATTATGTCATGGTCCAACATCAACCAATTAACTCCAATTCCTACTGTGAGACGGATGAACATTGAACAACTGCCGCGGTATCCTAACATTCCGTCAGAAGGCATGCAGCTATTCAGTAGGTATTGTAGTTAACACACTAGCTACAGTACACGTGGGGGACGTACTACGAAGCAGGATTACCGAGTTAGCTGGAAAACTGCACTGAGAAAAACCCAGAACAGCTCTTGTTTTTCGTATTAATACAAATCTTTATAATATTTAAGAGCAATATTATGGTTTTTTGAAGGTAAGGTAGAGAAAAGGGCAAGGAAGTGGAGCTTTAGAGGTTTCATTCTCTGGAGTTGATTTGTAAATAAATTATAAAATGCAATCAAGGTCAGATTTTTCCTGGAATATAATCAGACATGATTTACATGGGACAACCTGATGCAGAACAGAGGTCGGTAAAGATGACCATCTATGAATGTTCTTGTGCAGTTAAATTATTAGGCTATATCGAACTGATGAAATATATACATCAGAAAGGCAAAATTTTAATCTCATAAACATTTCACATAGCTGCACATAGAAACGGATGTTGTACATTAAACATAAATGACAGGTGAAGTATCATTCTGGTGCGCCTCAGGTATAGCCTGACCCTAGCATCTTCTCCCTCCATCAGCCCATAGTTAGGGAGGCAGCTGGTGGAACATATCGATTATTACATCGGAGAGAAAGCTGACTGAAGGCTCACATTCAGACGGACAAGAGGAGAGAAGAGCAGATATAAACAGGCTATTTGCAGCGATCTTCATAGGTCTGTAATCTCACTTCCACTGATTGCATTATGTATTCTGGCCCTTCGGAGCCTGTAGCTTAAAAACACATCTCAAGGATTCCAATTTGAATTTCAATCTTGTGTCCATTGATTTTTCCTTCCCTGTCCTACAGGGTAGGACAAGGTCTCCTTTATAAGGTCTGTTGCAACCGATCCATGCCATACGCCTGTTCATTTGTATGAAGAATAGGACTGTTTATATAAGACACACATGAGATCAAATGTAATTTTGAGATTAGGGACGCCGCAATTTTTGTCAAGAAGGAAACCGGCTTGCAACCCCAACCGGACGAATCCTCAACACCCATCGCACATCCATTGGCGGGGATGGAATGACAAAAAAATGCAAATGGCCTCGCAGCAGAAGTCAGCCCCGATAGGTCTGTTTGACGGATGCCTCGTTTGCATATGCATATATCGCGTAAAACCTATCTGGCAGCGATCCGCTTTCAGCCGTGGCTCAGAACCAAGCATCTTAGTGAGACTTTGTGACAGAGGCTTCCTCTCTCCCGGCGGGGGTGGACTCCCCCCCCCCCCCCCCCCTGCTCTGGAGGGTGTGAATCCAACAGGAAGCGCAGATGGAATCGTTGGCCGCCAGACAGCGGCGGTTCTGTTTAATGACTCGCCGCGGTGCCAGCCTGGCCCGGCTGAAGGGTGACCTTCAATCCTCGCTCACAGATGAGCTCACAGATGCACAGAATGGGCTTCCGAAGACAGGAAGGCAAGAGGTTCTTAGATCGCCGACACCTGATATGAGTACAAATAAATAAATTAATGTTAGGAGGGGGGGGGGGGGCTGCTGCTCCCCAACCTGTTATACGAGGTTCTGTAAGGCTTCCTTTTTCTCTGGTCTCTAATTCAGTGATACCTGATTAAAAAAGGGTGGCATTTGTATGCAGAATCACTCAAAATGAGTCACATGCAAACTGATAAGAGGATAAAGAGGAGCTACATCACCACATCCAACTCTCTGTGGCCACAGCGTGGGACACAAAAGAAGCACCGGCCCTATTGGCTTTAAGCCTAATGAATTTGAAATGTATTATAAGCCCCATTTCAAACTGGCTGGTGTTTAGCCAGCCTGCCCATTGCGGTATACCATGCTGAACACAAGTAGTTGTAGCCATTGGCTGTATGTTGTCCATTCGTGTGGAGGCTTACAAAATCATTTTAGAATCATTTTAGATTATTTAATTATCCACATGCCCAATAACTCCAATTAAAATGTACGAACGCCGAAGTTAACTTAGTAGCACTTTGATAAACTGTTTCTCTCACAGTATTCCATCACTCAAACAGAGGGGAGCTTTGTAGGTCTCAGCAGCTGGAGTTGCTAATGTACTATCTATGGTACACCTGTTGCTAATACCCACTGGCTCAAGCCTTTTTAAAAGCCTGTAAAATGACCGTTCCTAAAATGTGGGGCATGCAGCACCAGCCCAAGCGACTTCACACATACAAGAATGGGAATATCAAAAATATCGTACTCAAGCCTTCAATGAATTTCCCACTGTGCTTCAACGGCTGCGTGATAATACCACTGTCTGCTGTGTTGTGTTCAAGGGAAACCTGCAGGGGGAGCTTGTGCACCTGACCTGGAATTCACAGGCACTCTTCCATCAGCCTGAGCTAGCAGCAGGTAGGCTACACCTGGGACCGTATGACCATAGACCCAAAGACAAAGTTAATAAAATGGAAGTAGGCGTCCGTGTCCTTTGTCTGTCCATTGGGCTCTTGTGCTGCTCCAGATAAGTGCCCTCCGATGACTGGAGGAGGATTCGATGTTTCCTTGCAAAAATAGACAGCTTGCAATAATCTTTGTCACATTAGACAGTCACATATCATCCTATAGGGCAGAGATGGGCAACGAGGGCCATATCAGTTTCTGGTTTTCATGCCAACTTCTGGCCTTAATTACCTAATTAGCCCTAATATTTACGCCATCTGACATTTTAGCTACAATTCTTAATAAGCGCATGAATGACAGCCGAAGACTTCTTGTGTCCCTATATGAAACATTTTAATGTGATCTAATCTACCTGTCATGGTTTTTGACTAGCCCTTCCCTTGCGGTCGTTTTCCTTGGTAGCCACGCTAGGGCGCTGCCCTTTTAGTGGATGTTTGCTCCGCCCCATCTTTATTGTGGAGCTTCTCTCCGCACAGGTGTGATGCTTGGTTACTTTGGAGCTATTTAAGCCCACGTTTCTGTCGTTCTGGGCTTCGATATTATTTTGCTTTATTTCGCACTGTTGGGTGTGTGTGTTGTTGTGCCATTATGCTACTCTCCTGTTCTTACTCTTCTCGTTATCGATGAAGGGTGTTTATTATTGCTGGCTCTTCTTTAGTCACTTAGCTCGTAGAAGTATGGGAGTTCTCTGCTCTATTTTGCCTTTCTATGGTTTCTCCTTATTGAGAGACCGGGGGTTCATGCTTTTACTTGTAGAAAGCTCGTAGAAGTATAGGGCAGCAGTTCTTTGTGCCATTCGCCTTGTTTGGTTTTCTTAGTGAGAATCCAGGCGTTTGTGCTTCTACTCATTGGCGTGTGACAGTGAGCCGGTTGGTAGCTTCGGTACGTTTGTTTCCCTGTTTTGTCTCCTTCTTGTGGACTACGTTTCCCCTTTGTTGTGAGTCAGGGCTTTTTATTATTCTGAGAGGCAGGGCGTTTATTTTCTATTAGGCTTGCGTTAGTCATTGAGCTGTTAAATGTCCGGAATAGTTGTTCTGTCCGTCCTTCGGTACCCGTCTCCGTAAATGGAGTCTGGGCGATTTTGTTCGGAACTGTAGTTCTGTTCGTCCTTCGGTACCTGTCTCCTCATAGAGAGTCTGGGCCATTTTGTTGACATGTGTGCGTGTGACTGCGAGTCTATGAAAGTAGTCTTGGAATGTTAGATCTGTTCCTTTCGCCTTCTCGTTACCTTTTCCCTTTATTGAGATGTGGGGCCATTGTTTTCCGCATGTCTTGCGTTTGGCATACTGCCGGTAGGTTAGGACACGGAGACTGCTTCCCGTTAATTCCTGCAGCAAGCAGTTCGCTCCGTTTAGAGCTAGGGAGTTACTTTTCGCTTGTCGCGTTTTCCCTTTACTTGGCTCTAGTTTATGTCCTTTTGTTTGTTACCTCCGAGGCAGTCTTTTCTCTCTCCCCACGTTAGCATCTCGTCCACTGTTTTTTATACTGTAAGGTATTCAGTGTGTTTGTTAGCTCGTTGTGTTTTCCGAGCTCGAGATTCGTTGCTCTCGTGTGCCGTTCACCCGGTTAGTGAGACATGGCCATTAGTGTTCGCATGTCTTGCGTTTGGCATACTGCCGTTAGGTTAGGACACGGAGACTGCTTCTATTCCTCAGCAAGCAGTTCACTCCGTTTAGAGTTAGGGAGTTATTTCTTGCTTGTTGCGTTCTCCCTTTGATTAGCTCTAATTTATGTCCTTTTGTGTGTTACCTACGAGGCAGCTCCTTTCCTCAGTTCACTTTTTGCATCTCGTTTTTCACTGTTTGTATACGTTTGTGTATTCAGTGTTTTTTTTTTTAGCTCGTTGTGTTCTCCGAGCTCGAGATGTGACGTTCGCCTGGTTATACGGGCCGTTTTTGGTTACGCCCCTTTTTTCCTAGTTCCCGTATTTCCCTCCAGTGAGAGTAGGAACTTGGTTATTTGCGTTAATCTTTATATTTCCTTATATACGGGGTCTCTCCGTCTCAGTGGCTTTTAATTAAGCCTAATGAATCCCCTTGCTGCGTTTGGCTCCTCCAACCTCACATGTCACGCCCCCATTACACTACCAGTGTTGGTGTAAACAGCCAATTAGCTCATTTAGCTGGGGTAATTGGCGGGAACAAAAACCTGCATACACACAGGCCCTCCAGGACTGGAATTGCCCACCCCTGCTATAGGGACTGCGCACTGCAAGGTAGTACTCAGGCTGAAGAGACAGCCACACTTCATATACACAAAGTGCATCATTTCCAGAGCTTTCATGAAGCATTTTAACACCTTTGTGATACATAATTAAAAAAGAATGGAATCAAGCATCTACCGTCTATAAAATTCTCTTCTGGAATGTGCCACGACACACAATGTCATTTGACTTAAGGTCAAGCGTCCTGGGTACAATGCTGCTGTACAGTGCCTCTGAAGGTCATGGACGGACTGCCCCCCAGCAATGCTGTTCACTTGGGCACAGGGCCTACAGCCAACTGGAGAGGAGCCAAAGCCTTTCTGAAAAATACACACACATGCACACACACACACACACACAGGCACACTGTCTATATCCACAAATACTAGCTTATACACGCAGTTTACCGACTTTACCACAGAAAGTCATCTACAGTATTACGACTCACATCCATCTTTGTCATGTCATGTCAAAATGTGTCTTTTTCACACAGAAAAATGAGTTCTGGCAGTATACTTATTTTTATTGTATAGCTGCTGCACCCAGGCACAGCAAACTGGGGCAGTCAGCCCACTGACGCATGGCCACGGGCTGGGTGATAGCAGTCAAAGCTGAGATGTGTATCACGTTGAGCAGTGACGGGCACGGCTCCCCCTCATGGATACTAAGCACATGGTCAGAGCACGGTCAGAACAGAGAACGCGGTCACAGGGGGACAAACATCCTCGCCACGGCTATCAGTGACCACAGCATCATTTACACAAGGATCACCCTCCCCACCCCCTAAAAATAAGTGTCATAACCTATTCTGTTCTCCAGATCACTTCACATTTACGTTAGTCATTTAGCAGACGTTCTATACGTAAATAACTCACACAATGTAGGAAAACATAAGTGCATTATATGTGCAATAGTTTTCAGACCTGGCCTAGAGCATTCCCAGACCAGTGAGTATACAAGCACTCTATTATTTTTTAATTTTTTTAATTTCACCTTTATTTACCCAGGGAAGCCCATTGAGACCAAGGTCTCATTTGCAATGGTGCCCTGGTTACACAATCACAGGAAGCAACGACAGAACACAGCAGCAGCAATAACAACATATAACAACATACAGCAACAACAACAACCACAACATATAATAATGGGACACTACCCAAAACAAACACAAGTCTCAACTTCACAGTCCAGAAGCACAGGTGGTGGTAGAGGCGAGTTTCCCCCTCATCACTGTAAGCGCGAGTATCGAGAAAGGCGCTATATAAATGCAAGGTATTATTATTATAACCCTGAGAGCTCCCAACTCTAACGACACTGCAAGTCTCTTTCAACAAACCCCAGTTCTGTTTTTAGATGAGACTAAGCCCCACGAACAAGATCAAAGGCAGCAGGCATTCCCCTGAAGTAACCTGAGCACAATCTTCCATTAGACCATTAATACTGCCGCCTTTCATCCGCACGGCAGATGTGCGGTTATAAATAGATTAATGCGTTAATTTCTGCTGCACCCACACAGGAGCTACAATGTGGAAACACTTGTCAACTGCAGGCTTCCACTTCACATAAAATTAATATTTGAGTATGAGGTTTTTTATGATAGATATTTCTACTCCAGGTATACTATTCTATCCCTACATAGATTTATGTTTTGGTTATCCCCTTTCAACTCAGTTTACTCTGTCTTGTGTAGTACAATGGTTAAGGAACTGGCCTTGTAACCGAAAGGTCGCAGGTTCGATTCCCAGGTAGGATACTGCCTTTGTACCCTTGAGCAAGGTACTTAACCTGAATTGCTTCAGTATATATCCAGCTGTATAAATGGATAATATGTAAAAAATGCTAAAAAGTTGTGTAAGTCGCTCTGGATAAGAGCGTCTGCGAAATGCCTATAATGTAATGTAATGTAATGTCTTTGTCGCTGTTTGTTTTCACCTTTCCATCCCTCTATTGAATCAGCTCCCGCTACTCCACGTGATCATTGGTTTATGTTGGCTACGTGCCTTGTGCTTCTCTTAATTCTGGGGGTTTGCTGGTCTGGGAGAGGCTGCTGAGACAGCAGAAAGGACACGTTTCTTCGCCCGAAAGAGTAGCCTAATCCATTTTACGGCGTCACAGAAATTCCCCGTCATAATGCCGTTAAGTCAGCACCTACGCTCAGCTGGTCGAGCACAAACCTTGAGTCATCAGTAAAGGTTAATTAATTACTGCACGCTTAGCACAGCAAAATACAACTTTAAATATCATTACAGACCTTCTCCATATGTTTCCATTAGGCTACAGGGGGAAGCTACATAAATTTCATTAACTTCTCATGAATCCAACATTTTTTTCCATACAAACACAATTATGCTTTGCGCATTACATGCGGGCATATGGCCATTGTTTCTGCATGTGGATGCAGTTTCACTAGACACTACGGTTTGAGTTGCAGTGTTGCGCAGTGAGAGAGGGGGGGGGGGGGGGTTGTGTCAGCACACGTTGCAGTCCTAATAAAAATATCGGCCCCCGCTTTCCATCTGTGTCCACGAAGGAAATGCATAAAACATGAGGCGCGCAGTGTGTACGCGAGAGCTTAATAAATGTGATCCGCGTAGTGTTTCAGGGCTGAGTAAATATCAGGCTGGAGTGCTAGTAGCGCGCTGTCCCAGGGTGAGGCCCAGACGGACCGGCTTTCCCGGTCCAGGGTCCCGGCTTTGTGGTTTCCAGCTGATATTTACCACGCTGCGATGCCCTCAATAATATGGCCAAGCTGAAAAGAAGTGGAAAAATTGTAAAGGACATGCTGACTGTTGTGGAGCCACTGACATTGTGTGCCACCCCCCTGTTATGACTGTTAAGCAGTCTTTTCTCTCCTTTTTAACCGTTACCCAAATGCTCTCCCAGTTACAACCGCCTCACATCACGTGTCCCAGCCCTACTAGCACGAGTGCCCTTCCGCCTCTCTCTCTCTCTCTCTCTCTCTCTCTCTCCGCCTCTGTCCTCCTCTCTCAGCTCTGCAGTTCACCAGCTTGAGCTACGCTGTCACTGCACCGGGCGACCTGTGTTGGCGCAGGCAGAGCGCAGGCGCTAAAGTGAAATAGAGGTGGCGCTATTGAGTGGTGAATTGGGGAAGGCCCTGCCAAATGAAACCCTCCCTTCATAAGTAACAGTATGCCTGTATCCTTACTCAACCCACCCCATAGAACACCCAGACACAGTCAGGCAGCTACAGTCTGGATCCGGCCCAGGAGATGCAGGTGAAGTCCCTGTGCTAAGATTCAATTCAATTAAATTTTATTTGTCTCGCGCTTTTTGCAGAGAACTGTCACAAAGACGCTGTACAGAGAAACAGAAGGAAAATTGGGCAAAAACCAGGCCTGAACCCCCAACCAGCAGAACGAGGTAAAAACTCCCCGGTGGGAAGAAAAACACTCAACAGTGGCGAGAAAAAACTCCCCAATGGGAAGAAATCTGGGAAGGAACCCGGTTTAAAGTAAAGGTGGAATGGATGGTAACAGAAATGTAATGAGGGATCTAACACAGCAAAAAAAATCAAGTGGGCTGAACAGTCTGAGGTATGGTCTGGTGAGTAGAAAGTCCAATGAAAGGATGTAAAATGTTCAATTCAATTCATCTGGGAGTCCGCTTGCGTCAAGGCGGGGGGCAAGATCAAGCACGTTATAGGCCTCTCCCTCTTTCCCCTTTCTCTGAGCTGCTCACCAAAGAAAGGGGCTGGGCAGGCACACACACACAAACACACACACACACACACACACACGGACACACACAGACACACACACACACACACACGGACACACACAGACACACACACGCACACACACAGACACACACACACACACACACACACACACACACACACACACACAGACACAGACACACACAGACACACACACACACACACACACACACGGACACACACGGACACACACAGACACACACAGACACACACAGACACACACAAACACACACAAACACACACACACAGACACACACAGACACACACAGACACACACAGACACACACACACACACACGGACACACACACGCACACACACAGACACACACACACACACACACACACACACACACACACACAGACAGACACACACAGACACACACACACACACACACACACACACACACACACACGGACACACACGGACACACACGGACACACACGGACACACACAGACACACACACACACACACACACACACACACACACACAGACACACACACACACACACACACACACACACACACACACACACACAGACACGCACGCATGCACGCACACGCGCATACACACACACACACACGCAGACACACACATCTCCTCTGTTCTCACCTTTGGAGGTGAAGCAGCACCCTGACAGGTTTGTTTAACACTATTCAGATGACCTGTGCTTCCTCACTCTGGTGTCACATACTAATGCAGTCCTTCCTTTGCCCTCTCTCTCCTCTCCCTTTCCTCGACCTGTTTTTGCCTTTTCCCTCTTCCTGCTTTTTCTCTAATAAGTGGACGTAGCATTAGTCTTTAATTCTGTGCAAAACATCCAATCAAGCAGCATCTTAATCTGTTACACACTCAGTATTTTAAATCAGCTTCAGTGAACCCATTTGACAAGCCATCCAAGCACTGAAAAAGAGTTCAAATTAGTCATTCAAAAATGGATAATGTAATTGTCCATTTACTCATTTTTGAATGGCTTGCCCATTATGGGCAAACCAGCGATGTAATTAGATTCATTTAGTTCTGTTGAACTCGTCTCACTCTACAGGAGGTAAAGTGAACACATGCATATTACCGTGAACCAACAGTTCAACAGTGACCACAATGTGGTCTTTCACTGTTGATTCATTGAACCGACTTAGATTTCTTCTTCCACTCACCATGAAATTAGATATATAGATTAGATTACACACATAAATAGATTACACGCTGGTAATAGAAAACAAAACGCTGGTCTCTAGTGACAAATTTGCTGCATGTTGACCCAATGGCAAATTGCAGTAGTATCTATATAAATCACATTCTGAATATACCAGATTATCTCTAGACCATGGGATTTCTATAATAAAAATTTTAAAAAACGTTTTTTTTCTACCAAAGGACAAGCAGCAGGTGTGCTTTACTATGTCACTGTTTCCATGGTAGCACGTACAGGTGTCTGGGTTGTCAAGGCAACATAATTGAATCTGAGTATTTTCTCTCAAACAGAATTTAGAAAGCAATTAAGCAACTGCGTTTGCTCAGGGCTGACAGTTGTGGCAGCACACAATCACCGAGTTTGAGAATTTTCCAATCCATTTTTAGCAGAGTAATAAAGAAGTAATAATGGCGAGCAGAGGTGTGTTTTCCTGAGTGCAGACTAAGCCCTGCAGCTAGACTGGACCTGGGTTATTGACAGAGTAGCTGAGGAATTGCCAGGAGCTGAACCTCTTGTGATATAATCCAGGCTCTTTACGTTCATTCCACTGGAATTCAGTGCCTGAAGGATATTTCTTCATTAGTCCTTCCAAGAGACCAGCCAGACACCTCAAGGTTATTTTTTGTCTACTTTACATTTACATTTTAATTTTAGGCATTTATCAAACTGTTATCATAAGAGATATATATGCACAGCTCCCTTTTTAATTTTTTTAAAAATTTTTTTTAGATATAGTCGATACAGCTGGACATTTACTGTGGAAATTCTAGTACCTTCTACAGAATGGCAGGGCCTCAAAGCCTCGCCTCGGATTCAAACTCAAAACCTGTGTGAGTCCAATAACCGGGCCATTACACTGCACCGCCATCCATTTTATCTCTATGCCAGAGTAAGAGCTGTCCTCAGGAAAAGCTGTTGTAGTACAGTTGTCTATGCACTTGCCGCGTTAAAAATGACGAGGCAGTAAACAGGTCAGCCCACACAGCCTTTTGAAAATAACGCGCAACCATTTATGGGGGCAGGGCTCCCTCTGGTGCCGACATTCTGACAGTGGCACTGATATAGAGTATTTTATAAACCGTCACCCGCAAAATACTTTTAATTAACATAAATGTTTTAAAAATGTAATACATTTTGGCTATTTACACAACAATTTAACAGTTTACACTTAAAGGGTGCCAGAGATGCTACTTGCAATGGCTAGCCCAATGAGAGACAAGCTGAGGTCATTAGCATTCCAGAAGTACATTTGACAAGTTTGCTTGCTCAATACACATAAAAATAAATATTTACAGCATTTAATGGAACTGTGCAAATGTCCAGTGCATCATCTCCATCTGTAGCATTGCCCAATGAAAAAAGGCACAGCTGAAATTGAGAATTATTATTATTAGAAGTACGATTATTACCAATGTTCAATGGAACAGAGAAATAGAACAGAACTACAGACATGGGTGGCGGCTGCGGTGGCTTAAAGGGATAGTTTGGAATTTTGGACATAATGTCTCAATTACGACTTACCCATGATGTAGTTGATTGATGGAAACCATTTTCAGCTAATTCCATGTTGTCCTTCTTTTGGACATAAACACGTTGCTAATGCTAGCGCAACTCTATGGTAACCGGTAGCATCCACTACCAAACGCACTTAAACACTCCACAGTGCATCCAAAGCAAATAAAATACGACGACAGTCTATCGGGGTTATTTTGAGTGTTCATACCATCATTTTTGAAGTCAAAGTATCGTTGAATCCTTTACTTTGTGCTGACCTATATTCTCTGTGGAAGTACGGCGGCAGAGCAATACTTTACATTACCTACGAATGTAGTGCCGGCACTGGTCAACTACAACAACAAAGAAGAGCAACAAGTTTTCAATGGCCATGTTCGCTCCGCCGCCGTACTTCCACATAGAATATAGGTCAGCACAAAGTAAAGGATTCAACGATAGTTTGACTTCAAAAATGATGGTATAAACACTCAAATTAACCCCAATAGACTGCCGTCGTATTTTATTTGCTTTGGGTGCACTGTGGAGTGTTTAAGTGCGTTTGGTAGTCAATGCTACCGGTTACCATAGAGTTGCGCTAGCATTAGCAACATGTGTATGTCCAAAAGAAGGACAGCATGGAATTAGCTGAAAATGGTTTCCATCAATCAACTACATCATGGGTAAGTCGTAATGGAGACATTATGTCCAAAATTCCGAACTATCCCTTTAAGCCATTTCACTCAGAGGATGATGCTGTAAAAAAGGGGGCGATGACGTCTTCATCTGATCCACTCCCACTGCAATAATTATCAGGCCTTGTGTTCGCTCCTGACTGCAGACTAATTAGCCTCACTCCAATTAATCATTAGTCTACAGCTCCCTTTAAGCCATTATAGCTCCGAACCCAGAGTTGCGAACCCGAGGACTTAACATCAGCACTGTTAGTTGACGAAACCTGCATGTGTGCACTTACGTCAGCCGCTCTGGATAATAGCCTCTACTAAACGCGGATCTGACAGGGTGTCTGGGCTAAATGCACTCTGGACCCCGAAGCTCCAGTTTTATTGTCAGTGTACCATATCCATCATGCAGTCACTGCCCCCTGGCAGCAGGAGGCAAGAACAGCAATATTTCTGCACTGGTCATTCATCTTCACTCTGACCTCAGACATTTTCAGCCAGAGGGCAAGGGGTCTCTTTTTAAGTGTTGCACAAAAGTGAGGACCCCTGCCACACTAGTGATGGGCAAAACAGTTCACTTCAGTGACACGAATCACTAGAATCAGTTAATTAAAAAGATTCGTTCAAAAGATTCGTTCACCGAATCGTTCAGTGCTTGGGCGGAGCTCCGACTGCGTACTGCGTATTGAAGTGAACTGAAACGGCCGAACAGTTCATGCGGAAGTGCTGTCGCTTTGACAAATGCGTTTACAAATCTTGATATTTTAAAAGTTTCCTCGTTGAATATCAATATTGGAGGTGAACGCTGGTTTTCAATGACTTTTAAGTCTTAACTTGCTGGGCCTGATTCTGGCAGTTTGAGCCGCTGATTATCACTCAGGATCACGTCACATTAACTCACTGTGTCTAGTAGCCTTCAGTGAACGGATCACTCAACTTGCACCGTTCCGTCACAGTTTAAGGATCTGAGACAGTCTCAGCCACTAGTGTTGTGTCGTTCGCGAACGTCCCCCGGGGGATTCGCAGTGAACGAATCACTACACGTTCGCTCGCAGAAGTCCACTCTGCACGCTCGCTGCCTCGCTCGGCGCCCGCCCGCAAATTTTTGTTATAATTTTTTTTAAATTTATATAAACTTTATTTCGAACAATTTAGGAAACAAATTAGAGAAAAAAAAAGAAAAAAATACTTTCTAGTATACAACACGCAAACACGGTACTCATTTCGGCTATACAATACTTAGAACAATACGTCCGAAATGGAATAGGAAGAAGCAAATGCGAATGATTCGTTCAGCACAGCAGAACTAGTTCGCAAGGGACGAATCACGTTCGCTCGCGGCAGTCCCTCCCCCTCCCTGCACGGTGCACGCTCGCTGCTGATCAGATCCGTTCGAGAGCTCAACTGAACTGAGAAATGAACGGATCTTTTCAGTAAGTGATTCAGTTCAGTTCGTTCACCCAAAAGATTCGGTCTTTTGAACGAATCGTTCGCGAACGACACAACACTATGCCACACAAACAGGGAAAGCATCCATGATAGAACAACAGTAAAAGTCAAAATCACACAGACTAGTTATTTTAAAGCGGAAACACACTTGCGTACGTTCAAAAATAAGATTTTCAAAATAAACGCGCTTTGTAGAACATATGCACATCCATCTCAACTGAAGGCAGATGGCACCATCTCAAAACCACACTTACTGATCATGAGATCAATGCCACTACACGGGCAGGGGGACGGTGTGAAAGTCAACCGAAAATGAGAAATCATGAACTGTGAGGAAAAGTTGCAAGAGACCAGCACCGCTATGTCCACAGGGATCCGCGTTGATTGGGAATCAAACTGAGGACTCAGTCCTGCAGACATCTGCTGATCACTTCTGCAGGGGACTACTACGTTTGGAGCACTTCAGCGTCACTGTGCCATTTTAATGCCTGTGTGAGGTCATTGGCATGGCTGAAACATAACCCCGCTTTATTTCTGCTTACTAAGAAAAGGAGTCAGCACATGCTCAATCCAGTTTAGAGGCACCAGTCTGTTACAGCGTATGTAATTCTGCTACTCGGCCACAGAGGGGCGCCAGCACGCAACAAATACTCTCAGATGTGGGACTTTCAGAACTGGCTTTCACAGACACAGGCCTCACAGGATTGGATAGGACCCTGCAGCTTTTCTTGATCAACAGAACAAATCAATCCCTGCAGTGTGCCCACGCTTACTGATCAGAGATCAATGCAACTAAATTGGCAGGGAGACGGTGTGGAAGTCAACCAGAAATGAGAAGTCATGAACTATGAGGAGCAGTACAAGAGATGGGAATCAAAGACCAGCACTGCTATGCCCACAGGGGACAGGGGTTCCCAGTGTAGCTGTTAATATGAGGAGCCAACTACTTATCTCTTTCTATTCCTCTGTGTGTCTTTCTCTCTCCCCCCTACTCTCTCTTTCTCTCACTCTCTCTCTCACATATTAAAGCCAACAATTGAATTTGCCACCATATAGCTCACCATGGCAACCAGCTCCATAGGGGTGTCACAGCAATGTCCTGGGTCAGAGCACATTTCCAGCTGAGGAGGAAATGAGAAGGTCCTACATCCAGCGTCGTGATTGTCCGCCACACAGCTCTCCGCTCCGCTGATCTCTGAGCCCTGTACCGACAGCATCAGTCACGGGACGGCGCGCAACGGCACAAAGCCGCTTCTGCCGCCGTACGCTAACACCTGGTGCGCATTAGCCACACCGCGCGGCACGGCCGCACGTCACCGGCCGAGCGTAAAGGGAGCCGCTCGTGCGCGGCCAGCATTCACGCCGGGCGAGCTACGGCAGGCTGCGCGGCATCGTCAACAACAGGCCTCTTAGCGGAGAACACTAGGGGCAGGGAGACATGTCAGCCAAGACATTTGGCCTTTTAAATGCAAGACCTGGGAAGTTTCATTAGAAAAGGACCACTTACCCGCCGACAGAGGCAGTCATTTAGCAAAGCTAAAGTTCTTCGGTGCTTAAGGTTTCCCTCCGGTCAAGTGAAACGCGTACGGTAAAAGGACTAAACATTCTATTTGCCGTCGCTCAGGAAATAGTAACGCACGCATTCAACACCACGGCGGCTTCCTGGCAATAATGGCAAGCAAGAAGCCTCAATAGATTTTAATTAATGCCCATTATCAACCACTTAAACGCAATGGGGTTCGCTCTGTTTGGTAAAAAGCTTCCTCCCCCCTCTGTGACTTTGTTTAAGAGCAGAACATGGAATTATAATTTCACAGCCTGACTGCCCACACTGCTGACTGACGGGGACAGATTGACTTGGTTTGCTCAATGGCGTGGCTCCGGTCCAACAACACTGTCAAGAGACAAATGCAATTATATCTAGGCCATGGAGAAGGGAGAAACAATCTGCACAAATGAGAAGGTTAAATACGCATGATATCTCCCTGTTACCTTTTATTAAGCGACAACAATTGACAATGTGGCCACGGTGGCCTCCACTCTCCCTATGTTAATATTGTGCCCTAAACCTATCTTTGGAGTCTCCCAAGTCACATTTGAAACAAGCACATTCCACCTTTTAAAGGAGCGAAATATTATTTATAGTGTCTTCTTTTCAAAATTGTTAAATAGTTTATAAATTGTCTGTATTCAATGTTCATTTTTTCACTGCAGAATCTCAATTTCCGTAGCACACAGAAACCTAACATTTCAACAGCTTACCCTGCATACAAAGAACAAACCCCTGACTTTAGAAGAGATTCAGAAGAGGCCCAAAGAAAAGCTTTTTCATAATATTTGTATGTGGGATGGAAGCGAATCCCCTGCCCTGGAAAGAATTGCACTATACATGCTATACGGCACCATGACTGTTCATGTCAGCAATGCCATGCTAAGCCAAAATGAAAGGTCCTTATATTTTAGCACTACACCTATCTTTATAAAACCAGTCAGAACCTCCTCATCTCCTCCCCCTCACCTGCTAGCCGTAAGTCATTGACTCACCACCAGGCTCTCCAAACAATTATCACCCATTTGTAGACTGTAATCACTCTTTCATTACTTTATTGAAAGGCCATGGCTTGGCCTTGGCTTCACAGCAATCCTAAAGTGTTTTCCAAAAGCAATTCACAGCCGGTGGAAAAACCATTAATATAGACAACGGAATTATTCTCTTTTTCTGAAATGCATGGAACAAAAAACAGAAACAGTGTTCCAACGGTTGAGGGTTCTGGAGGTTTTCCTGGCACGGTTTGGGCGCATTCAAACCCTTAGAAGGCAAGATTCATGTCAGCAGTTACATAATAGTACTGAGAGATCATCTCAGTGTAAATGTAAAGACATTTCTTTCCGACTGAAAGAGGTATATATCATCATAATATCCCCTCATTCACACCACACAAGTATTCACGCAATGGTTTGAGATCTTAACCAATTCAAGCATTTATGGAGTATTCTTGAATGACACTTGTGACAGTGCTTTCCACATTCATCAGCTAATTTTGAGTTAATTTAGCTTGGAAGAGTAATGCCACAATCATCCTGCAGAATTCTTTGCCAGGTAGACACCACGCCATAGCATATTCATGCCATGCTGGTCATACACTGCCCGGCCAAAAAAAAAGTTGCACACTCTAATATTTCGTTGGACCGCCTTTAGCTTTGATTACGGCGCGCATTTGTTGTGGCATTGTTTCGACAACCTTATGCAATGTCACAACATTTATTTCCATCCAGAGTAGCATAAGTTTTTGGCTGAGATCTTGTATTGACGACGGGAGAGTCTAACCACTCCGTAAAGTGTTCTCCGGCACATCCCAAAGACTTTCAATGGGGTTAAGGTCAGGAATCTGGTGGCTAATCCATGTGTGAAAATGATTCCTCATGCTCCCTGAACCACGCTTTCACAATTTGAGCCCGATGAATCTTGGCATTGTCATCCTGGCATGCTGCATAATGTTGCTGAGCCTAGACCTGACCAACTGAAGCAACCCCAGATCATAACACTGCCTCCAGAGGCTTGTACAGTGGGCACTATGCATGACGGGTGCAATGGCGACTTTTTTTTTGGCCGGGCAGTGTATATGGCCACACAATTTGGGTATCATCAGCACTGCAGTAAAAGTTATACCTACAGATGATTGGCCCAAGAAGGAGCATGTATATGGTAAACAGAAGGGAGCCAAGCACTGATCCCTGGGGAGTGCCTTAGGACAGGGGAACAGTGTGGGTTTTGTGATTGGAGAAGTGACAGCAAGATAGTACAGTATCAAAATAAGCACTGAGGTATGGGAGTAATAGGATGTTATGAGTGTCTGAATTACCTGAGAGCAGGAAATCATTAACTATTCTGATAAGATAAGGTTTTTATGCTGGGTTACTCACCTGGCAGTAATAGATTCTGCCTTATCCATTGGGTTACCCGCCCGGTAAGAAAAGATTCTGGTTCATCTGTTGGGTTAAGCACTCAGTAATAAGAAATTGTGGCTTATCAGTTTAGCTACAGGCCTGGTAATAAGAGGCACTCCTGCAGCTTCAGCAATCCCACACAGATAGCACAGTGGAGCTGCTCAAGCTGCTCCCAGGGGAACCCGCCATCTTTGTTGGTAAAGGGACCAGGGGGAGAGTGTTTTTCCCTTCCTGGCAGGAGCCGTACATCACGGCCAGCCCTGTCACAAGTCCAGGAAGCTTTTAAAAGGCAGAGCACAATTGTGATTCAAGTTATAAAACAAATTTTTAATCCACCATTTCTTCAGGACTGTCCACAGTTTATTCAGACTGGATTTATTGTAATGCTTTACACTTGTTCCTGCATGAGTGCATTTATTTGGGAGAGTGTGTGTGTGTGTGTGTGTGTGTGTGTGTCTGAACGTGCTTTCACTGACAGAACCAGTTAACCAATGCTATGATCGTCAGCACTAGGTGAAACTCCCAGTGCTGTTCTTCAGTGAATCTACAAAGAGCAGTGAATCACTATCTGCCCCGTCACATATTACCTCTGAGTCAGGACATCTGTCCTCATCCGGAGGCACACAGGAGGGAGTAATAACGTCAATATGTTACGGCACACACGCAGACAAGGGCACGAGCCGTGGGGAAAACGGATACTATCAAATCGCATGATAAATTCCTTCTGAAATTCATCTTCCGCATTGACCTGACAGGGAGTGATTTATTACTGACGAGGTAAGGAAACACATTTACACCCCGGAGCTGGAGAGGGGAGCCGGTGTGCCGTGCATCAATGGCAGCTACAGCGCTGAGATTAATAGAGTGTAAACGAAGCTCATACTGTAGTGCTCGGCGGATCAGATGCTGGCCGAAAACACATAATGAATCACTGCCCGATGACTCCCGTCCCCTCTGGGTGACGAGGCGCCTCCACCCTGAAAGGGCCTCGTTACGGTTTCAGTTCTAATTTAGGATTAACAATTATGCATTTGTTCTACAAAAATTACTCCAAATGAAGCTTTTTCATTTAATTGTATATTCTATACGAGTTGTATCATGATCCTGCAAATCTACAGGATTTTCAAGGTGTTCTTACAGCGGCTCAGATGGTTTTCGGTACTTTAAAAAGACTTGTCTTTATTCGTTACTCGTAACAAATAATACGGCCTTATGACAAATACATGCAAGTGAAAATGAACTACAAGGGTTTGTTTATCACAAAATCAGCTTGGAAAGTTAATTTCAGTAATTGCTGAATTCATTAAAAAAAAAAATTGAAACTTATGTTTATTTTTTGTCAAATTTTAAGGAAAAATGTTGATTGAATCCAGGCCAAGGTTCACGTTTCATACAACAACATCAGCAGAAGCCACACGTTGACTGTATCCTCGTTTCTATTTGAAAGCCGATTGCTAATGGCAGCCTTTCATCAGCACGGCAAGCCCTGATTGGCTGTGTGGACCGTCAAGGCAAGTACGGCTCCCATTATACCAGAAGAGCATTCAAAAACAAGCTTCTTAGGAAGTGAGCGAGTGCCTGTGTAATTTAAGGAGGTTCCTGCTTCTCTCAGTCAAACGCAAACAGGAATACTAATATGAGCTGCAACGCTCAAACCCACACACCAGCCTCTGGAGAAATCACTCAATACTCAGCCACTCGTGGTCAGTTCCCATAGCCCAGAGCACATTTCCACACAACTGTGGCTCCTATTATTTGGAGTCCAAGCCACTGTGTCTTATCTGGCCCTGAGCCGAGAAGGTAACTGAACATTACTGTCCTCCTGTCAGGGAGTAATATTATATCCAATATAATATACTATTATATCCAATTCTTCATACAAATGACAAACAAATACCCATCATGCGGTTGGCTAACGTTTTGAGAAAAGTCAAGAGACTAGTGGCCGATATGATGACACCGCATACTTGTGCCAACGGTCAAATCATATTAGTCACCAGTGCAAAGGTGCCTCATCACCCAGAGGAGAGGAGGCATTGTGCAGTTATTCATGTGCAGCCAGCATCTGATCTGCAGAGCACTACAGTATGAGTTTCATTTACTGCCTATTAATCACTGTACAGGACCTGCCATTGAAACACAGCACACCGGCTCCCCTCTTCAGCTCCCGGGTATAAATGTGTTTCCTTACCTCAAGTCTGCAATCAATCACTCACTAACAGGGCTCCGTAGAAGATCGTGTAGAATGATTTAATGTAGAAGGTGAATAATATGATAATATTGCAATATCCACACGACCTGTCTCTCTCCGGGTGAGGACAGGTATCTTTGACTCAAACATGACGTGACAGGTCTAATTCACTTCTCTCTCTCTGTAGAGAGGGTCTTAAGTTACTGTCTTATAGCACTGAGGCGTTTCACCCGGTATTGAGGAACACAGCATTGGTTAAATTTGAGTCAATGCATCTGGCAAATGAATAAAATGTTAATTGGTCCCACTGGTCAAAACACATGCAGCGGTTTGTTCTTGACTGTTGCGCCACTCTTTTACTGCTGTGCCACCCACAGCTGAGTAAGGGGCGCGGAGGCAGAAGTTCCAGTGGAACTGCTCAGTCAAATCCTAGTCTTTTGTGAGAGCGACTCCGAAAAGGGTTAATTAAACTGAAACTACTCTCTTTTTTCCAGGGAAGCAAGTGGATAAATTCCTCCCAAGGACAGGAAGAGAAAATTATTCAGTATTTATCACATATAAATGCACCCCCCCCCGACCCCCCCCACCAGATCTCCACTGCAACAGGCCCTCTCTAACCTATTATAAGATAATCTTAGTTTTACCGATAGTAAAGCCAAGCGAGAGGTTTAATATTATCCATGCTGAAGCTTTCCTTTTATACGAAAAATTAACACTCGGTCTTGGTGTTGAAAACTACATATTGGACGGCACGGTGGTGCAGTGGATAGCACTGTCGCCTCACAGCAAGAAGGTCCCGGGCTCAAATCCCAGATGGGACCCTTCTGTGTGGAGTTTGCATGTTCTCCTCGTGTCTGCGTGGGTTTCCTCCCGCAATTCAAAGACATGCAGGTTAGGCTAATTGGGGGGGCATTAACAGGGCATTGCTTTAAAAGAGCATGTGTGCTCAGTCAACCTACCCTGTATAAAGGTAAATAAAATAAAATAATATTGGATGTGGCAAATAAAAATTATAAAGTCACTTACCGATTGGCTATTTATTTATGATTATGATGTCAGTGGTGATCAGCATGATCGTGTCTGTGATTATTACATTCGTACAGTACAGCAGCATCACTGTAGTATGCACTTTTTTCAGGTTCTCTCAGTCAGTATGCACCCTGACACTCCCTGAAATGCTAATGTTGACTGCTGGCAAATAAAGCTGGTTTTCAAAGTTAAATAAGACTCGTATTGACTGGCCAGCTCCATAGATAATAACATCTCTGCATTGCCAGCTTAAACGATTGTGCTGTTAACTGGACTTTTAAAGTACCATTACTGCGGCTGTATAAACATTACACAGTGAATTCTTGTCTGTTACAACCTTGATCTATTACTTGGTGCTCTGCATATTCTATACAACTAGAAATTGTCTAAAAGCAACTGTCTGGTGTGAATTGCTTACATAACTTGGCATTTGCTGTTATGAAAAGTTTTCTCTGGTGGTAATTATATGGTTTTGTGTGTGAATGTACATCTAGTTCCACTGCATAGCTTGCGTTTAATTGTTGCTTCCTGTTTTGTCCCCATAATACTCTTGTTCTCAAAGCTCTTATGATTTGCACTTTATGTATTATGCATTGATGGCCCTGAAAGTCGCTCTGTATATGTGTGTCTTCTAAATCAATAAGTAATGACAAATAGTACCCTCTAAAATTTGAATGCGCTTTCTTGCAATGACACATATATTGTTACTGTTCAGCTTGTTTTATTGCTTCTCTCTCTCTCTCTCTCTCCTCTCTCCAGACTTTACTGAAATCACATTGATCATCATGTAAACCATTAAAGTATTTTTAAAAATCTCTCTCCCCCTCCCTCCCTCCTCCAAACAATGCAAACCCCCACACTCAGGAGACTAAAGGCACACATTCATTTCATATCTGCCCTTACGCATCGATGACTCATTTTCAGGCATTTAAATGATAAAATGTGATTATGTCGCTGATTAATGACCTTCAGCTACACATTTAAACTACGGAGATGAGTGGATAGGTGCTTGAATCATCAGTGAATGAGGGGGGGGGGGGGGGGGGGGGGGGGGGGCAGGAGCTCCAGAACCTAAAGCCCATTTACAAATCCTTCACTTCTTTTTGCCATATCCAGTCAACTCACGTGTTGATATGCGAGAACATAAACCGGTGTTTGGCTTTATTTGAAAAATATACACGGAAAATCAGATGCAGATCTAAACTAGCCTGGAGAAGAGTATGCATTATTCATAGTGAGGTAGAAATTCCAACATAAAATGTACTGGGTAAGACCTATATAACTACATAACCACAGGCACATAGCGAGAGCTACAGCAGAAATTGGAAAGAATGGCAGCCTGACAACTGAAAATAAAATATCAGAGGGGGAAAATTTGCTGCGCACAGCAAATGAAAGCCCTCCAGAGGAAAGCACTTTTTACAGCAAAAAATCCAAATTTCCGGTGTCCAGCTGCGAGACCAGCAAAGAAAAAGGTGTTGAAAATGGAGACCGACTCTGTGTAAGAGTGGGGTGTCACAAAGAAGGAGTTTAAAATGGAGACAGACTCTATGTAAGAGTGGGGTGTCACAAAGAAGGAGTTTAAAATGGAGACCGTCTCTGTAAGAGTGGGGGTGTCACAAAGAAGGAGTTTAAAATGGAGACCGACTCTGTGTAAGAGTGGGGTGTCACAAAGAAGGAGTTTAAAATGGAGACAGACTGTGTAAGAGCGGGGTGTCACAAAAAAGGAGTTTAAAATGGAGACCGTCTCTGTAAGAGTGGGGTGTCTCAAAGAAGGAGTTTAAAATGGAGACCGACTGTGTAAGAGTGGGGTGTCACAAAGAAGGAGTTTAAAATGGAGACCGACTGTGTAAGAGTGGGGGTGTCACAAAGAAGGAGTTTAAAATGGAGAACGACTCCGTGTGCAAGAGTGGGGAATCCAATTTGGCAGTGCTTTGCTGCAGAAATGGCATTCAGAAAAGTCCTTACTCGCAGTACAATAACTCTAACAGTACAATTCAGACCTGATAA
Source organism: Synaphobranchus kaupii (assembly GCA_029718625.1). Classification (NCBI taxonomy): domain Eukaryota; kingdom Metazoa; phylum Chordata; class Actinopteri; order Anguilliformes; family Synaphobranchidae; genus Synaphobranchus; species Synaphobranchus kaupii. The sequence goes on from CM056391.1 coordinate 14,163,236, forward strand.
TGTAGAGTGAGGTCATTCCAAAGGGCCTGGGTTATCGAATCCCAGTGCAAAACTGTTACGGGTGTCTGAACTCAACTCAAGCAACTGTGCATTACCGTGTAATAGTGTTTGTCAGTGTTCACCATAAGAAATTAAACCGTCATTGTTCATGAGAAGTGGAATGAAAATCATGTGTCTAGGATAATCACATGGTGGCGATGTGTAATTACACGCTGGATATCCCCTCTGCCCTGTGCACCACATGTCTGTAGCAGTCGTGTGGGCACTGGGTGTAGATGCATTTGTGATACTATTACATAAAGGGCAGTTACCATCCACAATGAACCGCTGTGACTTCAGCATCAGCCCAGCACAACATTACCCGACAACAGTGTCACACGAAATACCTCCCTGCATAAAGCCATGACAGTGTTAGCGGTTGCTACCATGATGTAAGGCCTGTTTAAATACTCGCAGAACAGAAATGACCCTAATAAAGATGCATCAATGCACGCATGAAACATTGACCTTGATGACAAACTGTTATGCCCGGCCTATGACAAACTGTTAGGCCCGGCCTATGACAAACTGTTATGCCCGGCCTATGACAAACTCATTTACTCTTCTTACCAAACACTGATATTTCAAGTGTGTCAGCTCTCATGACTTTAGTTAAACGGTGATTCAGGAGGGATCACAGGGGATGACTCTGAGCACAGGTGAAATCACAAGCTGCAGTAATGACTGAACTTGAGGAACTTAGAGCTCCCACAATGCATTGCTCTGATTTTCTTTGGCTCAGACTCTGCGAAGCTTGTCTGCTGTATCGTTTTTCATCAACTTTGCAGACCAATCACAGCTGCACAATACTACAACATTGTATTTAATCACCATTCTCAACTACCACGTGTAGTATGGGAATTACACCCCACCCACAAGTGTTCAGTGTTAAATCAAATCTTAGAGTACCTATGGTCCCTATTGGACTCATATGTACTCTCTTAGTTTAACACTAGACATCTAATGATGTATCCGTGACTACACCTGCCCATTAGAACAGTGCCCATGGATTTGGGCAGGCTGGATTACATGACAGAACATACAAGGTTGCAGACAAGGCTGTTCCACCTGTGATATACATTTTTACTGTGGCTGCCATTTTGAGGTTTCAGATTCCGAATCCTCAGTAATGTTTTAAGGCCATGCCACATTGGCAGAAAAATGAGAGCTGAAGACGCACACCCAAAAACTTAAAACGAGGTGCAGACAAGCCGGAGAAAAGTCTTAAATTGGAGAGAAAAAAAAATTGGCACAATCTTTATGCTCCCGTAATTTTCCCAATGTGGTATAAGAAAAAAAAAAAAAAAAAAAAAAAAACATTTTATAAAAACCAACCATTATACCACATTGGGAATACATTACAGGAGCAGCTTTCTTTTCCAACATTGGCAGAAAAAACATACAAGGGATGGGTAAAAACGAGCAGGTATTCATGGTAATGGTCAAAGAAAAATAACATTGGATCAACATTTTTTAGTGAACTATTTCAAAGTTCCAGGAGGTGGTTGCGATGTCACAATCAAATTTCCTCTGTGTTGACTTTTATTGTTTTTTATTCCCAAACATTTTTCATGTTTCAATTAAGATACACCTAAAGTACTCAAGTTAAATTGTTGCAACTGTTACAATCATGGCTTTCTCAGTTACTTCACTAATGAAGATCCACTTGAATGTACATTCACAGAGTAAAGTTTTGTTTTTTTTAAGTGTGGCACTTCTTTACTCTAGCATATAGATACATTTACCTAATTAAATCAAAGCATTTGAGCGCACAGCTCAATACATAGACATCCTTTTCTCTCAGGCTGCCAGACCCATTAAAAACAATAAGAGCATTGATTGTGCACCCCAATGCATTGAGTCTGTCCTCACAAACACAGGCCCGTTTGGGGAGAACATTCCCTCTTTCATGGCTGCCCAATTAGACACTTTAATGAGCACTTGGCTGTCCTTGCCCCTGTGCCTGGCCCTTCTCAGGGCACCCTTGCCTTGTCTCAGAGGCAGAGTGGAAAAGCTATCTTAAAATTGTGACAAGAAAAAAAAAAACCTCCATGTTCTCTAAACTATCTGAAAAGGCAGAATAATGAACTATGTGGAACAAACATCCTAGAGATAAGTTGCAGTCACTCCCCCCCATTCCTGTCCCCACCCCGGTCCCTGGTGAGGTAAGGAACGGCTTCCTGTTTTAGCACAACATGACATTGGGACTGTTTAACAGGTAAGTGACCCTCCGTTGATGTGCCGGCATTAAGGACGTGGGGGCAGAAACCTGTGGGCCCTTGAGGATAATCCAAGTTGACTGCATATTTACAGCATGGCAAAGGTAATTTTTTTCTGAGCTGTAACCAGAGCAACAGGTAGCTGGTGACTCAGCGGTGGTCTGGTTGGGTGTCAGGGGCCAGGGAGCCGGGGGAACATCTGTGTGAGGCAGAGCCATGGTCTGGGCCCTCCATCTAAGCCCTGGCACTATAGTATAGCTCACACTTACCTGGGGTGGAGACAATGTGTACAGACACCAGACATTCGTACAAATCAACACACACACATACACACACACACACACAAACACACACACAAACACACAAACACACAAACACACACACAACACTGAGAGCCGAGATATAGCCCCAAACTACTGTGCATGTACCAGGTGCCTGCTTTACTGTGAACTACAATGGCAGAGCCCTTACAGTTTATGGGCGGTGTCAGACAACAGCAGTCACAGGTTGCCACTCCCACTGAATACATATTGGAATACAATATGAATACAATACTGGGGCTGGGCAGTGGGAATTTTACTACTAGTCCGGAAGCGGTTCTTTGAGAGAGGCTACATTACTTGCTGGCAAGTTAGCCACTAACGTTACAGTTCTACTGAAGAAAATACCAACACCATTAGCTGGAGTCTCAAGAATAACGGGGGAAATACGGCCGTTAATTTAGGAAAACGCAACCCTTCATTTACCTTTTGGTATAGTGAAAACATATTAGCTAACATTAGCCTAGCCAGAAGTCTGCAACACTCATTTCTCCGCCCGTTCCTCTAACCTTAACTTAGGCCTGGGTGTCTTACACCAGTTCATGTTTGTGGATCCAGGAGAATGTGACCAAAACACCCGGCCTTATGCACGTGGTGTTCAAAATCAGGGTGTCTAACATTAGTCAGACATACTCTTCCCTCTTCATCCGTTTCTTGCTCCACAGATGACAAATTAAACTGTGCCCACCCATTGCAGCAAACATTACATTTAGCACAGAGCGACTTACACAACTTTTGCATTTTTTACATATTATCCATTTATACAGCTGGATATATACTGAAGCGATTCAGTCCAGTTCCTTAACCATTATGCTACACTGCTGTTACCACTTCCACTTACACGCCCACTTGATGCCACTGTAGTTTTTCAAAAACGAGGAAGGGTAGAGGTACATTATGACGTTTGCTTCTACCAAAATTTCACCTTTACTTGCGGATATCTCAGTCCAGAGTTTTTTGCCCAGCCACAGAGACTTAATTAGTTGCACCTTGATTTGTTAAATAAGGTTAATGTTTTTTTCAGTGGAAGTACCCTTTAAGTATACATACACGTATACAGACACACATATGCCTTCAGCCTGGTGAGCAGCTTGGAGGGATAAAGAGGAAACGCAGGTCATAAATTCCTTATTTTTTCCCCAAATATTTTGTCAAAAACACTTTGTTATTTTCACAGCCTAATGACCTGGGTGGGGATACCAGTTAGCACCACTGAAAGTACACGACACTTTGAATCACTGCCAAATAATGCCAAGAACTGAGCAACTTACTAAAATGGCAGGAATAAGAGTTTGTTTGTTTGAGACTGCCGAGTGGAGATATTCATCATTATCACAACGACTTTCAGCTATCAGGTTAAGAAGTATCCAAGTGGGACGCACATACTTTATACTTTCTGCCAAATATTTTTTATCACACATAAAAAGCGATGAGGCATCCCATGAGGCTCTTCGTGTGGGCCTACTCACAACTGAATTTATATGCGCAATGCAGGGCCGTGTGGCATGTGCGATTTTCCTGGATATATTAAGCCATTTAAACTGGAATGATAACATCAATATTTTATTATATTTTTGCCAAAGTCATCCATTATTTTCTTTTCCCAACTTTAGAATACATGAGATAGAAATGCATTATGGAAGATTAGTTTCAGTAAACTGAACAGGAAGTTACAGAATAAAATGTCTTCATTCATTTTAGCCTGAATAATTCTTATAAAACACGTACATACCATTGCATTCATACAACAGTAAGTACAAAGGAAAACTAACAGCATATGGGTATAATTCTCTTTTAATGATTGGTTCTAATGCGAGGAAGAGCTCTGTACAGTGTGTCAACTAATAGACCTTTGAAATTATGGAAATGTACTTCTACTCACGTCTCATTAAATGCCATTAATTTTCTTTGATCATCTTACCATTTTATTTCCCTAGCATATTAGCCCAGTTTCCCCTCAGGTTTGAAATATTACATTATTTATGCACAATGCTCTTCAACTGGGAGTGGTCCTAGAAGACATTCCGGCTCTGCAACAAAACATGCTGTTGGGGGAAGCGTGTTTGCGCCTATGCTGGGTGCATTACAAATGAGGGCAGGCGAGGGTGTGGGGTCTGCCAATACATTACAACAACGTCTACCCACAAAGGTCAAACATCACATAACCTGACAATGTGAAGTACCTGCCAGGAAAAATAAGGAAAGAGAGAGGGAATGAAAAATCTAATTATGTCGGATAAAGTCCCATCTTTACAGACAACAAAGCCTTCTGAAATCTACGGCCGTGAAACTGAAAACGGTAAAACGACCACTGCTTTAATGCTTCAACTGCGATTTGTATTCATTTCACGAGGCTGGTAAACAGCCTAGCTATCACACAACAGCCGGGGAACTGCAAAAAGTGATATTAGACAGAGTAATGAGCCTGTTTTATTATATTTATTTATAAGTATGGTTCGACCACACATTACTCTCAGATGTTTACTTTATTTAAATGACACCATTTTGTAGCTGTATTCAAATATCTACATCCGTTTATAATAACATCCTGCATTGTAAATCACCATGAACAAAAGAATCCACTAAAAAAATAATAATAATAATAATAATGATAAATTAGGAGAATTTTCACTTGTGCATTTTAAAATGTTAAGTTTTTTTTGCTATTTTGCTTTTCTAACTTAGTATTTTACCTTTTGTGAGTCACTAAACTACATGAAACCTGCAGTGCTGCCAACTGCTGTTCCTGTTTGTTTCACAATGCACGGTTCTGGCTAAGGTCCCTATGGGGGGTCCTATATGAAAACGTGTCTGTTTGAAGGCTTCATAAAGCCTTAATAATCACTGCATTAACATTCATAAACACTGCCAACTACACAGAACGCGACAGGGCATGAAGTGCCCGCATCCAGGTCATAAGTGACATAACCGTGACTTGCTAAATCTGAATGCCAAACCTGATGACGACATGGCACTTTCTATAACACACTGCGTTCATATGTGGTTTATGTACAGCATTTCCTATCAAGGGCTTCTGAAGACTGTCTTTCTTTGTGGTTCCTTCATTGAAAGTGTCTCCTGGGTTACCTGGGCTTTGATATGGCTTCAGATATACATTTATTTAGTCAATCCAAAATACAAATGTTTGGGATTCTTCAATGCTCCTCAGTGAGTGTTACCAATCCCAATGCATTACAAGCGACTTCATGCTATTTATCTAGCTTATAAATTGCATAAATCGATTCTCTGTGTTCTCCCAATACCACGCGATGTCACTGTCTGTATACTATTAGAGCACTTACATTTTATATGCGTACTATGCCATTTCACATTTTATTTTGGTGACTGCAATTGAACAAATCATCCTGAACAATCAATGGTTGGTTTAGACATTAATGCCATTTGCGATCCTTTCAGTGTAAATTAATTTGAATAATATCTCCCTGGAACACCTTCCTCTCTCACCGTCTTCCCTGTAATGCTTCGCTCACCATGAGCCGGGAGATATTGACTGAACAGTGCGAGCAGCACACTCCAGTCCAGACCTAGAGGCATGAGAATGAATTACGCAGCTTGTTCCCAAGCTGCCTCTGTGCGCATATTCTAATCGAGCCAACCGCCTTACAATAACAGTCTATAACCGAAACCCTTTTTCTAATGAACCGACCATCAGCCTGAGGCAAAACATATAAAAAAAGGTTATTAATCACCTTCAAAAGTGTTCGTTCCTAAGAAGGGACAATGTTGGCTTTAGGATTTTGACACCGGAAGGTGATTAATAACCTGTTTTTTTTTATTCATCAAAATGTACGTTTCCCCTCAGGCTGATGGATGGTTTTTGGTTAGAAAAAGGCTTTATGTGCACAATCACATTATAACTGAAAACATTGCAGCTGCAACTGATGAGCATAAAAATGGTGATAATCACAAATGTTGTTCAATGTGGCTATGATACAGTATACATACAAAACACACACACACACACACACACACACACACACACACACACACACACACACACACACACACACACACACACACACACACACACACCCTTTATGCACAGCATTCATGAGCACATCTAGGCATGTTCAACAGAATTTAAGATCATCATCATATTTATGCACACAAGTTGCAATGGTAATTCCCAATTTTTTTCAGTAACAGCGGATTGTGATTTTCATGGGGTTTGTCAGTTTTCATACTGTACATGTCTTGTTCCAATTAGCGTGTGTGCATACAAGAAACGTTCTAGCCATCAGTCTATAAAACAGCCCACTGTGGGCAACCTGCAAATTAAGCTACCTCAGTTTCTGTTTGCTCCATCACTATAGATTTTAATTTGCATAAATTGGATTTATATCCATCATGTAAAAAAACAGAATACTTGGGCATACTTATATAAATTATATAAACTTTAATTATAGGCTTCAAGTATGGTGAACTACACCTTTTCACATAGCTTGCAAGCTAGCCAGCCTAAAACAACTAAAATTCATACATGGTAAAAATTAATGAACTGCATATCTTTCGTGATACTTTTGCTAGCGTGTTCACAAACTGAAATTACCCAATTTACACAGTAATGTTATAGCCTACCGTTTTGAAGGCGCATCGACGGAATGGATGGGAGTGGAGCCTTTGATTGACTGGTACAAGTTAAGATTCTGCTGTAAATGTTAAGTGTGAAATCTGAAGAAAGCCCGGCTTAATACGGAAAGACAAACAGAAGATAATCAGATTATTTTTAAAATAGGCAAATTTGTTTCACAGCACAGTGGTCTTTGCTAAGAATTTTCCAAATTCAGTGTGGTCGTTTGTTAATTAATCTGTTGAATTTTTAAAGTTGGACGATGCCATTCTGTGTTTGAATTCTGGAACGAAATATATTCCATAGGCTACATCCATGCCCAGTCACACGATGCAGCCCCGGGAGTATTGGTGAGCCACTGGGCGCAGCGAATACCAATCACACATGCGAGGTATATTGAATCCATATAGGCAAACACACTGCTTTCTCTAGCGTTGCTAATTTTGATGAGGCAACTAATGAAAATGGAAAGGCAAGTGACATTCAACAGTTGGCCGGTAAGCGGATTCCAAATACAGCAGTCAGTGGCAAATTCCCGTAAGGTTGCAACTCAGATTTCAGAGAGTTCAGCTGATTTCAGAAGGACTGACACTCTAGACGCACAGCCACAGAAGGGCTGCCCTCCGAAAAATATTAAATCCTTTCTAAAATACTTAGTTGTAATTTTTCTTGATAAATTTGGTGTTAGTCGTCATCTTCAATGTTGCAATTCATTTTCTTTGTCACTGCATTTGTCAGTTGCTTATAGTATTGCAATCAATGAACAATCATCATCGTAAAACGGACGATACTGGAGAGCGCACAACTGATCAGTAAAATTCAAGTATTCGTGTTAGTGTGACAGAAAAAAAGTACAAAACAGTGATATTTCTGTTAAAATTGTTTTCACCGAAAGGTTCTCGGCTTCCATGCGTAAAATACGCGCCAATACATTAATAAACGTCATATAGGGTAGAGTAGCCTACAGTGTTCTACAGCCGCGGGGATAAGACCTCTTTTTAACAGCATGGGTACAACGGTGCATGACATTTAATCAGACACCTTTTCACAGAATAAACGTATCCAAACACATGCAATACATTATGGGCTTAAAAAGATATTAAATTCGCCTGCCGTGCCTTCAGCAGCTAGGGAACTTAGCACTCTTCAAAATACAAGAGGACGTGCGTAATGCAAAAACCTGGCCCTGTTTTATTTAAAAATTTGCGCTTGAAAATATTGACGCGATTATCAATCGTTTAGTGGACATACTGACATTATGAAGCCGCTAACGAGAAATAAAATGTAATGAGTCCTACGAAGCCTACCTGTCGTAACTCCAACGACTGTAGGACATGGCTCTATTGCTGCTGACTCCGTCCATGGCAACTGTGTTAGCCCTGCTTGCTAACCACAGCTGCAAAAATGGGACTTTTGACGCAATCAATCCTGTTCAAAACTGTAGTGGGTTTTTTTAAATTAGTTTCCTCACTCGCTCGGTCTGCTACCCTTCAAGCACAACGCAAACTGCAAAGCTGTCTCTCAGGGCGACAATTCTCTACAAGTCTGTTTTGTTGGGGGTACACAATGTGAGGGGCTGTACCATTTGGGGGGAGAGTGTGAAATTCCTCACGACAAAATTCTCACCACAAACACAGTCGCACACGCCGGATGTAATTGCTCAAGGCTTTCATTTTGGGTTAATCCTTCATTAGCCTACCGTGCAGAGGAGCCAGATGTTTTGACGTTTTTGCTCACTGCATGGTTTAATTATTTATTCCTGTTACCATAGTTACAGCGAGCCAGCGCTTTTGCAGTGCGTCCACATGACCAACCAAAGTGGAATAACTGAGACCAACTTCCATACTTTCTACTTTAACATTTAAATGAACGATTTTTGCTGCAGGTCCCTTGATCCACTGAAAATTACGCCATCGTTAGCTAATCGAAAATGCGGTGACATCAACCACCATTAAACCAAACTAATTATTTTTAGTAGCAGATTTTTTAAACAAAACTTACCATTCACATAGGCTATATTCACACATTGTAGCCTAAGCAAAATCGTTTCTCTTTAGTGTAAATCACCTACCTGGCATCAGATTGTGTGAATGATTCGCCTAGTTGTGCTAGTGCCCGCTACTGGCGAGTAATAGGTTATTGTTATTCGATGCTGTCTGCTCAGAGGTGCATATAGTGGCATATAAACGCTGAATATGAAATAACTGCATCAAAAGTTGCAACAGCTGCACCAAGCTTCTAGTTAATACTTGTAAGGTTACTTATTGGCTTACTGTTGTACACGCCAATCATCAATATTGTGTGGTTACCCCCCCCCCCCAAAAAAAATAAAAATAAAATAAAATAAAATCCTACTGACTACGCCTGGTACTTGAAATCGTATTTACCTTTTAGGGTCGTTTTAACGCACTTGTTCCTAGTTTGAAAATGCACTATGTACGTCGCTCTGGATAAGAGCGTCTGCCAAATGACTGTAATGTAATGTAATGTAACTGTGAACTTGTGCGCAGATGAACAAAAATAACCCCAGCCTCAAAAATAGCGTTAAATGAGCTTTAGGCCTACATGCAAATATTTTGTAGTTTTCTTATTTATTTTATTTTGCCATAGATTACATGCTGTTATTGTTTGTCTGAAAAATTAAGACAGCTAATCTGTAAATTCTACAGAGGTTATTGAATTTATATATTTAATAGTGCTTCACAGTACGATTGCTTTTTTAATTATAATTGGCTGTCTTATCCTGATAAATCTCAGTAGCCCAATGCCTATTTTTCCACATATTGTCATTTGAAATGAAACCAGATAAGATCATGCAAAACAGAATCATAATTCTACATAAATTGAAAAGTGGATCTAGTAGGATGAGAACACAACTGTCCAAAAACACTCCAATTGTGCCTCACAAATAGACATGACTCAGCAAGAAACTCCATTTTGAGTAAGAGGCTGCAGGTGTCTGCTTCACTGCCTACACAATCGTGGACAGCCATAACAAGTAGCATTGTTTTAGTCCATTGCACACAAGGGTAAAGCACCAATTACTTTGAACTATCCAAACACTTTTAATAAATAAAATATTGATAACTGTTTCTGAACTAGACCTACATTTGGGAGCACAGGACACAAATATACAGACGAAAAGTGGATTGTTGATTCTGAACAGTAGTTTGGTCACTCTCCAGGGTCAAATCTCTTCAGTAATAGGGATTCTACACTAAAACTGACAAGCCCAATTTCCTGTAACACTACAATGCACTATCATCCTGTGTAAATAAATAATCACTGCATTCATCGTATAAACAAAAGAGACAAAAAGACATGAGCAGTGCAGATGAACACACAAAGATTATTGTGTTTTATGTCAGGTCCCCCTTGTAAAAGAGATTTTGGGGTATTCCTGATTAAATAAAGGTTGAACATGTTGGCAAAAGTTACTAAGTGGCTGCCTTGAATCTCTTCCACTGCTCAAAATGAGTTCCCTCCATAATGACACCACTGAGTGTGGGTAAATTGTGGGCTGAAAAAATCTAAAACACTACGAGAGATTCAACCTGCACCATTTATGTAGATGCATAGATCCCACCCCTTGTGGTGAAACTGTCCTCATATTTGAGAGACACAGGTCTTGTCACAGTGGTAAAAATAGTTAATACATTTACTAAGAAAAAATACACTATTAAAAATTGTATTACTTGCGCTTCGACCAACAACAATTGCCAACTTTGGGTCTGCATTAATGAATACAGAAGTTCGATATGCAGGGGTGAATCTAAGTTCCCTGAAGCCAGACATTTCCAAGCGGCACATCCTGCTTCTACACTTACGTTCTGTGGCATTGAATATAGACACGCTAATCTAGAACCAAAACAGTTAGTGTGAGAGAAGATGGGTTTACTTACTTTTCCTACTGCTCACGGTGGTCTGGCCGCCCGGATATGGAAAACCCATAGGGCCCATGGTGAGCAGTCAACAGGGGGGCCACATTACCCCCAGCCTGCTCTGGACCCACGAGACCAATATAGGCATGTCTATTGGGTAAGGTGGGCTAGGGGCTACACTCCACCATTGCACTGTCCGGGATGGTGTAGGGACTCAGGCGCAGACAGCACGTAAAATAAACCGTAGTTTATTGAGGGTCGAAACCCAGGGATGAGGCAAAGGCGAAGTTAAAAAAAAACAGGCAGAGATCAACAACCAGGAAGTCACAGTGAAAGTACAAAAAACACAGTAGTCAGGAAACAGGCAGAGATCAAAACCAGGAAGTCACGATGCGAAGTACAAAGACACAACCCAAAAAGCGAAGTCAGAAACACAAAAACAAAGGTCAGGAATACAGAAGACAGAAGACAGAAACACGGAAAGCTGGCAGAACTCGGGTCAGAAAAAGGCTTGTAGCAAAACAGGGCAAAAGTGGCAACTGTGCCAAACTTGCACAGAGTGGAACTTAAATACACAAGACACATAACAAGCAAACGAGAAACAGGTGAGTAGCGGGGCAGGTGAAACACAACGGTAATCAGTAGCAGAGACGAGAGGCTGGGCGGAAACAATGAGGAAGTGAAAACACAAGCACGTGCATGGGAGACAGAGAACGAAAACACAAACACACAAATAACACCGAAAACGAAGTAACAGGAAAACACAGACTCAAATACTGACATGCACAAAGTGATTCATTTACATATTTTTTTACTAGCAAAAGTAGGGGTCTGATGATTCTGTATACAGAGTAGGTTCACATGGAACATGGAGTTCAGATGGAGAAAATGGGAGGGTGGGCATTGTGAGTGCATTGGTCTAATTTTAGTGTCTCACAACATGATCGCCCAAAACTGTACTTTTAATCATCTCTCTCAAAGAAGCAGCAGCTTGTCAGCTCCCTCACAATGACCAGAGGAAACGATTAAGCAAACCCTTCCCTCGCTCTCTCTCATGGCTTTCTCTGTCTGCCTCCAACCCCCCCCCCCCCATCTCTCTCTATCTCTCTCTCATTGTCTCTCTCTATGTTTTTATATCATGTTCCTTCTCTCTCTCTTTCTCGGTCTAGTACAAACAGGGTGTTAGAGAAAGCAGCAGCAGTGTCTCCACAGTGCAAACAGAGAGAGAGAGAGAAAGAGAGAAAGAGAGAGAGAGAGAGAAAGAGAGAGAGAGAGAGAGAGGCAGAAGGTAAAATCTAGGGGCCTTTAAAGATAATGGTGAGAGAGAGAGAATTACGGCCTGGAATTTAATCAGGTGCCCTTTGATGAGTGGGAGCACCACGGCAACCCTCGGCTGTTGCTAGTGCCGGTGTTGAGCCAAAGGTCGGGGTGCCCGCCATCCTTCTAGAGAGAGAGAACCATGGCACACTTTATGGCTCTCTGCAAGCAAGATAAGACTGTAACATTTCCGTTTGTGTTCTCATCTCCTGGCTACAGCCTCCTGGGCCCTAGGATTCTAATATCACTGCTACAGCATTAGCGCCATCAAGCCAGTAGCAGGAGAGCTGAGGAGAGAAGAAAGTCTTCTGTGGCCATTTGTGATGCCATTTGCAAGCTCTTTCGTGCAAGTTAATTAAAGCCATTACTTCAGGCCTCCGCGAGGGCCTTTTATTGTAGACTTATATTAACATCCACTGTCTCTCTGTGTGACTGAGGTTCAGGGGTCCCTAGTGGTAATATTAGATAATGAGAGGAATCTTTCTGGGTTAGAAAGACAACTGAAACAATACAAAACTATTCATACAAGAGCTGGGTGGAGGCAGTAGCAGGAAGGGTAACATTAATAATAATACTAATTATTATTATTATTATTATTATTATTATTATTATAATCAACATTATCATCACCATCATAGTGGATTGCATTTATATAGAGGCTATCAAGACCTCAAAGCACTTTACAGCAATGGGAGGGTTAAGGTCACCTTAGTCATCATCAGTGGGTTGCCCCTAATGGAGGCCCACCATGCCAGTAAACCAGAGAGCCCTCCACTCTTTGCAATGAGTGACATGTGATCTTTCATGACTGCAGTGCACTGAGGCTCAAAAGACAGACCGGAGATAAATGTTATTTGTAGGAAAGAACACTACATATTGAGCGAATAATAATACGTCCAATTTATATCATGGTATTTCAAGGACCCAAAGACACTTTATAGTATCACATGGTAAAAAGACAGACTGGGAAAGTACTGGCAGACAGAGCCTATATACATAGGGTGGAAGGGGGGAGGAGGTGACCGGCTGAAGGTGAACGAATGCCTGGCTGAAAATCTTCCCAGTGGGGCATGCTAGCTTTTTTCAGTAACAGGTAAAAGGATGGGGCTAGCTCCATCTGCTGCTACATGCACTGTCACAGGTGAAGGACCCCGGCCTACCGACACTCCTGGCCAGGAAGCAGATAATCATTTGGGGGGTAATTGGTGCCCCTGGTGGCAGCACACATCAGTGCATATCAGCTTCTGAAGCTCTGCATGTGTGTTTTTGTGGTGAGCAAGAGAATGTGTGTGTTTGTGTATGTGTGTGTGAGTGCATTTGTGTGTGAACGTCTAAGTGCTGTATGATTGGGAGAGTAGGGGTATCTGGGGGTTTGCGTGTGTGTGTATTGTTCAGGCAATGGCTATGCAATGACCCATATCTTGGAGGTCACCCTATCGCTGAGAAAATGGAGGTATAAAACAGGAGTGAAAATGCAGGAGGCTGAAATGCGGCACTGTGCTATACAGTACTGCATATTGGATGGAACTGTGAGTAGCAGTGCAAGAGAGTTTCTGGGAATCAAAGACCAGTACATTTATGTCCACAGGGGACAGGGTTCCCAGTGTAGCGGTGTATATGACTGTTTGCATGTATTTCTTTGCATTTGTAAAATGTCATTTGTATGTGTGTGTGTGTGTGTGTGTGTACTGCATTAAGGAATCTTAACGAGACCCAACCTCCCTAATTGAGATCTGCCCAGCGTTGACCACCGCAACAACATCTGCACATCTGCAGCTCTGCCGGATGCAGAAACAATCTCCTATCAGAAGGGAACGGCAGATACACAGGCCTCCATCTCACACAAAAACAGCAGGCCAAATATCACACCGAGTATCCTCTGCAATATCCCCTCTGAGAACCGAATGCATTATTGATCCAGAGTTTAAAAGTAAAATGAAACCACGTCTACTGGGTGGGGTGGTTTCTGATCTCCTGCAAGTAAAACGCAGCGAGATTCGTTTTTGTCCAGTGATGTACTTCCGCAGCAATTACACATCAAAGCGATCTTCAGAGAAACAGCTTCAGAGTGCCCTTTAGCAATGCACATATAGCTGCAGTTGGGTTTGCGTCTGAAGAAGATTCGCTGTTATTCATGGCTATACGTAGGCTATATTGCTTTTGCCTGGTGTTCCTTTTGCCGCTTTAACAAACTCATCCAGTGCCTGTGTCTGGCTGCTGCTTCGAGACATTTGACAGGAATAAAATTCAAACGTCGTTGAGATTAATAATGTTCAATATACAGTGTAATAGTTGGGAGACAATATGAGACGGGCCTATCATCAGAATGTAGTTTTGTTCAACGCGCATTAACGGCACAGACCGATGCATTCTCGAGCAGTGCCAAGCTAGTGCCACCTCCTGGACACAGAAAGAATTTAAGAAGAGAAGTGTTACCAAAATGCGGTGCTGTGTATCTATCCTCAATGTATTAATTGCTAAAAAGGACAATACAGATACATCTGTACTTCCACTCTGTTCCAGTACTCAAAAGTATGTGTTAGATACATTATTGGATGCTTATTCTTATTAAGATTATTCCATTGTTGTTGGTAGATTAACTCTGTGTAATCTCAGAAATTGAGAATATTACTCTGCTTGATTGTCTCTGCCGATAATTACACTGAGCTGAAATGTAAAAAAGTCAAACCATCATGTCTAATGACTGCACCAGAGTAGGCTAGAACTCATTTTTAACTTACGTAACCTTACGTTAAACCTGCCTGTTGTGGACAAACGGTAGATTGTCTGCCCGACGTGTTTACACCAGTCTCACCTAGTTGCTGTTTACTTTTCAAAGCAGATTCTTTTTGTACACGATCGCCCTCTGGTGTTTATTCTTAAGTGCGGGCGGCCAGACCTGCGCAAAATGCAAACAGGCTGGGAAATGGTTACAGACGAAAGCGTAATTAATTTCATAATCGCTGGGCTGAGCGAACAGATCAGCACCACATAGACTACTGTAATTGTAGCAGTAACATGCTGCCAACGTCTGATCCCAGGCAAGAACTGGGGGTTATGGAGGAAATCTGTCATTATAATATTCCTACAGCAATTACATCTTCCATTATGGTGGTCATTACTGTAAGAAATTACAGTTATCATGACAATGGTTTTTAAAGTACTAGGCCAAATTACAGAAGCAATCACTGTGGTTCTTATAGTACTCATCAAGGCAGTGGTTCTATCATTTGTCCTCATATGCAGGTCATTTGAAAAGTGCCCAAAATCATTCTGTGGCATTAAACTTATGATCAGTCACATGGTCATCAACTATCAACTATAAGCAAGCGATGAAACCAATTCCACTTTTAACTGTGCTGGGACAGCTGAACAACAGACAGAAAAGGTGTTCACTATCAGCACAGGTAGGCCCCACAGTCGCAGGGTTGAATCTTGCTAGCGAATGGGACACAGTTGGGCACGTCCGGCCACAGGAAGGGAGTCCTGTCAGGGGAAAGGAGTAGGCCTAACATAGTTAAATATTCTCCCTTGTAAAAGGGATTTCGATCTCAGTGAGGTTTTCATGTTAGCCTAAAGTAAAGGATAAATTAAAATAAACAACAACGGGGAGCTTCCAACTACGGAGATATAGAAAATTTGGGATGAATTCTAAGAGGAAGGAAATTATACCACAAAATCTAATTCATAAAATGATACTGTAGTTCTCTCTTCAACCTAGTATTCTTTTTGTGTCTCTGGCTTTGTATACAGCTCTGTATATTTTTGAAACTGTGAAAGCAACCAGTCTATCCTAGCGGTCACACGGTTTGACATGGTTTGTCGTCAGGTCATTTGTGTCTTACTAGACTAGGCCCACATACGAAATCCAAAGTGTAAATTCGATGGACTGCCAATTCAGAGAAACAAATTAGAATTATAAATGTGGGTAACTACACCAGCACCAACTCCTCGGCTGACAATTCGCAAGCCTGAGCAGTCAATGTAATTTCACTAGCATTTTAAACAGAAAAAAAACCCCATCAATTTCCACGTGCTGTGTGGAAGCATGTAGGCTAGCAAACGGGTTTTGTGATTTCTGAGACTGCGCTCATACTTTAAAATAAACTTGGGGGAGATGAAATATATTTGATTATGATATGCACATTAGCAGATAGAAGAGGAAATAATTGCATTTCCTTCTGTTATTGCCTTTATATCAGGGATCCTTTAAGGAGAAGACAGAGGGGATCCTCAGAAAACTAGCAAAAAATATCTGCCCTGAAAGTAAGTATATTTTGTTTATATTATTACATGATACATACAGAATTGTCTGACTTACATATCCTTGGCAATATTCTGATATTAATATTGTCAATGTTAGGGGTGATTCATTTTAGGGGATCCTTTAGATGATAACATTAAGAAGCCCTCCATTCAATGAGATCACATGCACACTATTGATTAAATTCCATGTATACTGCAGCATTCTCTGTGACATTTATACTGGGAATTACATTCATGTCCTGCCGTCCATAAGTTTACAAAATATTCCAAAATAGGAAGAATAAAAACAACACACCGTGTATGTATTTATTTTATTTACAACATGTTAGGTGTATAAGCATAAAAATATAGACTTTTTTTTAATCTTCTAGGGCAAAACTGGATAGGAGTTTTTTGAGGAACTCGTCCAAAATATGGTAGGTCATGACATCTTTGAAAGTTACAGAGTGACTGTAGGCCCTAACCTACAAATTTATAACCAGTCAATCTTAAATCACAGTTTGAGGAGACTGAATGAGCCTGTGGATGTCTTTACGATTGCTACTGAAGACAGGCGAAATGTATATACTGCCTGTTTGATCAAAAATGCCATATTAATTCAGAATCCAGACAGAATTACCAAGTGTTTGAGAGCAGTTCCGTCTAATTATACCACAGACACACCACCCTAAACTGGCAAGAAGGCCATGCATGCTTTCAGAGGGCACAGTAGAGACAAACACAAATATCAGTGTGCTTCAAACACATATGCACCTAAGTCCAAACAGTCACCAGAGAATGCAGTCAACTACAATACATTGTCTTTTGTGTCTAATTTCTTCTTTTTTACATAATATACAAGACATTCATAAAAGATAATTGCTTTATCTGTGCCACTACTTTTCTTGTAGTGCCGGTAAGGTACTACTGTAAGTACACACTTGTGCTATTTATATATCTCATTCTCAGCCCCATTGAGCCATCGCATTGCCTCCCAACAATGAAACATACTTTTCTTTATATACAATGTTTCAAAATAGCTTAGCTGATTTTGGAATAAAATCAGACAAGAAACATCTTATTCAATGGGTAACATCAAGTCCTATGATTACTCAGTTTCAAATTTGTCTGGAATGAAAAATCAGTCACACAATGTTGCACTTGAATAGTAATAGTTTCCTACAGTATTTAAGTACTGTGAACCAAAAGCCTAGATTTCCAAAAAAGAAGGTGAGATTGTTATGATGCCGAACTTGTTATTATGGCATTTTCTGAATCTCACTCTCCATGTAGGTCTTTTATTGCGGAAATCATAAAGAGAAAAACTGAAGAAGCGTTATTTTTCAGTACACATATTCATGCTTAAAGATGAATTATAATGGAAATGCATTTCATTGGTAAATGTAACTCATTGACAGTACTTTAGCCACACTGTGGTTAGACTGAATAAAGGCCTTCTTCAAAAATCCATTCATTAATTTAACCGTGATAAGTAATAGTGCGGGACCTGGTCTCATATTAGAGGAGATAGAAATACCATCAGAAAGCAAACCATCGCGTGTCCTGTCGTAGATACCAATGAGTTCAAAAGAAATCCAAAAAAAAGTTGTCCAAAACGAAGGATCCATTCATGCAGAGCAGGAGAAGGACAATAGTTTCCTCTCTTTGGGGAACCAGAGCAGTATTGTCACCTGTCCTGTGCCAGTCTTCCCCACTGGCCTTGGACAACGGAGGAAGACAGGTGGACGTTATGGAGAAAAGGCAGGACAGTTTTCCAGCTTTTTCATTATTATGATTTCTCTCTGTCAAAAACATACAGACCATGGGTAGTAACAAACAGGAGGGGATTACAGTCCATCATCCTTTATGATTCCCCTGTACGCGTGTCTCCTATGGCCGCAGAAACCGGAGGACCTTAGAACGCAAGAATCGGATGAATGATTTGGGGAACATTTCTCTGGACTCCTGGGCTGTGTAGTTGAAAAAGTTCTGTGGGTGAGCCAGAACGTCGAACAGAGCCCTCATCAGCTTCTTGTCCTGCAGAGGAAAGCAATCAAATCCAGAGTACTGCTGCTGAAAACAATTGCATTGGAAAATAGTCATGCAGAACTCATTGAGATGTTTATATCCTGTGGTAACATTGCCGTCCACAAGGTGGCACTACAACCTCAAGTACTCTTTATTTGCCAGCCTTTACCAATTAGGACAATTCCCATTACTGTTAATATTTATAAACATTACAGGATTCATTAAATATCTTTGGAAAATCAAGAAAAGATCTGAAAATAACTTTGCCACAATGTTCGGCAACAAACAAAATCTAAATGAAAGGGCAAAGATAGATATATTCGGTAGTCACCTTAAGAATTTCCTGATGGTTCTCAGATGCGTACAATCTTCCATCCCTCACTATGTCTTCAATCAGTTCTTCATAATCCTCTGGAATTAAATATACATTATATTACAGTCTTACATATCTGATCAAGTAACAACTTTAACTACATCACCATACACCAACAGTCTTTGCGAATTATCAAAATTATGGCATATTGTCTATTCTACACAATGACATAAAAATATCGTATTGGTCAAAAATGTATTTAATAGCATACTAATATGCAATAAATGCTACTTCATTACTACAAACCAACACAAGTGAAGAGATCGCTATTTACATTGACTATGGTTTCATTCTCAAAATCCTTGCATAGTGCTGTCCTCTCACCATCATAAGTAACATAGGGCACCTGAAAGCCCCTCCCACTGTTGCCTTCATTAGACCTGAATTGGATCCACAGTCTCTTGGAGCGAGAGGTGAAAGCAATGGGCCGTTCATACGTCTGGCACGTCTCGTAGGTCGTTACGGAGTTTGGAAAAGCTGTGAAGACAGGAAACGGCTTTAAACTTTTCTCACACAAAAGCAAAACCCACACATCTCCGAAATATGCTGTCGAAAGATGCCGGCTAATGGCTCTGTCTACCGCTGCATATCACAGCGGCGTCGTGCCATGACAAATCCTACAATAGCCTTGTATCATAGAGATGGCACTGTGACATCACAACTCCCCCCCCCCCCCCCCCCCCCCATACCAGCTTTTAGTACATGACCATTGAGTCATCAACCATATTCGAATGGTTGCAATACACACACTAGCACTTTCAACAGCAAAACACATTGACACCGACAAGTCTGTAAGTCACCAGGTTCCCACGATGCTTACAGCTCTTCCGCATGACCAGGTAGTCTCCACACTCATCCTCAATGGGAAGGAATATCTCGGGAACCACAATGAGGATCCGTCTCTTGGGCGGTGGATTGATGGTCCAGGTGCACTCGACATTGGCAGGGTAATTCCCGGGGTAGTTGGGCGACTCGATATAGCCGGTAAAATCTCCCAGCTCTCCCCCACAGTGCCGGTCTGTGAAATGACAGCGTGGCGTTAAATGGTTCACAGTGCCATGCACGGGGCCCTAGTAATTATTCACAGTAGAGCTTATGAGGCAGGAAATCAATGGGGCTTCTTCCTTGTGCTCTCTTAGATGTCCACCGCAAGTCAAACAAACGTTGGTTGTATTTCTCTTTCACCTGCGCACAGCTACCGTGACCTACATCCAACCACTGGGTTGACTGCTGTTTGCTTTTTACTGTAGCACACCGAGGCAGAGGCACACACGTGTGCATATAAACATACACACGCTTATATTCACCTACGCGAACATGCACACATAATTCCCCAGGTAAACACATGCCTATAAACACACAGACGTCCAGGCATGCATGCATCCGCATGTTGCCATATTGTTCCACACAGAAACTGGCGTACACACACACACGCACATACACACGTGTTTATGCACGCATGCACACACATAGGGGTCGCAGGCATACTTTTGCACTGCATGATGCTGGTAGAGCCGTCAAAGTCTGTGGTGGTGTTTCCCGGGCAAGCCATGCAGTAGTTCTGGCCAAACTCTCCCTGATAGGTCCCCATCGGGCAGCGGATGCAGCGGTGTGTGCTGGTGTTGTAGTAGTGTCCAGGAGAGCACTGCACTGCAGGGAGACAGGCCAGACAGAGTGACACCACTTCACACTTTTACGGCATATGATACCAATATTATCTTATTAATGATACTAAAAAAGAGACGATGAGAAGAATCGTACACTGTAACGCAATAAACAAAAGCAGGAAGTGCTTTTGGATTGGCTGACTCTCTGAGGTGGGTGGGTTATCAATCCTAAACATTTGACCTGCTGCCTGGTTTCGGCATTTTGACACTCACCTTTGGTCTCACAGTCCTGAAAAGAGATGGCCCCGTTGTGCTTGGTGACAAGGTTCCCTCCACAGGGGAAACAGGAAATGCGCCCCGTTTCAGGCTGGTAGGACCCCAGGGGGCAGGGCAGGCAGGGGGCGAAGCCATCATGAGAGTGCTGACCAGGAGGGCACTGACCTTAAAATAAAAATTGAAATACATTACACTAGTCAGTCTAAGAGAGGCCTCTTTGGGGCAGGAGTCACAGTGTTAGAGAAGTCAGAGTTTCATGGCAAGTCACAGGTTAATGAGTCACAGTTTGGCAGGGAGTCCCTGTTTAGCTTTGGTTGAGAGGACAGGTATTATGCAATAGCAGGCTTTTGTTTAGAGCTGAATATCCTTTTCTAAAGCTCCTGAATGCCTTTTAAACAAACTGACTGCACCTGAGATAGCTTTGATAGCCCTTTTTTGTTTTGTCTGTCTGAGGAAGGAAGGGAGGCGAGGGTTTTATGTCGAGATAGCAGTGTTTACCAAGCCAAAACATGGTGGCTCGATCCCGTGGGTGGTGTTTGCCACTGTGATTCAAATGGGGCATGGATCACCGGGGACGTCTGGCGGGGGGGGGGGGCTTCCGCGACAAATCTGGAGATGATCTGTCGCAACGATTTTTATCTGAGTGTACTCTGCTTCCTGCGATATGTAGATACACACGCAGTGCGCATTTGTCTGATTCATTGACACCCATTTCTACACTATCGATAGATCCTCCAAAGAGGAGGTTTGCCTGGCTTTGGGATCAAATCAAGGACTCTTATTGCATTTAGTACACTTCCCATATTCAGAGGAAGGACCCACATCATAAGCATTTTGTTGTTATATTCTCGGTCTATTCAGGGGGCCGTAGAGAAGCGTGTGCTCTCCTCCGTGTGCTGCCCGCGGCTGTTTCTTTTTATTCTGCAATGCACCAGCTGATCTGCGCAGTCATTGTGTCAGAGGAGTATACATGCGCAGGAAGACCTCAGGCATCCAACTGACTATAGGAGTCCCTCTTATATACAATGAGATGTGAACAATCCCACTGACCAAAACCACTGCTCCCTGCACTGCAGGAAAAGCTGCGTTTTACGGACTGTGCCTGGCCATTTGTGGATGCGTGTCTACCTTCAGAAACGGGCGTAATCTTGTTTAAATGAGGCATCCTTTTCCAGAAATTTAACATAAATTACATGACATGGCTGCCCACTTCTCCTACACGGGAATAATAGAGTCCAGAAATCCCCGATCACAGAGGTGGCCTGGGACTGTGCGGACTTTTCTGGAAATATACGCGCCGACGCGGGAAACTACCACTCGCGACTGATATGGATATCTTCCAGAAACTTCTACAGCCTTCAGCTTCAGGGCTGTCATTACCAGTCTGCTGTTGCAAATCTGAGATCCTGATATCAGGATACGGGGCGCATCATAACAGCAGTGAATGGTGAATAGAATGCCCTCCCCCCTTACCCCCACACTCCGAGATGTTCCGAGCCCCTATGGTCCTTGGGCTTCCCACCGTCTCCGGCCCGGGACAGGCCTCGCATGACACCTGCCCTTCCTCATCTTGGAATGTACCGGGCGGGCACAAGACACACCTTCCCTGCTCCCCGTCATAATGGGTTCCAGCAGTGCAGCTCACTGGAGAAAGATACGAATAAGAATAAGAGCCGAGCCTAGAGGACTACTGTGCTCACAGGGCGCCGCCTCTTACAACTGATCCTGGAACAGCTAAAGCAACCTTAATCCATAAAACCCCCCTCCTACAACCCCCACTAAGGATTATGTGAAACTGACCCAAGGTCAGGACTACATACACTTTCTCTTCCCACACTGTATTGAGCTGTTAAAAGGGCATTGCAAATTGACCTGAAAAAAAGAAACTCTGAACAGTAAGTGACCTGAGCTCTTATAAACCATGATCTGTTACTGGACATGTATTGGAAATGCGTTCTCCTATTATCTATCTTTAGGGGAGCAATCATTAAGGGACATAATACAGATTCATTGTAATTGTAAACAAGCTTCTCACATATCACTGAGAATTGTGGGGACTCACGGTTGGTCTTTTTTCTAATGTCTTTCAACAGCAGTTAAAAGTTCATGACACTATGAATGACAAGAATTATTGCATATCCAGAAGGATAAATTCAGACCAGTTGAAATAGGGCAGGCTTACCATAAACAAACTATTTACATTAAAAAACCCTGTCTGGATTAGAGCTGCATTCTCCTAATTCTACATTTTTAGTAGATATGACAAGTTTATAGTGTTATGCTAGGTCCCACTCATTTTATATTATATGATTCACATTTCCGTATTTGAGGGCAGTGTTGTAAAGAGACTGGACCTCAAAGTAACTCTCCTCAAGAGAGAGGCTTATAGCAGCGAGCGGAGCCTGACAAAGGCCTAACTGCACCACCATTATAGGTGCCTCAGCAAATTGCTTGATTTTCCTCAGAAGAAAGAAAATGTAATTCTCTCAAGAGTAGTTCATTTTCCCGCCCTTTTGTTTATCCTGAATGACCATGAAGAGCCACCACTGCATTGTCTCCCGTTGCTTTTATTTGATGGAGAGAGAGAGAGAAAGAGAGAGCAAGAGTGAGTGAGTGAGTGAGTAAGCGAGTGACTGAAAGAGAGAGGGAGAGAGAGAGGAGAGAGAGAGAGAAGAAAAAAAACCTTGAAGCCTTTCAAATGCAAAGAGGAAATTCTATAGAGTCCCTCGAATTGATGGCCCGAAAGAGGTTTAAAGGACCTTTCCCCACCATTCAGGCCCCCCGACCCTGGCCTATTTGATGACATAGGCAAACACTATGGTATCACAGCAGTAAGGAGCTGAACCCAATAAAAGGGGTCAGGGGATTGGGGTCCCCCCCCGTCTCCCCCGTCCCGCTTGCTCACGGGCCTCTCATGCACAGCCCCAAACAGCTGATGCTAATTGATTCCCATGGTGTCGCCGGAGTCAATTCTCCCCCAGTGGGGTTCACTCGCTGGCTGGGGGTCACACTGAGTGGCCCCTGCGGGGGAGGGATTTAAGCACTTAAAACCGGGAATTGGGGCCCGCTTGAATAAACAGTGCCTCCCCCCAAAAAACTCTTCCGTCCCATGCAAGAAAAAACAAACAAACACGCAAACAAGAAGCCAAGTGCCACTTCGCCTTTTTCAGAAGGACACAGATTTGAAATGAAAAATCTTTCTCTGGCTCGGGGGGACAGGGGGCTTCTTATTTGTTCTTTGGATTTGTGTTCCATTTTTATCAATGAAACATTGACGTAATGAACATCTGACGCTTCCGAAAGATTTAACATCAGAAAAGTTAAGCAGGAATTGACAAAACAAGTGATACCGTCCCAGCTAAGGAATGGCCTTCTCCCTATGCTGTATTGGAATTCGGTCCTGTTGTAATGTTGCTTTTTTCAACCTTACAGTAATGCTGCATCTGATGCATTGCGAATGGCAGGATGGCAGTGCACATGCTGTTGGGTGTAAATTTGCCGTTTTCTCCACACTGCATCAGTTACAATGAGCCCCACTGGGATTTACAGTGGAGTGGGCAAACTGAAAGGGCTAAACTGCACTTAAGGGAGCTGAGCTGGGGGTGGAGGTAGGGGGAGGGAGGAAACAAATACAGCTCCCATTTTTTGAAGTGTGTGGGGGGGGTGTAGGGCTATCTCCCGTTTAGGAACCCCTCTGGAATTATACGTCCACGCCTCCGCTTGCCTGCTTTGCCTTTTAATGATCATTCTTAGCTGCTGTGTGGGAATATCCACGGTCAGCCTGTGGCACAACTGACGTTGTTTAAGAGTCATTCACGCATGTCCCTGACAGGGGATACGCATCCCCACACTCTGCCCCGAAAACTAGCCTACAAAGCTCATTTTATCCAAATGTCAGTCTTGGGCTTATCTGATGCAGTTTAAAAAGTGGTGCTGTTATTTTGCACACAGTAGCGCACAGGACTGAATTAAAGACCGGGCACAATGCTGTTCGGAGAGACAATGAGAGGAAAACAACCAATGGCTGGCTAGTGGCTCTTTATCCCTCTTTCCCTCTCAGAGAGGAGAGAGGGTTAATGCATTAAAACAGTTAAAGGACCGTCCTTATTATTCTCCCTGCGCCCCCATTCTTCACTGGAAACTCTCTCCCAACTGAGGGTGGACCATACCTTCACAAAGTCCCCCACCCACTCCCCAAAACCATACATACACCACCCCCCACCCCCACACCAACAAGAGGGCAGCTCTTTGAGCTGAGAGAGGCAGGAACTGTGAGCTATGACAGCTTTGTGAGATCCCACAATGGTCTTTGGATTCTTTAAATATTGTAGCCAAAGTCAGGTTCAGATGAGGGGTCTTTGGGGGTTAAACAGAGGACCCCCTTAAACAGCAGTTCAGCACACTACCCAAAGCCTTCAGGGTAAGCGCTTTCATTCTCCCTCTTTTTAAATCCTCTTCTTTCTCCAATGGCCTGGCCATATGGCACCAGAGAGCTGGTCCGTGCTCCCGCCATTACTCTGGACACCACCGCTAACCACCTTGTTCTAACCACCGCTAACCACTAGTGCCATAAATATACAGACGCTTCTGATTCCAGTGCAGGAAACAGCACACACACACACACTCGTGCTCTCACACACACAAACACACACACACCACACACACACACACACACACACACACACACACACACACACACACACGGCACTCCTCTGATTTCAGTGCAATGTAGTCTGATTCCGAATGCTTTCCCTTTCCCAAAAGTCCCCGCACCTGATTCCACAATAAGAATGTATGCAGGAACTGAGCTAAATAAGATGAGATAAAATATCAAATAAACATGACCGGAAAAGCTTCCTTACGGTGCTTCCTTCATAAGAGAAATAAACAGAAGAAGCAATATTGCAATAAAAACAAAAAAAGCAAGGCAGGAAAAGGAGCCACAGGTGAGAGGTGTAACATGAACAGTCGTCTCTGGGCGGTGACCCTAAAACGGAAGTCCTCGGCTCACTGGCACAGACCCGGGAGAACCCAACACGGCAGCAGCACTGCATCGAACAGCAAACCCCAAAAGAGTAACTGGACAGGAATCAACAGCATACTTCAGTCCTCAGTATCTCAAGATTACCCAGAAGCCCAAAAAGGTGCACACAAGTCAG
This sequence comes from Synaphobranchus kaupii, assembly GCA_029718625.1. Classification (NCBI taxonomy): domain Eukaryota; kingdom Metazoa; phylum Chordata; class Actinopteri; order Anguilliformes; family Synaphobranchidae; genus Synaphobranchus; species Synaphobranchus kaupii. The sequence continues at coordinate 14,189,291 of CM056391.1, forward strand.
CAAATCAACAGGGTTGGATCTGGGTTTTTTTTAGCTGCAGTAGCAAGACAATATCTTAAAACTCCTGCATGTACAGAGGCATGTTAACGACAGTTTACCCCAATGAAGAGTTATTTTTTCATAGATGGTTGCAGATGGCTGGACAAGGCTTGAAACAAGCCGCTTGTTCACCTGGCCTCTGTAGACCACACCCTCTGCAGCACAGCAGGCCAATCAAAACTTTCCTCTTTTTAATCTTTCCTTTACCAGGATAGCACATTTCTTGCCAACTTTATCTGTTTTGTCAAAAAAAAATCAAGAATCTACACATCTGTGTATAGCTACAAGCCATTTAGCAGCCAAAACAGATCTATTGTGACTTTTTCCTGAAGAGAAAACAGCGATACATTTTTTAAAAATGAAGAAAATTAATAACATGAGATACGAGTATGAACTCACACAGCTCTCTGGCAGCCGCCAGCATTGTTTCCATGTGTGAGGGCTTGGCTTTGTCAACAGATGTCACACACGCACATAAACAGAGCTCGGAGAAGTGGATCAACAATCACCAACATGTTCCCGCTTTAGTTTGACTTTTTTTTGGCCCATTGAACCAAAAACCATTGGCCCATCGGACAAGAGGCTGCATGACAGCCAGAAAGTCAGTGAGCAAGACAGAGTCAGTTAGTAACTCGCTGATTTATTTTTGACTCTAGTTTTGTTATGGTATTTTGCTGTTGTTTGTTGGGTCAGTTTCTTAATTTAATTTATTTATGTTTTTCCTACTACTGAAGGAATTATTTTAAAGCTGTCTCATTCCCTTCATATATTTTTATTTGATTTATGCCAATCTAGCTGCCTTCTTTAATGTTTTATTTTTTCAATTTTATAAAGAATATGCCTATGCCAGCTGCATATGAATTGTTCTCCCTCATCTACGTGCTTCACAGAAATCTGTGCTTGGATGTCGAAACCAAATCTAATAACATCGCCTCACCAGTCAACTGATTGACTGAGCTGACAGACTCTGTTCTGCCTACTGACCTACTGGCTAAACCCTCATCTCTGCTAGACCCCCTTAGCAACTCCTCTCAGACCACAGAGTAGCGTGAGTTAGCCTCTGGGTGACAAATTATTCTCCATAAAGAGCATTACACCAGGTATCTCATCCTGAAAGTTATTCATCAACAACATAAGAATAATCTGACCATAATCATCACCGTCACCATCATCATCATCATCATCATCATCATCATCGTAAATGAAAGCCATCTGGCCAAGACCCTGACCCATTAAATGAGCCACCAGTCCAAACTGTCTTAGAGAATCCTGTTTTCAGGACTGACATTAGGGTAAATTGCAGTCTTGTTGCTGCTGGTCAGAGAGTAACTTAGCGGGATTCACACACTCACCACACTTCTTGTCCAGCAGCACGTGGCCAGTGCCGCAGTGCTCTGGGGTCTCGGCAGGACGGCTCATCTTCTTGGCCAGCTCATACTCAGAGCCGGCGAATCGCAGGTGAAACTGCTCGCGATTGATGGACTTCCGCAGCGTCCGGATCGTCTTCCTCAGCCGCTTCTCGGAACGCCGGCGCACGCAGCCCAGATCACAGCTCTCTGCCGAGGGAAGCACTCAATACATAAACACTGCCTTTACATCTTTACACCGACACGCGCACACACACACACACACACACACACACACACACACACACACACACACACACACAGCTCTCTGTGGAGGGAAGCAATCAATACCTAAACATTGCATTTACATCTTTACACCGACACACACACACACACACACAGCTCTCTGTCGAGGGAAGCAATCAATACCTAAACATTGCATTTACATCTTTACACCGACACGCACACACACAAGCGCGCACACACACACACACAGCTCTCTGCCAAGGGAAGCACTCAATACCTAAACACTGCATTTACATCTTTACACAGACACGCGCACACACACACACACACACACACACAGCTCTCTGTCGAGGGAAGCAATCAATACCTAAACATTGCATTTACATCTTTACACCCACACACACACACGCACACACACACACACACACACACACACACACACACACACACATACACACACACCCACACACACACACACGCACGCACACACACACACACACACACACACACACCCACACACACACCCACACACACGCATACCAACACACACACACACACACACACACACACAGCAACACATGCGCACACACACACACACCAACACACACACACACGCACCACTATACTTCACTACACAAGAAATATTAACACCAATGCACACTCAGATCTATTCGCAAACCTCTTTATAACACATTTAGAACATACAGCAGCACATACATGGTGCAAAGCAGCATGTCCACTGCACCGCATGCTGGCTACAGTGCCCTGCACAGGTGAAACCTGCTCTCCCCCATTCCTTCCCCAAACCATCCCCCCTCTGCAGCCGCATCAAAACAGGAGATACTTTCTTGTTTTTTTTTCAGTTGGTCTGGATTTTTGGTTTAGTGACACGACGACGACAGCGAGGTCAGAGCAGGAGAGGAAAAGAAGCAGAAGAGCGTGAGCCAGCAGGGCGAGGCTGCGTGCACGGGCGCCGTGCGGCGTGTGCCAAAAACCAACCTGTTACCTCCTCTAGGTCGACGTCCAGCTGGAACTCGGCAGTGATGGAGGACCCTTCCTCCTCGCCCGCCTTCCTGCCGAGCCGACTGCGCAGCCTGCGGCCGGACGAGCTGCAGCGCAGGCTGATGAAGCTGAACTGCACATTCTCCGTGAAGGGCAACTTCCTGTCTGTGGGCACACACACACATAAACATATACAAGCACACACATTTACATTCACATTTATTCATTTGGCAGAAGCTTTGTCAAAGAGGACAAAGCTATGACAGCTACCAACACCAAATATAAACAACAAAGGTATGTACAACCTTGAAAACTGTGCAAACACACACTCACACATTCAAGCACAAACGTGTACACACATACATGCACACATTGAGCAGCAGAACTGTGTTTTGTTCAGTGTCTGACCTATGAGCTGTGTGAGCACACCAGGGAAGGTCAAGCAAACACAACAGATCAAAGGAACATCATGAGCAAACCCTGTGAGCTTCAGGCATCACAAAACCTACACGTCCACATCACCTACACACTCTCGCTGAAAATAGGTTCAAAACAGAGCACAGAGATTTTGCAGAGTGACAAAAGCGGTCATCGGAAATCTGATTTCCCTGTTGCAGCGACTCAATCTACTGCACTTCATTTGGCTTGTTCTTCCTTTGTTCCCACTGTTTTATGAAGGCAGTGGCACAGGAGACTGAGAAGAACTGCCCGTTTTTTTCCCTGCACCTGTCCGTTAGAGGGCACATAAAAAGGGATGTAAAGCACAATGCCACATCCTTTGGGGAAGCAAAATAATCCAACAATCGGAAGCCGGTTTGATTGATGGCTGGGCGGGGGTCTTGGTGAAAGGCATGCTATGGCTAATTTCATCCGCCCCCCCAACCCGCCCAACCGCCTCCGTTGGACAATGCAGTGCGCTGAAATCACGAAAACATTTCAGACCGCACTGCTTTCTTCGGTCTCCTACCCTGGGCAAAGGGCCGCGCTCCTAATTCGCCTCACGTATTTTTCAAAATGAGTGACCCTGATCCACACGGCCATTAGCCGCATGAGTAAAGCCTTCTGTACCTGACAGGGCAGCGTTCAGACCATCCTTTAGCTTCTCCTGGCTTCGTTTCAAATTGCACTTCCCTGTGCCGGATTTGAAAGTAGCGGAGGTCTTAATCCGTGGGGCGCTTGTCACATCTGTCCCTACGGGAGGAAGGAGACAGTAATGTTTTTTTATCTTCTTTATATGTTCCTGTCGTCAACCACATTAACTTACGGGGAATCTCTCTCTCGCTCTCTCGCTCTAAGCAGCATCACAACCTACATAAGCAGTCTACAATCCTCTGAGCATTATAAAAACAATATACAAGGAAGCAGACACACTTAAAAAGAGAGGAAGAGAGCAGAGGTATTAAATCCCTTTTCGTTCATGCGATTATCTGGGGCCTTTTTGTCTGCGTGGGGAGATAAGAGCTCGCGCAGATCTGGAGTATCGTGTACTTGCCCGAGCAGTAGGAGCTACTCTCGTTTTTTTGTCTTCCAGCGAAGCAGAGGAGGGGCATTCCACAGGTCACCGTGTAGGAATCCTCGTTCCCTGCGAAAACACACCGGCGCGTCACAAAGACCGAAGGGCAACAAAAGCCGGCACACAAAAGACAGTGAGGGCGAACGGCCGGCGCGTCGAGACGCGGCCCGGGCGCCTCTTACCGCCGCTGATGTGAACTTGCGACTGACAGGTCAGGAAGCAGCGATCGCCCCCCTCCTGCCTGCTGCAGTTGAGGGTGGCTTTGGCGGGCGGAGCGGCCGCTGGCGCGCCCTCTGCTCCTGGAGGAGGAACGAGATCACAACAGACTGGAGGGTAGAGGGAAACACGGACACCGCCTGCGCAGCTCGAGAGCAAAAAGCAGACAGAGGAAAGCAAAAAGGCAGCAGAGGGTGAGCTCCGGGAGAAGCGGAGCGGGAGATCCCGACGTGCGGTCAGAGTTAGGGTTCGTGTTCGTTTTCATGCTGCAGCAAGCACAGAGAGCCGGAGAGAAGTCAAATAACCCAAAGTATCTCCTGTTTTCAGCCCCCCCCCCGGGACGTGAGGATAACACGCATGACCCGTACAACACAGACAATCACAGCCCCGGGTGTGGAGAAAGCTAAGCGTCTGATTGGGTGACCGAGAGGGGGGCCCGCTTCCGGCCCACACCCGTCGAGGGTACCGTCTTACCGACGCAGTCCTTCTTGTTCCAGTGCAGCTTGAAGCCCACGTTGCAGTGGCACTCGAACCCCCCCCATGGTGTTCTCACAGCCTTGCCCGCATCCGCCATTGTTCATGCTGCACTCGTCCACGTCTGGAGGCGGGAGACACAGGAAGGGTCATCCCCATCTCTCTCACACCACCCTTACTCTAATAGGACGTCCATTCTGCCGTCAGTCATCTCTTCCCTACACATGCCAGGCCCCTAGCTACGCAGTTCACTGTGTTGGAGGAACACAATACGCAGTCAGGACAAGCAGACTGGAGGTGCCTAATCGACCAATGAAATGACACTTGTCTGATGAGACAGGGAGAGCCCGGCTGACTCAAATCCTCTCTCCTTCCCTTTGAAGAGGTACCTCCCAGACTATGCGCCCAATGCTCAAAGCTAGGAGAACGTTCCACTCAACCCTTATGGAAATGTAATATACTGCAGTATATTGTAAATATATTGTGAAGATAATTTTTATATATTTACAATATACTGCAGTACATTCTTTTTCCATAAGGGAAACTTCTGAACGTTGTATTTCGTACAGTCGCCTCACACTGTATGACAATGTCTGGATAGTAGTTTTTTTATTTATTTATAATACTCGCAAATGTAAAGGGGACCTTTAACCTTAAGGAAGCTCGGGTTACTGGGTCTTACCTCCACAGTGAGCCAGACCGTACAGCGTGTAGCCTTTATTGCACATGCACTGGAAGCTCCCAGGAGAGTTCACACACGTGTGGTCACACGTCCTCTCAAAAAAGCACTCGTCGATATCTGCAACCAAGGACATACGCGATGACAACGCCGCCGCCGTCACAAAGCCCCTCCCCCTTTCCCCAGTGGGCAATTCCTGCCTAACCGTCGGCACTGCGTGTCTCCAGTACATTACATTACATTACATTAATTTAGCAGACGCTTTTATCCAAAGCGACGTACAATAAGTGCATACAGAGACGTCATCAAGATCACTACAGAACAGACAAGACAAAGCACATCCTTCCCATAATGTAGCAGCTATCCCTAGTAATGAAGGTTGACTGTAGTTCACAGTAAGCTGTGGGTAAATCAGCTATACTACACTTATATTCTAAATACTATTATAAACTATAACAAACAGACAGGAAAAACACAGGGAACTAGTAAACACAGGGAACTGATATTCCTAGGTTAGAATATCAGTCAAGGTAGAGTCTGAAGAGGTGTGTCTTCAGGCCTCGACGGAATGCAGGCAGGGTTTGAGTAGAACGTAGGGGAATGGGAAGTTCATTCCACCACTGAGGAGCTAAGGTGGAAAAGCTCCGCAGTCGGGACAAACGAGAGCCGTTGACACGGAGGGGGGGAAGTGCTGTAGGAAGAGCGAAGTGGTCGAGCAGGAACATAGTTCTGGATTAAGTCCTGCAGGTAGGCAGGGCCTGTCCTATTGGCAGAACTTTGAACCTGATCCTGGCTGCAACTGGCAGCCAGTGGAGTGACCTCAGCAGGGGGGTTACATGTGAAAATTTCGGGTACTCTTCCTTTATGAACGGGAGAGATAATTAATCTGGGACTGTTCCGGTGAACGATACTGGGGAAGGGCTGCATTCTTTAGGGTTTTTGTATCAGGAATTTTGAATTATTTTGTATTTTGTGATCTGTGTGCTTTACTAAAAAAAGCTTTATAATAACACACGTTAAGGATCTTGAAAGGCATCCCGCAGTTTGCAGCCCCTCCACCACCCCCCCCCCCCCCCCCCCCCCCACACTTTCTTATCAGTCTCAACCCTTGAAAATAAGGCTCAGCGTGGTCTCAGCGCCGATGTTCCTCCCAGAAGCACTTTCCCTTGGCAGGGGAGGGGCCTACCCTGGCAGGATCGCTCGTCCGTCAGGAGCTTGAAGCCTTTCCTACAGCTGCATTCGAAGCTGCCAATGGTGTTCCGGCAGAAATGGTCACAACCGCCATTGTGGATGTCGCACTCGTCAATGTCTGTGGGACAGGAGACAGGTTTTTACTGCCCCCATTGGAGTAAAGCTGTGTGTGTGTGTGTGTGTGTGTGTATTTATAGTGCACCTGTGTGTAATGTAAGTTTGTGTGTATTTGGACACAACATGTAATGTGTCATTTTCATATTACTGCACAGTAATGATAACCTGCCATTTTGTTGGTATACACAAACAGATTATTATTATCATTATTGTTGTTGTTGTCTGAGAGGATGTACACACCTTTGCAGGTCTTGCCATCTGGTTGGAGAGTGAACCCGACAGGACAGCTACAGTGGACGCCAGTGGACGTGTCCTTGCAGGTACAATCACAGCCCCCGTTGTTAACCGCACAGGTCTCTGAAAAGCCCCGGCGGACAGAACAGGTTTTAACATGGGGGAAAAAGAGAGGAGAACGCCGTGTCCTGGCCACGCGCGGCACCCCGCCCCAGACGTGCTGACCGGGCAGACACTCCGCTACCGCCCGCACGGCATATTTTCCCCCCGGGGAGGGAAAACGTGAGGTGCGAGAGTGAGCGTTCGCCGCCATTTCACAGTTTGCTCTAAAGGCTGTGGAATGCCCTGGTTCACCCTGTGGAAACATACACCGTTTCCCAGCAACAACATCAGCTGACTGTACAAATCCGTTATTTTGTTCTGGATAAAGGTACTTCTGAATATTAAATGGCAGAGAACCGTGGAAGTTTAAATAAAATGTCCGAAAAGCACAGCCTGTGTTTAACCCTGGTTTAAATGGGACCCTGCTCCTGTGCGCTCAACATTCGAATCTTGGAACTGAGGTTAATAACAGTGAGAGTACAGCTACTTCATGACTATGTAAAAAATATATACGCTTTGGAATGGTTGAAATTATGAACATAAATAAATAATAAAATGGCATATGTTAGTGAACTTTTTTTTAAATATCCAGCTGATTTGTATATATTGTACATTTGATTAAATGGTAAACTGAAAGCTGACCTGGATTTTAATGCAAATAAGAATAAAACATTTGATAATGGTTTAATAGAGTCTACTGTTAAATGTGTAAAAGTCTTTGTTCTATTAAAATGATACATGGGGAGGTAAGAATTTGCTATATTTTAGTTGGGACAAATTGGGGTGTAACTATATTTGTACATAACTGGGTCATGACTATATCTATACACAAGCTAGGTAGCTATGGTAACCATTCAATTACTTGCTCTAGATCATAAAACAACCTATTAATCTACATCAATTAAGCAACTAAACCTATGGGCCATAAATCACCAAATAAGTTGAATAAATACATTTGAAATACTTAATACCCTGTTACAACAAAATTATTATTTCACAATAACTCCTACTTCATGGAACCGTGGAGAACTCTGAGATACTGACAAGAAGTGCAGAAACAGCTCAATCAAGACTTAATCTGGCACTCAGTTATAACAAAAACCAAAACACCCACAGAGACTAGAGAGCCAATGCTGACAAGCTGACTACAGTCCTCCAACTTCTTACAGCACATCGGCACAACACAAGAGCATAAGAATCTCCGACAAGAAAACAAGGCATTCAGCCCATCTACACTCATCATTTCCATTCCCGGCCAGAAAGTGTCTACCACTGTGCTAAGCCTTGAACGCTAGCACTGCTAAGCTACTGCAGGTATAGGTAAACTGGTCAATCATAACTGGCCTCACACATGAAAGTCAATTTAAAGTGCAAGTCAAATAACATGAAAGACCTGTTTAAAGTAACGGAGAGTTACAGGGCTACAGTACGTGTGCTAAACCTGGCAGAGAGCACCTGGAGGTGTTGCACATTTCTGGGAGTGAAGCTAGCTGCCGGGTGTTTTGAAGGTGAAGGGATTTTTACCCATGAGCAGGCGGCGCTTCACCCGCTTGTCGACCTCAGCGAGCGATGTGGCATTGTGATCTGGAGTGTCTGCAGACGCCTCGTCCCTCTCTACAACACACAGAACACAGAAGGGAACATAGCCACTATCAGTCTTTACATGCTACACACACATACACATGTACAGAAACACACACACACACACACACACACACACACCCAGCTATCAGTCTTTACCTGCTACACACACATACAGAAACACACACCCTGCTATCAGTTTTTACACACACATATACACACAACCTACACACAGACTACACACATACAAAAATACACACACACACACACACACCTTGCTATCAGTTTTACACACGTACAAAACCTACACACATGCAGAAATGCACACATATGCCCTGCTATCAGCCTTTACACAATACCCACACAAACACAGGCATACACACACACACACACACACACACACACACACACACACACACACACACCCGGCTATCAGCCTTTAGACACTCAGCCTTCACGGACTACACAAAACGTACACACATACACATTCATTACACATACAAACAGCCACACACTCACACATACGCATCCAATACACATATTACACAGCCACACACACACACACACACACACACACACACACACACACACACACACACACACACACACACACACACACACACACACACACACACACACACAGTGCACAGTGTACAATAAACGAAATCAGCAAAGCAAAACATCTGGAGTTCCTCAGTCAGCTGAGCAGAGCTGCGAGAGAGAGAGAGTGAACCATGCAGCTGTACAGCCAGGACAGAGGGAAGCAAAAAAAACAGCACACCGTCAAACCCTCTACCGCTGTTTTCCTGCACCGTTCAGTGCAGCCAATCACATGCCTGCACGGTGTGATCCTGAATGAGGGAGATAAACTCCCCCTCTGCTGACTGGCGTTGGTATCGGTGAGATGTTTGCGTGATGCGCGATGGAGATGGAGGCAAACCGCAGGATAATCCGGACCCCACACAGACACCCGGCTCCTGCCGCTACAAACTATCAGATCTCTGATCGCTATCAAACCTCCGGGCACCAAATCAGCTATCAGGGGAACTGGCAGCCACGGTAGAATGGGATCGCTATTTTATCCAGCGGATAGAGAGGTGATAAACTGAGCGTCAGGAGTTCAGACACTAACAGGAGGCATTATGGGGGGTGAAGGGTGCAAAACATCTTCTACGCGACTGGAAGATTTCCGTGGTTGATGAGCTTAAGGGGTCGTAAACATGTTGAAAATGTGCACAAACTTGTCCTTGAAAAAATACAGATTTGTATTTGTATTCCAACTGGTCATCTACAAAACACTGCAAGATGTAACTTTAGTGAAACAGAAGGTGAAAATCAGCACTGCCATCTGTTCGTCTGTCTGTCTGTCTGTCTGTCTGACGGCTCTCTCACCTACACAGGATCTCCCGTCTGCGTGTAGCGTGTATCTCGCGTGACACCTGCATATGGGCCCGTGGTCCGTGTCATCACACATGTGCTGGCATCCCCCGTTACCATGATTACAGGTCACTAGGTTTAAAAAAAAGCATGTAAACCCAGTTTGTCAGAGGAGGTCAATATTCTAAGTACCGTATATTTCTAATGATATGGGAATTAGGATTTTTCTGTGGGGGAGGGGAATAGCCGTATACAAACGTACAGGTGCAGCCTCTCTGGTTCTTGGCGAGCTCGAAGCCGGGCCTGCACTCACAGGCCGCGCCTCCTTTGGGCGTCTCCTTGCAGATGTGAGAGCAGCCGTGCTCTTTGTTCATGCAGCTCAGACCTTCTGGAAGGAGGAGAACACAGTGGGAGCACAGGCTGAGACACTGTGGGACTCAGTAAGGTTGTTAGTCTTTGGGACGCTAAGATAACAGCCAGATAGAAACTCAAACAGATACTGAGACATAGTAACACAGGGTGTAACAGCACAGAGTAACACAGGGAGTAACAGCACACAGTAACACAGGGAATAACAGCACAGAGTAACACAGGGAATAACAGCACATAGTAACACAGGGAGTAACAGCACATAGTAACACAGGGCGTAACAGCACAGAGTAACACAGGGAGTAACAGCACAGAGTAGCACAGGGAATAACAGCACAGAGTAACACAGGGAGTAACAGCACAGAGTAACACAGGGAATAACAGCACAGAGTAACACAGGGAGTAACAGCACAGAGTAACACAGGGAGTAACAGCACAGAGTAACACAGGGAGTAACAACACATAGTAACACAGGGAGTAACAGCATAGAGTAACACAGGGAGTAACATCACAGAGTAACACAGGGAGTAACAGCACAGAGTAACACAGGGAGTAACAGCACACAGTAACACAGGGAGTAACAGCACAGAGTAACACAGGGAGTAACAGCACACAGTAACACAGGGAGTAACAGCACAGAGTAACACGGGGAGTAACAGCATAGAGTAACACAGGGAGTAACATCACAGAGTAACACAGGGAGTAACAGCACACAGTAACACAGGGAGTAACAGCACACAGTAACACAGGGAGTAACAGCACACAGTAACACAGGGAATAACAGCACATAGTAACACAGGGAGTAACAGCACAGAGTAACACAGTGAGTAACAGCACAGAGTAACACAGGGAGTAACAGCACATAGTAACACAGGGAGTAAGAGCACAGGCTAACACAGGGAATAACAGCACAGAGTAACACTGGGAGTAACAGCACACAGTAACACAGGGAGTAACAGCACAGAGTAACACAGGGAGTAACAGCACATAGTAACACAGGGAGTAACAGCACAGGCTAACACAGGGAATAACAGCACAGAGTAACACTGGGAGTAACAGCACACAGTAACACAAGTAGTAACAGCACAGAGTAACACAGGGAGTAATAGCACATAGTAACACAGGGAGTAAGAGCACAGGCTAACACAAGGAGGAACAGCACATAGAACCATTGGGCGCGATGCCACAGTCATATAGACCAGAGCCCAGAGACAACACGGGGAAACATCGCACTGTGGTTAGGATGAACCTGTAGTGAAACGACACAGTAAAATGGTGACACCAACACGCTAATCAAAATGACAGTGACACACTGAGTTTAGGAATATGGATTCTGATGTTATTGCTTCATGCGTGGCGAGAACCTGCTTTGACAGTGTAGAAAACCAACCAGACTGCACACATTGCATGCAATGGTTAAATGTGTGCGTCGATGAAAAGGCAGTTACATCACCGGCTAGGCTGTCCATTTATAACTTGTGACACTTTTCTAAACAGTTTATCTGTGCTGGGATGATATTGGGGTCTAAAGCTGCCATATTGAGGGCCGAGTAAACTGTTTATCTCTACACAGGGACGTGTGCCTGCACTTCTGTCTTCAGGAATAAAAAATCACCATTTGATTCCCATTCACACAGTGACCTCAGATCTCCTCTAATGCACCGGGGGGGGGGGGGGGGGGCGGGGTGGTGCGAGGCCAAACAATGCGAAGGCCGGAGGAGGTCTGATGCATTCAACAAATATCTAAGTGCAGCAGGACCATCACAAGCACAGCTCCAAATGGACAGCGCCTGGCCGCGCTCCCTCTCTGTGAACCAAAGACGGGAAACTGAGAGAAGCGGAGCGCAAGGGATAAAGGATAGGACCCATCTGCGCATACGGCCAGAGGCGGCCCTCCCAGGCATTCACAACCACAAGCAATGGGGAGATGCCCTGCTTCAAGCAGCCAAAAAATAATGTCTGCGTTAAATGTTTAAGAGCCTCTTTTCCAAGAGGCAGGCTTTCAGTCCTCGCCTGTTTGTTTTGCCATCCCTAGGCGGGTAAGACATTCCCTCTGGCACAACCCAAAATTATTACGATCTCTTTTCTGAGGTAAACAGTGGTTGTCCTTCCCTTTGAGGGCTTAAGCCTCCTCAGATTAGCTGTCTCTTTAAGCAGGGCACTTGCGATCGGCATGCCGTCGGACCGCTCCGGATAACCCTCGCATTGCTTGAGCTGGTTTTGTGGGACCTGCGATGGCCCCGCTTATATGTATTCAGTCACTGTGGGCAGCAGACTGTGCAGTGAGGGAGACGGTAAGGAGGCGCGCTGGAATCACTTTGTTGGGCAGAAGCAGCGGAGTGGAAACCTCTGTGTCTTCACTCAATTTGCCAAAGGGGAAGAAAAAACAGCCCGTGAAGCTACCAACACATGAAAACGTGCTTTATTCCCATCTATGACGTGGCACACAAAGGCCCGACTGCTGCAGTTATTAACTTGTTTTGTTCCCGTGGACATTGGGAGCCATTTCCCACAGCATGAGCGCTTTAAAGCCAGCCTGCTACGGATAATACCGCAGAAAGGGAAGCCAACGTAAAAAGCTATCAGACCCCTCTTCATTGTGTTGTCAATCACAGACTTACATGTGAGCATGAACAAATTAGCTCCATAACTCTCTGTATAGTCCCTGACGCTGCCGAAAGAACACAGCCCTCAAACCCCACCCTTCACCCTTCCTACACCCATAACGCCAGCCCCACCCTCAACACCCACCCAGACACTCCAGACATCCAGAATACATAACTTATAATTTCCACAAGCACAGCATGGACTGAAATTTTTGGCCATGTCTCTCGAAAGCTTTCATTAAAAGTTTACAGATTGGTTTACAGCAGACTTGCTTCATGATAATTTTGCATCAGATGATGCAGGATTTTAATCAGACAGGAGTGTTTTTTTATGTCCACACTTGAAACCTGAGTCTTTTCTTCTGAGTATTTTGTGCGTGTAAGGGCTTGAGGTTTTGGCGCAGGCTGATGACCTCACACAGTGGGGACACTCACCTTCAGAGCGGTGGATGCAGGTGTGCTGATTATCGCTGAGGAAGAAGCCGTCCTTGCAGCGGCACTCGTAGCTGCCCATGGTGTTAACGCACACATGCTGACAACCGCCATTGTTGAACGAACACTCGTCCACATCTGGAGAGAGAGCCACCGTGTCAAAGCTCAGTGCACTCAACACACTTTCTACTGCAAAAACATGTCTTCACCCATATGGAAATGTAATATACTGTAGTATCTTTTAAATATATTGTGAAGATAATTTTGATATATTTACAATATACTGCAGTATATTCTTTTTCCATAAGGGCATACACTACAGTTTCACCTACAAGGGGCTGAGGCCTTCATGGCTTTTATGTTCAGCAATAATGAACCCCCATTATAAGTACAATGCTGTAATCATAACAACCATTATAGTATCAAACACTCTTAACAAACACTTTAAAGCACATCTAAAACTTTTCTCTAAAATTTAACAGTAGTTTAGCCTATTACTAATATATGTGATAGTATCATGTCCCTTTGAATGTGTGCCAGTCCTTGTTGCTGATCTCAGTTGGTGCTGCCAAAGAACTCCTAGTGAATATAAGACGGTTGGGGGAGAGTAAATATATTCATATATGTTCGACTGAATCTCTTATTGTGTGTCACCTAACCTAAAAATATTAAAGATATTTAAGTTTATTAAATTATTATCTAATTCAAAATCATTATTAAAAACTATTTATTGTTATTATTCAAAATTACTATTACTATTATTATTATTATTATTATTATAATTGTTGTTGTTATCCAGATAAAGTATTCAGATCAATAATATTCTCATAAAATTACTCTTGCTGTCTTTTTCTAAATCTCTTTAGCTAAACCTGCAGTAGCTGAGGCAAAGCATAACTTGAAAGAAACCATTTGATAAACAAACTTTTGGCATATTTCACATGTTCCAAACTGATAGGCCTATATTGTAAGCTATTGGTTAACTAGTTATTTGCATCTAGTTGGTATCTAATAAACTAAAAGTTATAAGTAATAATAATAATAATAATAAAACAAAAAGGCTTTCATTTCATTAACTTTTTGCAAAACGCACCTTAAAGTTCTGAAAGTTACAATCCAGATCAATCACAGCCTGCACTCCAGCAATAGTAATGTTCCTCTGTATATGTAAAATACTTCTTACCTAGACAATTATGTCCATCATGTGCTAACATGAACCCATCGTGGCAAGTGCAGCGATAATTGCCTGGTATGTTGTTACATTCGTGTACACAGCCACCATTGTACTCGATATCGCATTCATCAATGTCTGAGAAATGGGACACAAGTCAACATTGATGAACGTTTGATATTTTAGCATATAGTGGAAATGACACATGTATGACATTATAGACAGATTTCTTCAATGTTAAATTCAACATTTTTACACAAATGAATAATCTACATACATAAAATTTTAAGTAACACAATGGGTAACGTCAGTATTAACACTTGTGAAGTAACCTCCCCCATGCAGTTAAATTCAGCTATCAACCGGATCTTTAAAATTAAGGTTTTAAAATTATATGACAATGATTTCCAACGTATAATTCAAGGACTAATTTGGTGTAAAATGTACTGAATGGACAAATTAGGTCAATATTATTGGATAGACTGAGTAAACCACTTGATGTAAGAAAAACCATTACATTTTTTAAGCTGACAAGCTGCAAAGATCAACAAACCGATATTTACCTTCGCACTGTTTGCCGTCCCCCTTAAAGCCTGTTTTACACGTGCACTTGTAAGACGCAGGAGTATTTTGACAAATAGCATCAATGTGACAGCCGTCGCTTCCCTCGGCACACTGGTCTGCATCTGTAATTAGTAACATTTTATATGTTTGATACTTATTCAGATTTAGTGAACACTATCAGGATTAAAATATTTGCGCTGCACTTCGCTGTTAAATGTCTTATAAATCATATTTTAATTATCAAGTCAAGTTTATTTGTATAGCACATATTCATACAACTGAATGCAATTCAAAGTGCTTCACAGAATAATGAAAAAAAGAAAGATTGATTTGACAGTACAATTAAAACTGTATAACTATCATTAAAAAGTAGTAGAATCTTCTGGAAACTTGTCCCTTCTTGCATCCTCTGCAAGTTCCATAAAATATTAAATCTTTTATGCATATAAATTATCCAAAAAAAAATTGAAAACATGGCCTAAGTAAACGTATTTCACAATAAAAAATAAAAAAAGATGTTGTTGTTTATAATCCCAAAATCAAATAGCCTACAAATGTATGCGCTTGCACGGACACAACCGAATTTAAAACGCAAATCAAACATGCAGCTTTAAAGTAAACCGAATGCTCTCGCTGCAACTAGATGATCGCCCAAAAGACACATATTATTTGTCCAGTTTAAAAATGACAAACCATGAAACCATGTTTCCGAACTGTATGCGTAAAATAAGACTGATATCATTTCCCTGAAAATAAATAGTGCGTTTCAACTGCTTGTAAATGAAAAGTCCTCCCTTGAAAAAATGGAAGAAAACAATGGAGAAGCGAAGCTAGAAAGCGTGCGTAATAAAGGCCATCCTAGATATCGGGGAAACTTACCTCGATTCTCTGCAAGTGCGGCGCTTTGGCGGGTATTTAACAAGAGCAAAAACAAACAAAAGTGCCTCGCAATACAAACAGCTCCCATAGTGATATGATCCAAGTCTAGAGGTCTCTTCCAAAGGACGCGTTTGCACTGAGGAGATCACCAAGCGTCCGCCTCATTTTCATTCTACCCTGTCATTCGACTTGCTTAACGAGGGGTTTCGAAGGGGTAGCAATATGTGTGTGTGTGTGTGTGTGTGTGTGTGAGAGAGAGAGAGAGAGAGAGAGAGAGAGAGAGAGAGAGAGAGAGAGAGAGAGAGAGAGAGAGAGAGAGCTTCAGCTACTGCTCTTGGCTAATCCTACCACTGGCATGAACCACTTCATGGATGTCCGAACTCTTAAGGGTTCGCCGGACGGCTTGTGTGTGGACAATATTGGATCTGATGCGCGACGAACGATTTTTTTCTGGGCTTTTTTGCAGTTATACCGTATAACCGAAATGCATGCGTTAAGAAAGCTGTTAAAAGCCGAACATTTTGCAATGAATACACTTGACTTGACACGCACAGGTATACGTTTTTTTTTTCTGCGTGATTTAATTCAAACTCCGCTCACGCGAGGAGCTACACTAGGCTATGCGATGATTCTGGAGTACAAGAAAAAGTTGTTTTTTTCAACCCGTTTTGGGTAAAAAAAAAAAAAACAGTATTCCCACTTTCCTCTTTGCTGTTGCGCTACTAAAGGGTAAGATGTTCTGCATGCTTAAAGCAAGGAATAATAGTGGTCATAAATTATCCCATTGTATTTCACACTCGGCTGCCCAAGGCTTGTGCAGTGTCTTTGTAAGTGATCAAAGTGCCATTCTTTGAAAACCTTCTGTGGTATATGGCTCATTTTATAGAACTTGTAGCGCGCAGCCCGCCTATAAAAGCCAACTTCACAGTTCTCACAGTTACACTTAATAATTTATATTGCCTTGAAGATTAAGTGCCAAGCGTTTCAATAAACGTTTTCAACTTCTCAGACACAGAACCATTATCCAGTGATTTAGAGGCAAACATAACCGTCAGTTGAACATTTTGCCCCACGACTCCCTCACTACCAATCATATCCGAGTAATAAAGAAGGCAAAATGGGGAAATGGGTAAAGTATTTGAACATAATTTACAATGTGTTAGACGTCTTTGGTCTATAACGCGACACAGTTAATGTGTTCCACTGGCATCGTTTCAGTCCCAAATATAAATGTCGAGATGGGAGTCTTTCGCGACTCCAGTCGAAATTTCTCAGGAATTGCGTCACGTTTGAGTTATGGGTCTGCAGAAGCTGCTGTTCAAATATGAGCGAGGGAGATGTGCAAAATCACCACATGCATAAATCCTGTTCGGAAAAAGCCGGTCACGCCATCCCAAGCATCCTATTCGTTAATGTGACGTACACGACCACCTGCATGGAACGCAATACATTACAACATTGAGAACTTTCGTGAATGTTAAATGTAAGAATTTGTCGCCCCCTAGTGCAATTTCCTAACACTTAACAAACGAAACCTACACCGTGTCATCATCCATAAGGGAGAGACACGTTCCATTGCTACTGTATATATAGCCATTTTAATTTAATTTCACTTTCAACTGTGTGAAATTTATTTTATATAGGGTTAACTCTTATCCAGGTCAACTGTGAAGTATTGGCAAGCGCTTTATGTAGCCTTTGGTTGATTTTATTCTTTGATGCGAGATACATGCCAATTGAAGAAAAAGACTGAAGCTCATTACTGTGGCAAAGTAAAGCCAAACAAAAACACATATTTTTCATATTTTATTAAAATACAGAAGTATTACAGCTGAGATATATAAAATAGCTTCCAAAATCCAATTGCTGATCAAACAATTCTGAGAAAAGTGCACAAAAATAAAAATAAATTTAACACTTCTTTACAGTATTAGATGAAGTTGTGAAAAATAAATACATAAATTAGGCAGGAGGTCAAAACTCATAAAAAATAAAAATATCACTGTAGAACTCCAGATTGATGTCTAATAAAGGCATCTGAAAACGTACCTTGTTTTGTATAAATACTCTAGGAATTTCCCTATGTATTAAAATAATGACAGTGTCAGCTAACACAAAGTTAAACATACCTTTTCAAACACTTTCATTTTGTTATAACATTGCTCAGTATTCAGAGGTCCCATAGCCTCAAGAGACAAGGCCAAAGCCCCCCCTCCACCAATCACAAAAACTGGCTGACCACAGCAAAGCATCAGCACCATTACCTTATGACAGGAGTACCAACATGCACTTCATTAGTACTTTTAAATATATACAGTAGTGTGGATTTCAAGGGAAAACGTTCCAAGACATACAAGAAAGTTTTTTTTAATGGTTGCTTATAGTCAGTCAATTCCCAGGTGGTTGTTATTTGTGAAAACCACCATGTAGTGCAAAACAATGAAAAGTGATGGGGATTTCACAGCTCCTTTCTGCCTGAACATGGTTCAAAATTCTTGAACTGACAAACTTTGGAAGGCATCTTATTAACTGTGCTAGAGTAGGTAGCTAGTTTTAATACATTTAGTCGCCATGCTCTCACTACACTTAAAATTTAGTTTAGCACTGTACTAACCACATAGGTTGATAATGTCAATTTCAGGACTCGGTCAAAAGGTTTTGTGTACGACTTATGGCTGATTCAGAAGAGTATGAATCTGGAATAATTTACAGGGACCTACAATTTAAAAAAAAAAAAAGGGGGGGGGGGGGCGCATTGACATTTGTGTTAATTTTGCTTTCCCTACAAAGTGGACAATAAGGTGCCATCTCTGGTGAAGCTGACAAGAACAGAACCGATTCTCCAAAATGCCTGCAGTCAATTCTGAATTTTTTTTTTTTTTAACATTACAACTGACCCCAAAAAGGATGACTGAAAGAAAATGAAAAACAAGCAATACCCTAAATCCATTTAATGGGTTACTTCTGGAAAATGTTGCAATGACCCCCACACCAATACAAAAGTTCCTCACCCTGCCTAAATTTGCAATCTTCTGCAGATTGGAGTTTGACAACACTCCTAGCAGAAATATAAAACAATTCTGCAAAGTTGTGGCTGAAAATAATAGATCAACAGTTCTTTCAACTTCTGAATACGAATCCTCTTATACATTTGTTAAGGCCTGTACAGTAAATCCTTTACTCTTTACAGTATATGGTACAAAACTTGGACAATCAATATTTCTTGGAAGACTAGCAACACTTCATTTATATAGACCACAAGTAAAACATCTGAAAAGAAAAACAGCATTAGCACTGCCTTAACTAACCCATCCGACCACTTGAGATGCGGAATCTTGCATATCAGTATATTAATATTTTTTACCTTTTACAAAGACTGGAAATAAAATGGAAAAAAATCTACAGGAGGCAATTGATGCACTGGCATAAAAACAAAACAAAAAACAGTATTTACAAACACAGGAACTGCTAAAATAAAACAATCATTTTAGTCTTACAAAACAAAGAAATATGAAATAAAAAAAGTATAACCTGCCCTTTAAGTTCATATATAATTATGCTTCCTGATCCTATAAATATTTTACTAATGCCCATACTTTAAAAATGTTTTTGTTCCCTTTATAAAAAAAAAAAAAGAAAAAAAGAAAAAAAAGTTTTTTTTAATTTTTTTTTATAAAGACAAATACATTTCAGAAAACCAGAAAAAAGATACCATTTACCTGTCTTATATACAGTCAAGCCGGAAAGTCTCCCCACCCCTTTCATCTTCTCCACGTTTTATTACGTTACAGACATATTCCAAAATTGATTAAATTCATTTTTTCCCTCAAAATTCTACACACAACACCCCATAATGACAATGTGAAAAAAGTTTTTTTGAGATTTTTGCAAATTTATTAAAAATAAAAAAATAAAATTTCTCATTTACATAAGTATTCATACCCTTTGCTTTAACGTATTTTTAAAGTATCATATTTCATATTTGGTCACATATCCTTTACATGCTGTTACTTCCTGAAGTCTGTGACTATCAACATAAAAAAACTGTCGATATCTTATTTTCAGGTACTGTTACAACCTCTCTGCATTTGAATGGATCTCTATGGAAATTGGGGGGTGAGACTAGATTCAGCTGTAAATTACACTGGTACAGTATGGAACACATGGCTGGCTAAATGGCTGCAAGTTATCAAGGGTCTGAGCTATCAAACGAGCCCCAAACCATCACTCTGTTGCCAGATATGGAGTAGATGTGGATGGATCACTGCAAGGGTTATTTCTCCGGACTCATTTTCCTATAGAACTCTATGGGGAAAAAAGTCAGGAGAAACAACCCTTAAAGTGATCCATCCACATCTACTCCATATCTGGCAACAGAGTGATGGTTTGGG
This sequence comes from Synaphobranchus kaupii, assembly GCA_029718625.1. NCBI lineage: Eukaryota > Metazoa > Chordata > Actinopteri > Anguilliformes > Synaphobranchidae > Synaphobranchus > Synaphobranchus kaupii. Next base: position 14,209,820 of record CM056391.1, read on the forward strand.
GCTCGTTTGATAGCTCAGAATACTTATGTAAATGAGAAATTTTAGTTTAAAAAAAAAATAAATTTGCTAAAATCTCAAAAAAACTTTTTTCACATTGTCATTATGGGGTGTTGTGTGTAGATGTTTGAGGCAAAAAATGAACTCAATCTATTGTAGTATAAGTCTGTAACGTAATAAAACGTAGAGAAGGTGAAAGGGTGGGGAGACTTTCCGGCTTGACTGTATACACAGTAAACTAACTGAGGAGAGGGGTAGTCTGCCACTGGAGACAAAACAGATGTAGAGACCTCAGGGAGGGAGGGCGAGGTCACCAACTCCCCTTCAGCTCCTCGGGGAGCACGGGCGGGTGCGTTTCAGGGAGACTGGCGTCCGGCGTGGGCGCGATCATCGTCTGCTTTCTGGAGCTGCAGCAAGGCTTGAAGAGTCGAGGGTCGATCATCACCTCTCCGAAGCGCCCTTTGTACACGATGCCACAGCAGACCTTTTGTCTGAGGGGAGGATGGAGCATTATTCCCAAATTTCACAGAGAGAGACCACAGACTGTATTATTCCAAATCTGCTCTACAACAACATGGCACTCCGTGCTCTTTGGATTCTGGAAAAGCTCCGTCCAAAGTACTGAACAAGCTACAGTACCTACTACCTGAAAAAGTCAATTAAATCAACTTTGAAAGCCTTACTTTGCCCCATAAATAGGTTGAACATTTAAGCCCTTGCAAAAGAAAAAAAAAACAGTCCAAAAAAAATTTAAATAAATGACAGGCACGTCACATGACGTGGGTATGGCAACTTTGTATACTTGAATGAGTCTGATGGATGTTTTCACACGACTGATAGTTTATTTGAAACTAAAATACTCGCACGCGGAAGAACCGTTTATGTCCAGAAGCGAAAATGGAAGGCTTCGGTGTTTACATGTCTGCTGTGGACCTTGACCGGCAAAATTTGGGCAAAAAGAGGCAAATAAAAAAAAAATTTAAAAAACAAAAGAGTGGAAGGACCGAAGCCGCGAGACCAAGGGATGCACGGAAACCATATGTCAACAAGAAGGGTGTCCCCCAAAAAGGTATGTGGAGGAACCATATATGTACTGTAACGTTAGCTAATGCCTAGATGTGTTAGCAAAGAAAGGCTGCTACTGCAGTGCTGGCCGAATTCAGGGATCATCTCAATGTTAACATTGTGATCCAACTTGCTTATGAGCTAGCTAGCTAACTTAGCTAACTGGATGAGACAGTAATCATGCATGTGTTACAGTTGCGAGTGAAAACGTGCCGACTGGACTGAATTCACTGATCATCCTATCGCAACTGTACACTTTATATTTTCTGAAAAACATGAAGGGGACAGTAACATTGTTACTGTATTCTGTTACAATGTTTAAACTGAAGATAAAGGGATCTAAATTACAATGGTTTAAAGTGATATGATTAATTGGACTTGTACTGTTATTCCACATTCACCGGACATATACTGTTCTTCCACATTCCAAATATATAAATTAATAAAACTTTGTTTTTTAAAAGATTAGCACAGAAAAATCTAATCTAATTAGAATAATGAAGCCTGTATTATGTATCTTCAAGATAAAGAAATATATATGAATGTGATGTTCACAGTCCAAAGTAATATTGTTGATTATCCAAAATGTGAAAATATGGACTTATATGGTTATTCGTCTCAAGGGCTCATTTGTGTGGAGGAAACCAGGTCTACACAGGCTTAAGCTGTCAACCGACAAATCTTGGAACTGGTATTGCCATTTGGCTATAAAGCCATTTAGATAGCCGCTCGCTGCTGTACCTTTTCCAGTAGGAGAGGTCCAGGAAAGAGAATAGGGATGGGGAGGATCGCCTCTGCTTGGGCTCAATGTCCGAGCCATCATCCGATTGGTTACTGTAGCTGGGGGACTGGGAGGAGGATATACTGGAGGTGGTGCTGTGGGCATCAGAGTCTGCTGGGGCAAAAGGAGACAGCATTTTACTGGGAGAAGTGTGGTGGCGAGTGTACTTATCCACATAGCGCATTTATCTATATAGCGGATGTTCTTATCTGGGGGGGGGGGGGAAGAGTTAAAATTCAAGTATCCCAGTCTTATCCAAGGCCAGTGTGGGTGCAGGCTATTGTTCAAGCTGAGTACTAAAACACCCAATTCACCACAAATACCCGATTCGTTGACTCGTTGGTGTTTTAGTGCAGGGTCAGAACAAAAGCTTGCACCTGCAATAGATAGAACTGGGGAGCCCTGCTACAATGCATGCAATCGGATCCTACAGGTCAGATTAACGCCAGTATGAAACAGACCATAAAACAATTAGAAGAAAAGGTCATTGTAAAACAATAATGCTGTAACAAGGCATTAGCACCACACCGGGGACAATATTAGTAAACGTCCCTAGTGAGAGAGCATCATTAATGAGGAAGAGCCCTGATAATACACAAGCCATTGGAGATAGATAAGCAAATAGGAGAGATGAGAAAATAGGTTTCAAAATGGCAAATATCAGCACAGACCCTCACACACATTTCTTTAGCTTTATTTAGAAACAGGACTTTAAAGAGGCCAGTAACTCACTTTGTCTTTTCAACTTGTGAAGCCTCCTCAGTTTGCTCTTCTTCTTCAAGTCACTCCTCTTTACCCTTTTAGGTTTGGTCAGCTTGAAGCCAGGGCCTGCTCTGGCATCCACCACCTACCCGACATTACAGTTCACAGCCGTTTAACTTGTGGATATAGAGCAACCATTAAGATTAAAATGTATTAAATACATTGGATAGACTAAACTTGCAATAAATATGTTGTAATACAAATGGAAAATACGGGCGTCAAAGCCCAGCAGGATCATAAGCCATAGTAGACCACAATATTAGTTAATATGACACTGAAGAAACAAGCCAAGAGCAAGATGATACAAGCAAAAACAAGGCCAATGTACACAACGTCACGATCAGTTAAACATTTGCTAAAATACGCTAATACATAACAAAAAAAATTCAAGTTTAGATGGTGACTAACATGGCTCCAGTTCTTCTTCGATCCCAGAGGCAGTTTCTTCCATCTCTTCACTAACAGGACACAAGCATTGCAGATGTCTCCGACTCGGTCTTCAACCAAACTATAAAGAATATTAGGAATATTAAGTCTTCAGAAAGGACGCAGGTAAAATGATGACACGAATAGCTCGTTTCAAACTATTATTTTCGAATGAAGATTGGTTATATTTCTCTAAAGATATGTAGGCTAAGCTTTCCCCCCCCCAGGACCACCGTGCAATCTTGCGCACATGGCGTAGCTACACGCAACAGAAATCAATGTATATGCTATTCTGCATTATAGACGATGACTCACCCAAAGCATAGCCTAAAGTTTTCTTCGTATCTGCTGCTGTCTGTGAACCGAGAACTGGAGGACTTGGTCTTGCAAATGCAACAGCCTTCATTACTGCGGTAAATCTTGGACTTGTGAAAACCAAACATCTCAGTCGGCGATACGTTGATACGTCGAAAACAACGCAAAACTGTGGAAACAAACACACAAATAATGCAACTGTAGGCTACGCATAAAGAAATGGAAACATTACAATTTCCTCTTTTTAAACGGTATACCAAATACTCGCTTGCTTTCCTTCACTGAAAAGTGGGCGGGCACCACACGGTGCGAAAACATTTCTGTCGGATATTTCGATTATTTCCGATCTTACTAACGATTGTGTTAGTTTAGAGTAGACTATTTACTGCACTATTTTGCATGTATAATATTGCCGAATTGAAAAGCTAGACGCAACATAACCTAGCCACCCCACCACCACCACTCACTCACAGGACACGACAGTGATGCACTTTATAACGCCCCATGATTCTGGCATTCAGCAAACTCTGAGATGACATCTATTTACATTTAAAATGGCTTTGACCCAAACTTTTAAACTACCACTGCAGCGTACGGAGTTTTTAACATCGCCTTCTATAGTGAAAGTGATACAGAACAAAGTAGGCTAGGACGTAGGATATTATGCATTGATTGCTGTGGAGTTTTAGTATAAAACGATTGTAGCTTTCATGTAATAACGTTATCTGGGGTAGCATATGTCGGTAGGCCTAATAAAATGCCGCACCAAAACATTCCCTAACGTGTGCGCGTTACAATGTGTCTGGAAATTCAGTGCAACTGTATCCATGAAAGCCCCTTGTTCTGACGCCATTGCGTAGCTTTTGCAACAATCAAAGCTCATGTCAAAAAGCAAACATTTACGGCAAGCAGTCCCTAGTTTGTTATTCAATTACTTCTGTAAACACAAAGCTTTCCAGCATTATTTCAAATTTCCAGACGCTAGACTATTAAGTCCTGTCGGAGAAGTAGCCGTGCTAATGTTTGGGACCGTCTCAAACAAAAAGCGGGGACGACGTCCTTTTTCTTAAAATGCACGTTGACGACTAGGGTTCAGCACTTCTGACTTGTAGACAATTCGGTAACAGCTATTTGAATAAACTCCATTCCCGAAGGCTGAAAGAAACCGAACATCTGCACTCTCTGAATCCCATTTCCAAAGAAATTCAAACTTTCGTGCGCGAAGAGCGCCAAACGGCACTGTCTCCGGATTAGTTTTTGTTTCCAGCTCGCTGGCTGGCCACCACGCCACGCTCCCTATCCACGCTCTTCCATTGTTGCGCGTTATTGATCACCTTGCAGACATGCCTCTGTCTAGATTTCTTCATGCGACAGATGCCGTTAAAGTTTGTAAATTTCCACTACCATGCTTCTAAAGAATGTCTTTACAGTTTATTGCAAAATAATTAGTCAAACGGAAAAACAACAGGACTCACCAGACAAAAACTTTGAATCCTCGCCGATTTCTTAGTAGCCTACGACACTGCGCATGCCTTACTACAGCATACAGCTGGATATTAGAATTATATTAGCATAAAAAACACAAAACGTAGTCACAGAAACACCATATATGGGGGTGTAACATACTCTTTTGAACATGAATGTAGCCAATAGGTTAGCTCAATGTTAGGCATTTAAGAATGTTGCATCCCGGGAGTAGTAGTGAACATATAAAAATAATAAACGGTATTTCCCATGTTGAAAAACACATTAAACTACACTTCCCAGAATGCACACAAAACGGAGAACGAAACAAAAATCTATTGTTGAACCGGGGTTCTGAAATGGCGCGAATGAAATTTAGTAACCACATAACTATCTGCAAGAAATATTACCTCATTGTGTCTGCAATAGGCAGACGCTATGTTTAATTTTCCCTTTTCGTACTGGAGCGTATTAAGTTATATTGTACTAGTATTTCCAGAGATTCTGAATTAAGCCAGCAGGCGGAAATTCCAAATGTGTTCATAGTGCGTATGGACATTCGACTCCTCCCATAGGTATGCCCATTTTGAGTACGCGCGTGAAGTTCTGCTTTTCATTCACAATTCGGCCATGGGTAACGTTCGGGCGAACAGCCTACTATTGGTTATTTTGTGTATATAGCCTATATATATGATAAATTATATATATAGATTATATTATATATTACAAATATAAACGAACAGGACAAAATTATATACTTGAGGCTTAGGCTACTGTTAAAAATGTTTTCTGTGTATTTGAAATACAAGTGAACTACTCGGGAATAGCTAGCACAGAGCTACAGTTCTGATAGAATATAGATTGGTACCATAGAAGTCAAAATATAAATGATTCAAAGAAAACGCTTCCCAAGTAACTTTGTTAATCTCAATAAACCTACCAGAGCAAATCAGTTTTTGTTTTTTTTTACAGAAAAAATAACACAATACACCTTTACATACACATATGCAGAATTTCCTTTTATTACATTTTATACACTGTACACAAGTTACTCACTTCTTTCACACTACGTAACACAGCTCTGTCAAGAAATATATCAAACCAATTCCCCCTGAAACCCACCTCCAAAAAGCCCATGCCAGATATATGCTGGCTGCACGGTTAACAACCAGCACCGTCTAGGCATCGCCGGAATGAAAATGTCTAATTTCACATGTGCTTCTGCTGTCAAGCAGTAATGCTGTGACATTTAATATGCTGCTGAAGGAGCAAATCAAGAGGAAGAAATAACTACTTCCTGTACCATCCTGAATTTCCACGATTGATCTTGTAATTTTTTCTGTGCAAGGAATATTGCATAGCAGAACCAGAAGACGACCGTGGTATAGCATGAGAGAGGGAAATTCAGGGGTGTAGTCCAAAGAACAGGTGATCAGTGAGGACACTTGAGAGGAACTATAAGACACGGAAAAAATTGGGAGCTTTCAAGTGCTTGTAAAAAAAATTTAAAAAAAATAAAACCAGTAACAAAAATAAAAAAACAATAAAAATCAATGGCATGTTGTTTTGTCCGCCATGACCATGTTGTTCCACCATTACCCACAATCCCCTTCTTTGTCAGCAGCGACCAGATTCCAGAGTGCATAAGGGAAGGGAAGCTGTGCATATGGACTGAGGGGGTTTAGTTATGATTAGAGGTATTTACAAGTACGCCAAGAGCTCCAACACTTCAAGCCTGAGAGACGGAAGCTCTGCTATTCTGGAGATATGCTGGAGTGCTCTCATGATGCACAGTAAGAAGGAAAGTCTGAAGCTTAATTTGGAATGGATTACTACTGCTCTCAATTAATACAATTGTGCATCAGGCATAATAATGACAGCTCTAGGGGCCTCGTACAGGAGTAGAATGATATGTAAAATCTAGACAGTGACTTTCCATAAAAGGTCAAGTCTTGCAATCGGAATATATATAAAACTATTTAAAATGCATCTTTTTACACTGTAAAAAAAGACATTCCCTCCTATCATTAGTACTTATAAAGCATACTTCTACATCATTTGCTTTCTGCTCTGCATGATGATTGACTGTACAATTTTGACAACAGAGCAAGCAACTTGACATATCAAAATAATACTGCTCCTTTCCGAAAATATATTAACAGCTTCGTCTTCCTTATTTTCCTCTTAAATATAGCTATCATCAGCAGTTAACAACAACAACAAAGAAAGGTGTTCATTTTGTTAACACAGTAGAACACAGATGGGCCGTCTTCACCAAAATAACATTTATGAATCATAATAATAGAAAACATGTTTTTTTTTTGTTGTTTTTTTAAAATGTATAACAGCACGTTTTTGGGGATAAAAAATAATGACACGTCTTTTCTTTTTTTTCTTTTTTTAAAAAGGCTCATTGCACTTATTATATGGCAAACATTAAGAGCAGCTTTAAAATAAGCCAGAAATAGTCTCCTTTTCTTTCAAGTCTCCATCCATGTTAAGAAGTGAACCTTTGTAACAGTCTCTTCCTGTGGTTCTCTGCGGGGGGCGGGTCGCGAACGTGTTGAAGGGGAGGGGTCTAGATCCTTATGCCCTTGACGAGCGAAGCCTCCAGCGTGATGTTGAACTCCTGCAGGGTCTGCAGCACTCGGATCAGAGAGTTCACCAGTGAGTGGTCCTTTATCAGCGCCACCTCCTCGTACATCTGCGCCGTGATTGGACAGTCTGCCAGGAGAGCGATCCAGTGGTGCAGCAGGTGGTCCCTGTGGGGATGGACAGATGTGTTTATCTGCAAGGGGCAACGGTTTAGCTTTTATTGTTGAGAACAGAGAGCTATGTACCTGGGTAAGAGGGGACAGATCTCTGTGACACAATGTTACACACCTTGGTTAACTGCCACCATTTATACATGAGTGAAGTGTATTGAAAGAGAAGGATATTAAGCTTTGAGGCAAAGCCATACTCTGTAATCACTAAGGTCATGTGACAGGAAGTTGTTGATGAGGAGTGCCAAGGCCAACAGCTCACTAATGCGGCGGATGAGTTTTACCTGGCCATCACACCAGAGGAGCCTTACACACTACACCCAGCCGCCGGCATGCCCGTTCATACACATGCACACGCACCCACACACTCTCCAACACGTTCACTCAAAAACACTCGCGCAAATGCGCGCACACTCACACATTCAAACACACGTTCGCGTGCAGACAAAACGCACTTGCGCACCCAGGCACACGCACACATGCAGCGTACGCTAAATGAAATCCCCTGGAGCCGCCAGCCCCATACACAGGCAGATAAAGAAAGCAGCGCCTGCCGTCATTTACCCGCCTCCATTTAAAACAATGAGAGGGAGAATAACAGGAAGGGGAGGCCCTCGGCCACTGGCAGGCGATGGAAAGACATTTTGATAAATGATAAAGCCACGCAGGATGCAGCACTCTCCCGTTGGGAAAACGCTGCTCCATTAGCCACAGTGCCTGCACTCTGTAGCTTTAAGAGAACGACACGCAGTGAGCTTTGCCCTAAAAGCTACACTTTTAAACAGATTTTCCACTACGATATCCGTTGTAAAATGCGTTTTACTGTAGGACTTCTGGAAACCATGTCAAATCCTAGAGTAAATTGGCCTGTCCTGTAGGAAGACATTTTAATGGAAATCCACAAATAATGTTTAGAGCCTAGATAATTGTATTTGAAGATACTGTAAGTTTAGGTTTTTATAGAACAGTTTTCCTTTTTCTTCCCATTGGGAATGCCCAAGCAAACACAAATGCAGAAAGATCCGTTTAATCGTATAACCCATTTGTCAGTGAATTTTATGTGTTTATCCACTTTATCCGATTAGACAGAGGAGCCCACACGAGATGTTATATGGCATATTATTAACAGCTTATTACTTAATGTTAAATTTTGTGGTACAGGTGAAGTCGTTCCTCTTCCTCTCTGGCGTGGCGAACGACATGTCTGATAATGGACGCGTATACTCGTGTGTCACTCAGAAAGAATGAGACAGCAGACAGAGTCCCGACGACTGGGCGCGCCACTCAGACGTCCGCCATCGACGTGATTTTCAATAGAAACTCTGCATTCATATATTTTGACGGTTCTGTGTCTTTATGGGGCAAATTTGCATTTATTTATGCCGCATCTGCTGACTTTTAATGTATATTTCTAGATCATTATGCAATGTAATTTGACATAATTTGATGCAGATATCCAAAATATGCGATAATGGTTTATCTTTTTACAATGGAATGAATGGGAAATGGGTCAAGATTTGGCAATTCTATGCAAATACTCAAATTATGCGATAATCCGCTGTGCAATTAAGTGGATTCTACCGAATTTGTCGGCCCACCTCATCACTACACCATCTGCCATCAGACTGCAGGTTCCTGATTCACCAGAGGGGTTGCTCTAGTGCGATGACGTGAGAACAGTCCCATCGTCTGAAACCTTCTGTCCCTGAGGAGCGAGTGTGATTTGGGGGGCTCACCTGGCTCCCAGACACACCAGCATCTGGAACTTTCCGTCCTTGCCAATGTTCCTGGGTGTGCTGCTGATGGCGCGCATGAAGCGGCAGAAGTTGTGAGCCCTCGTCTGCCGGTTCTCGTCCTGCGACGCCTCCCTCTGCTCCGGGCTCTCAAAGTGCGCCTGGGCCTTTTCTGAAGAAGCAGAAAGCAGGTGAGATAAGCCTCGGGCCACCACGCAGCTTCCAGCGCCAGAACCAGACAGACAGACATACACGACTGGAACCGGGCCACGTACCCAAGAAGTCCCAGATGAAGACGTTCTTGAAAAGGCGCGGGGACTTGAAGCCGTGCTGGAACACCTGGTCCAATGCCCAGACCAACCCAAACTCCCCACACAGCAGCAGGGTCAGGCTGCCCCTCTGGAGAGAAGGATGGAAGGAGGGATGAGATAAATCATGGGAAAGGTAGAGAGAGAGTGCAAAAAGAAAGAGAGACAGACAGAGGAAGGAAACGGCAGGCCACACTGGTCATTCTATCATCAGACATGTACAACATACAGTATATGAACACCTTCAGCTACTGTGCCCATCACTGTGTTTTTCTGAACATGGACATTATGCTGGCTATGAAACATGGTTTAATACCAGCTCCTGAAAAGGCTTCCACGAGTGGAGTAAAAAACAAAAAAAAACATGAATCCATTCCTGCACAGAACTGATAAAGAACACTACCTCACTGTGTGTTTGAGTGCTCTGACCTCACCTCTTTCTCTGGCTTGTGGAAGTGCTTGACGATCCCATTGATGGCCTCTCCCACGCCTTCCTGGATCTGCCCCGTGTTTAACTCTAGAGAGAGCGACAGAAACAGTCAACACCCCTCCTGGGACTCAGGGCCAGTCCACATGGGACCTCCAAATCACAGACAGCTTTATGCAGATGCAGAGGACAGACATTACTTTTCTCAACTGAAGGAGAATGGTGCAGCCAATGGAATTACACAATGGTCTAATTTGGTATTTCCTCCCCTTTCTTTCCCAGCAAGACCCCCCCCCCACAACCCCATGAAGTTGGTATAGTCCCTAAGGTTGCTTACTTGGTTTGCTGTTGGGTGAAATGGTGACCAGCCTCCGGATCATACCAGGGGACTGCTGCATGGGGGGGGTCCGGCACATGCGCTCATCGTTCTCTGTGCTGGGAGTCAGGAGCTCGCCCACCAAGATCCGCTCCAGGCTGCCATCGTCCACGCCCTTCCCCAGCCAGCGGCCACACGGGAACCTGGAACACCGCCCAAAAACGGTCACCGCCCGCGTAAAGAGCTCCAGCCACAACACCAACAGGCTTATTATTTATGCGCTTAGGTGTAGGGTTGACAGGCAAGCAGAGGTGCTGCACTCACTTGTAGGCATGTCCTGTGATCTCGTTCCTGACCAGCACACACTCCACCAGCCACTTTGCATAAATCCCTGAGTTATCATGTCCCATCTGTACTGTGGTCAGCTTTCCCAGGTTCTGACACTGAGAGAGAGAGAGAGCCATTTTATGGCATGTTTTCTACGCTTTGACTGTACGGCATATTTTCAACCCTATGACATTGTCCCGTGAGGGAAGAAGAGAGCAGCTGTAATTAATGTTTCCTGACTCCACAACTCAACCTAACCAAAGTGAACTCATTAACCACTTGGAATGGGTTCACTGGTCTGAGTAACTGACGCATGTCTGCTGATGCCAGTGTGGAAACTCTTGCATTATGTCGAATTAGTCGCATAAATATAAGTCACACCTATCAGACTAAGAATTTATTTTATTGCTGTAACATTTTAGTAATGTCACCACACTGCAACAATGTTATGAGAACCATGCCGTGTATTTAAGAAAAATGTCTTGTATTCAAAATTCAAAAAAAGCAAACAAAAAATTGGTTATTTGCAAGATGCTGGCCTTTCAGAAGCTTGCGAATTAAATCAATGTTTACATGCTGATATCACATAATTTTAATAGGCGCCTCCCTACAAACCCCCCGCCCACCCACAGGCCCCGCCCACCTCAAAGGTGATTTCCAGGGTGTTCTTCGGGACCTGGAGGACCCCTGTTTCCGCCAGCTCCCCGGATACACAGATCCAGGGGTTTGCTGTGAACATGGAGCCTCCCAGCTTCTTACTGGGAATGACCACTACATGGTACGGGATCACTGGGCAGAGAGGAAGGTATGGGTCACATAAAGGTGATGATGAGAGATTTATTCATTTAAAACTGCCCAGGCTACAGGTAAAACAGCCCTGTTAACAGATGAAACAGCACAGGCTACAGGTAAAACAGCCCTGGCTACAGGTAAAACAGCCCTGTTAACAGATGAAACAGCACAGGCTACAGGTAAAACAGCCCTGGCTACAGGTAAAACAGCCCTGTTAACAGATGAAACAGCACAGGCTACAGGTAAAACAGCCCTGTTAACAGATGAAACAGCACAGGCTACAGGTAAAACAGCTCTGCTAACAGATGAAACAGCACAGACTCCAAGGTAAAACAGCCTAGGCTACAGGTAAGACAGCCCTGGCTACAGGTAAAACAGTCCAGTCTACAGGTAAAACAGCCCTGTTAACAGATGAAACAGCACAGGCTACAGGTAAAACAGCTCTGTTAACAGATGAAACAGCACAGACTCCAAGGTAAAACAGCCCAGGCTACAGGTAAGACAGCCCTGGCTACAGGTAAAACAGCCCTAGTAGCAGATGAAACAGCCCAGGCTACAGGTAAAACAGCCCTGGCTACAGGCAAAACAGCTCTGTTAACAGATGAAACAGCACAGAGTCCAAGGTAAAACAGCCTAGGTTACAGGTAAGACCGCCCTGGCTACAGGTAAAACAGCCCTAGTAGCAGACGAAACAGCCCTGGTAATAGATAAAACAGCCCAGGCTACAGGTAAAACAGCCCTGGTAATAGATAAAACAGCCCAGGCTACAGAAGAGGGTTATGGGCACTCACTGATGGTTGTGAAGACATTGGTGAAGCAGAAATAGTCCACGGCATTGAAGGAGAGCAGGTGGTAAAGGAACTGCTCTTTCTCGTCATCACAGCGCAGAAAGGCGTAGCGTTTGTACAGTTTCCTGTGGCAGCAAAAACAGCGCACACACACACACACACAGGGGTTAAGTACAATCACAGCACACCGCTACCCCAAAATGTGAAAGATATAAACATGATTATGTCTTTATTAAGTAAAGTCACCAATCAATGAGCATGCTGATAAACCCCAGACTGGCCCCGCCCCCATCCCTTACTGCTGCTGCCCAGGATCAAAAAACATCAAATATTCATCCCCATTTTTACCCAAGTCAAAGAAGGCAGAACATAAATATTCAAGCTGCAACAGACACACTTATTTGCATTGTAGACCCTGAGGAGAACCGTAATTAACAAGGAGGAGCAATATCAGTTTAGCTAGAGGTTAGACATGGAAGATGTGATTCTTCTAGAAAAACATGCTGGCCATGATTGAGTTCTACTGATAGCTCATAAATATATAAAACCACAACGTGGTGGGTTGAAGTTGACACTTCAGAAGAGCTCATGTATCATGTATGAATTAATCCAACATCTCAGGGTGACTAAACACAAGGGGGTCACATTGAACAGCACCGAGCTCATAAACAAAAAGGACATAAAGTGGGAGGAGATACAGCTCTTTTAAATCCCAGTCTGTAGTCATACAAATCTGTGTCCTTTCCACAGAATTATGGCAACAGACAGAATAGCCTGGATCTGTATGTAAGTGACAGAGAGAGTGGTCAAAGGAAATCTACACATGCTGTATAGTGCTGTTAATGCAGTCTGATTAACCAAGGCCCAGCATACATTCTGCCCCAGCACTACCAAGCATGGGAAAGTTCACATGTATTTGCAGAGCTGTATACTTGGGGGATGAGCCCGTTTCCACAGACAGGGCCTTAATCTAAACCTACGTGTAGATTAGGATCAATGGTGCAGGCAGTGAGGCTGTCTCGCATAAACAGTGTTGAGTGGATCCTGCCATTCTAACTGAGAAGTGCATTAGTGTGAGGGTGTGCACTTGAGTGTGCTGCAGTATTTTTAACAGACATCCTTCTCTCAATTCGGAACGTCAGATTGCATTTGCGGGCTCGTATCATCGCTACAACGTCCTGCGCTGTCGGTCCTGCGCAGAACACAGGACAGCTATGCTCTCCTCCAAAGCACGTGCTGCCAGCTACCCCTTCTGTCCGCCCCACTGTCCACTGAGCTCTCCTGGCCACAGCTGGCCCTGACACAGTGAGGATTCGATATAAAGCCGTTCCGAGGCACCCTTGTGGTTCAGAGAGAGCAGTGTCGGTGGAGGCACTCTTGTGGTTCAGATATAGCAGTGAAGGTGGAGGCACCCTTGTGGTTTAGATGTAGCAGTGAATTTGGAGGCACTCTTGTGGTTCAGATATAGCAGTGAAGGTGGAGGCACCCTTGTGGTTCAGATATAGCAGTGAAGGTGGAGGCACTCTTGTGGTTCAGATGTAGCAGTGAAGGTGGAGGGTTGCTCACTTGGTCAGCTCGTGGTCAGACAGCAGCTGTTTAAGGTGCCTGGACAGCAGCTTCTTCTCCATGGAGAGGCGCACCCAAGCCCGTGCCTTTCCAACGTCCGTCTTGATCTCGCCGATGTTCTGTATGTGTCTGCAGAGGGGAGGGGGGAGGGCAGAGGTCAAGGGGGAGGGCAACCCTGAGCGCTTCTTTGGGGCGGGGGTAGACCACACTACAGGCATTTCTGCCCTGGCTGCACCTCATAGTTTCCCCCCTGGGGGCTAGAGTCCAGGGTCAGAGCCATGGAATTCGGCTTTCACCATGGCAACCACTGGACCTTTCGCAATAGTGATTGTAGAGAGGTGACAGTTCCTACAAGGCGTTTTTTTTTTTTTTACGCATTTCCACGTTAAAAAAAAAAAACTAAAACGACACAGACCAAGATAAGCACAGACTGCTCAGCCTTCAGGCAGACCTACTCATTGCCTTATCCACTATTGGCCACTATCACAGCTCTGCTTCCTTTACCCCACTGTCTGGTGCCTAAGTGCTTAACCCCCCCATCCTTTCCCACTGGCTCACACACATTAACAGTTTCCTAAAAGCTTGGCTACCAAAAGTACCTTCCCACGCTCTCATACTTATTTATTTTTTCATTCTTTTATTGTGAAAAACCTGTGAAGACATGTCATTATGTCTATATTTTCCTCAATTGCCATTGGGATATCTGATAAGCTTAAGCACTAAAAATAATAAATAGCATAATCCAAACAATGGTGCACATAGAGTTACTGTCCATCTTTAAACCAGAATAAAATATTCAATATTGAACATACAGTCTCTGGACAGCTCTCTAGAGGACAGACAGAAATAGAGTATTGACCTTCCTGTGATGTAAGAGGGGAAAAGTGAAAACCACTACTGTCCATCACCCCCTCTGATGCACCAATCAGCTCCCTCAGCATATAGGGAGGAAGAACGGCTCACAGAGCACAGCACGCCCATCTCTCTGACACAGACCTGCAGAGGGGTCTGGTGATTAGATCAGAGCTAGGGTACAGCTATGTAGGGACTATGACCTTTCTTTGTACTCAACGTCGTCTGCACACACTGCTAGGATTTCCACTTAAATCCTCCTCTCGAAACACCGCCCCCTTTCCTCCACCACAACTTTTAGCACATTAAGATCTGGGGTTACGTCATAGCAGAAGGGATATTTTTACAGAAAAAGTATTAACCTGGAGTGAAATACAACGGTTATGATATTGTGTGGGGATTACACTGAAGGTCCAAACTTAAAAACAGCTGTACTGCATTGCTGTGATTACTGTTTACTGATATGACTTAACATACTGGTGTAAAACAAATAAATGAAAATATTATGTCCACTAAGAAATGTTCCACGAGATGGTCAGTGGCCAGAATGTTTCAGAGTACACTGATGTATATATTGCTGCCCGCATAAGAAGCAAACACAGAGCATGTACAATCAGGGCTGTCCCTTTAAGCACAAGCAGCCGCTCCCCTAGGTTACCTCATGTCCTGGATGAGGGACACCTTGAGGGGGGGCATTGCAGCTCCGGCATCAGACTTTCTTCTCTCTGATTCGTGGATGAAACCTGAGGCACAGAGAGAGAGAGAGAGAGAGAGGGGGGGGGGGGTTTGTACAGGGTGAATACAATAGAGTAAAGACAGAATTAACTAAGTTGAAAAAATAAATAAACATTTGCAGGTCAAAATTCCTGAAAAAGTCCCTCCAGGCCGAAGGCCGCAGCATATGAGTTCATGCCAGTACAAAAATGATAATGGATTCCATTTGCATAGATCTTTCATCATCTCATAGCACTCCGCAGTGAATAAGGGTGTAGCACCCTCCTGCTTACTGCTAAGCACTAATGCACCTTAACATGGGATGGATTTTATGGATGTATTTCTGAATATGTTAATAAAATATTATTGAAAGGCAGGATGGGATTAGGACGTTACCTGGAGGCCCTAGGCCGCCGGGCGTGGCATCCTTCTTCTCTTTGCCCTCCTGGTAGTGCAGCAGGTGGGACCACAGTGCTGATTTACCCTGTCAGGAGGACATGCAGAAGGCTGTAGGTGTGTTCCTGACCCATAGGCTGTTGTTGTGCCTTTGTTGTATATTGATCGTTGCTTGACTGATCAATAGTGATACCCTGCCTCTTAGCTGGCAGGTTCCCCCTGATTGGCTGGTACAGTGTGGCGGTCAGTGGTTCCCCCTGATTGGCTGGTACAGTGTGGGGGTCAGTGGTTCCCCCTGATTGGCTGGTACAGTGTGGGGGTCAGTGGTTCTCCCTGATTGGCTGCTGCAGTGCGGGGGTCAACAGGGTTTCCCTGATTGGCTGGTGCGAGACAGGGGAGTGGCTCACCTGTTTGACCTGCAGGCCATGACTCCAAATGCGCTCCAGCAGGTCGCAGAGGCTGGCGATGAGCGTGTTCTCCTCCACGCCCGTGATGCTCACCTCCCCGTGACCCAGCTCCACCGCCTCCCTCCCCATCTTCTCCACTAGCATGCGCTTCGTCTGAGAGGAAACAGAGAGGAGCCGCTCAGTCATAACACACGTATGACACTGGGTCAACACTGTAACACACATAGAGCTGTTTCATCTCCCAAACTCACATACAACACTGCATCATCACTGTAACACATGTAGTACTGCCTCATCTCCCAAACTCACATACAACACTGCATCATCACTGTAACACATGTAGTACTGCCTCATCTCCCAAACTCACATACAACACTGCGTCATCACTGTAACACATGCAGTACTGCCTCATCTCCTAAACTCACATATGACACTGTCAACACTATTACACACATAGTACTGCTTCATCTCCCAAACTCACATACAACACTGTATCACATGTAGTACTGTCTCATCTCCCAAACTCATATACAATACTGTGTCAACACTAACACACAGTTGCTGCTTCAAGACTAGAACTCACACACGTCACCATGTGAACATTATAACATAAACAATGTGCTGACAATTAGCAACGACCATCCAAGTCATTTCCATACAGTGCAGCCCCACACAACCAACACTGTAACCAGCCAAAAAACACATAAATTCCACCAAATAATAATAATACACACAGCAGTCAACTAAACAATTAAGGCACACAGGGGAACGAGGGAACGAGGGAACCCCAGATTAGTGTTAACTAATACCGGTTAAACGAGAGAGGGGGAATACCTTGTTTCTGCATTCCTTCAGAAGGCCCTCCACAAACTTCCAGTTGGTCTGAGCGATGACGGAGGGGGACAGGTTGGACAGCTTGGGCTGCCGGATGGTGGTGCCCAGGTTCCGAGCCTCCTGGATGTACTTCTGCAACACGGTGGAGAGTCAGAGACCTTCCCCCTCAGGGTTTACATCCTGTCACTATGCATTTATTCAGCCATCCACCACATGCTTTTGTCCAATGTGAGTTTCCGGGCAGTTATGGCTAAAAACACGTAGCGCAAATACCCAGGAAAACTACAAGCACCAGAACAGAATAAACAGTGACACTACAGGTACGTAGTACAAAGCTGATTGGACACTGCATAAGTGAACAAAAGCAGACTTGAAGTGTGTGAACACTACACTCACCGGTGTGAACGCTACACACCAAGAAGCTTAAATCAAAAGGGTAAATAAATGAAAAAAAACGGCTACAATCGTAGCTGCTCGGCAGAGGAGCGTTCTGGTTCTAGGAGGTTAGGAGCTGTCTGAAGGGGCAGACTCAGATGGGAGGAGTGAGGTAAACAAGAGAGGGAGAGAGGGAGAGGGGGATGACGCGGTCACAGACACGAGAGAAAGCCGGATCAGAGCCGGGCGGGAATATGTGTCGTATTTCCGTCACGGCTGCTGATCCGAATTTGAGCATTGTTCTTGTTTAAAAGAACACGAAGAGTCTCTACGGGATGTGCCTTCATGATCTTTGTTCCGAATACACAATTAAACTAGAGCTGAATTCTGATGGGGGGCTTAGAGCTGAGAGCAGATAAGCCTGTTAGCACAGCAATTAAATAGAATCTTTTTCATTGAGGTTGAAGGAATACGTGGGTGTCGCCTGTTGGCTTCTGTTATCGACCACAGCTAAAAACAATAATAACGCCCACACACAGATCAAACACACCCCTGAGAGGTGCAGGACCAATCAAACGCATCCCCGAGAGGCACATGATCAATCAAACAATCCTATGATGTAAAGAACCGATGAAACACAGAGCTAAAAGCAAAATGACCAATCAAGCTCATATCTGGAATATAAAAAGACTCCTAACAGCTACAGTAGTGGTGAAACACACAGCCAAGAGGTCAAACTCTGGTCAGGGACAGTTGCTTTTCAAAACAAACCCGTTAGAAAACAGCACAACACAGAGGTCAAAACATCAATGTCATTTCAACCTGAACTGTCAGCAACTCTAAATCACATTTACAGTGTGCACCTGCTGAGGAAAAAGCAGACATCTAGTGAAAGCACACACTAAGATACGGGGGGATGGGGGATGCATGCGTGTGTGTGTCACCACCCACGCATAGCCAGTCCACACATACCAGGTCCACAGACACCGACTTTAGACAGGGCCTGAAGGACTGGGACAGCCAGTAGTAATCCAGAGCCAGCAGGAAATGTAGCCCCGGGAACAAACACTCCAAATGCTGAGTGTGTGTGTGTGTGTGTGTGTGTGCACGTGTGTATACATGTGTGTGTGTGTGTGTGTGCACGTGTGTATACATGTGTGCATGTTTGTATGTGTGTGTGTGTATACGTGTGTGCATGTTTGTATGTGTGTGTGTGTGTGTGTGTGTGTGTGCGTGTGTATACATGTGCGCATGTTTGTGTGTGTGTGTGTGTGTGTGTGTGTGTGTGTGTGTGTGCGTGCGTGCATGTGTGTATTGATGTATTTGTGTGCGGGCATATGTGTATGCATTAACACACATTTGTGTGTGTGCACATGGGAAAATGGGAAGAGAGCGAGAAGCAAGGCCCATGCAGCAGTGAAGGCAAATAAAACAGATGTAAGTCATGCAAAAGGCAAGAAACAAGAAATAAATATTTTTTTTAAAACACAAAGGCATAAAAAAGACAAGACAGACAGGTGTGACAAAGTTAAGAGCGCAGGGCTGTAACCGTGGTGACGTGCTCACCTCTCTCTGGTCGTTGTCCAGGTAAAGGTGTTCAGCGTGTTGCTTCTGCCGGTCCCTCCTCCTCCACTGTGCAGGGGCACTCCTCTTCGCCCACCTGACACACAGGTAACGTTACCATGACAATCACCTGTCACTCATAATTCATACTTATATCTTACTGCCAGACTTACTAAAATCCTCACAAGGCTGCACTTTATTCCCCAAAACCAAGGAACATTTATCATTACATTACATTACATTAATTTAGCAGACGCTTTTATCCAAAGCGACGTACAGTAAGTTTATGTAGGAATTACTGTCTGACACAATTTAGCTACTTTAATGCGCTGCTCTTACTTGAAACCTGTGTGTGGTCCTTGATAAGCCCTTGAATAGTCAAGAGTTAAAAATACTTTTCATTGAAATATAGCCTCCACATTTCACACAAAATTGTTTCTTGCGGCTCCACAGATGATGGTAATGAAAAAATTAATACTCCCAATATTAATTTCCCAATATTCGACCTGGACATTTTGGGATAATATACAAGGACAGGGATGTGCTACTGGTCCTGCCACAGTAGCCTGACAGGGCAATAAATCCGGTAAGGCTACTATATAAATCATTTCAGTTACAGATGCATTAAGAGCAGGGAACAGAGGATGTGGCCCAATCAAAGCACATTAGCTGGCTAATTGTCCCGCAGTGTTATTGGCGGGGCAACCCAGCCAATAAATACGTAAACATATTTCCAGCCAATGTGATGCTGTCATCAGCTAACTGGAAAGGCAGCGGTGCAGCCAGTATGCATGTCCCTCCCTGTTAGGGGTCTGCCTTATTTCCCAAAATTCCCTTTGCCAGACTCACTTGTTGCTGGTGGGGCCGGTGGACAGCACATCGGACTGCAGGCGGGGGAAGAAGCCGGGCTCGTAGCGGCCCTGCCCGATCCTCATGTCCAGCAGGTGGGGGTGGAGCGCCGTGTGGTCGATCTTGGACACTCTCATCTCAATGGCCTTCTCTGTGGGGTACACGAGGGAGGAGAGCATAGTCACGAGGCATCTCCAAACCCCCGAAAGCTCCCCACCAAGAAGCGGACTACCCCGTCGCAGAAAGTTCCGGAACAATGCGGGCCCATGCTCATTGAAGGTTAAATGGTACGTAATTAATAAAACCATTAGGCTCATTTCAGCTTGTCATTTTGCCCAAGTTTCAGTAAGCATCCAGCACCGTATCAAGCTTGGTCTTAAAACACTCCTACTCATACACGGCCTGGCAAGCTATTCCATTCCATGCATTACCAACTATGCGTGGAAATCCTGATATCAGTGTGAAATTTAACAAACTCCCACCTACTCCATCTTGTTCTTCTGAACTATGTTCTGTAATTATGTTACTTTTTTCTGCCTGTGAGTCACAGCACTGAGAGGTAAAAGCTGACAGATTCGTCAGTGCATCACAATGACTGGAGACATCGCCGCCCCATGCAGACTCCCAAATGTTAGTGATGCTGACAGTAACATTCATAGGCACTAAGCACCCGGCTCCTCGTGACATTAAAAGACAAACCAACACCAACCACCTTGTGCATGTTAAAATAATCATCTTTAGAATCAGAATTGTCACACTCTACGCGGGAGAGTGAATTTCTACGGATTCCAATGATTAGTAACCTGCATGTCTGCGGTGCATTATGGGAAAGATTCAACCACATTCATTTGAAACATCTGATGCATGGCAAGTAATAAAATCAAAATTCGTTTTTCTTTGCGAAAATTCACTTTATAAAAATAACAACAATGAACAAAACTGGAATGCACTTAAGACAAAAAAACTCATTAAAACCCAATTAAATACTTCACAGGTTATGAATTTCTCAATGAGAATGGGGTTGTTTTTGGAAGGCAGATTACTGTGTGCTTCTGGCACAGCTGGAAAACTATTTGGAAGAGCCCTTTTATTCAACGGCTCATTACTGTGATAAGTCTGCAAAGTACTGAGCTAAAAATCCAATAATGGAAAATCAATGCAGGGTGCCAAAAGGCCAAGTCACTATTAATTTGACCAAACAATGGGCTATTCAAATTGTTCAATACACAACCCTTATTGCTTTTCATTTACATAGAAATTGGTGTGGTTATTTGAATCCTTTCTTGGGAGTTCCATACACAAACCCCCTCCATGATAGATCATTCCCAGAATGCACCGTAGGCATGAGCCAATAAAACCTCCACCCAGAGAGAGAAGGGACATTTTTTTACGAATATGGGCCTTGTAGTTCTCCAGGCCAATGCAGTGGGGGGCAGGGGCAACCAGATCGGCTTTCTGAAAACGCTTTTTAAGAGGAGTGGCTGAAAACAAGAAAGTCACAAAGATCTCAACACATGGAGACATCTTGCAAAGGTGTCAAACAAAGCTGCTGAACATCCTACAGAACTGCAGAGCAAAGTGGCTGAATCCCATTAATCATACTCTATTACAGGCTGTCAAATAAGAGAGACTCTTGCCTTATTTTGCTCCATTGAATTGTGGACCCAGTATTCATGTGCTGCTATGTCCATTAAAACAGTCTACTTAGACAAATGGTAGACCACATTTGATTTACAAGCGATCTATTGAAAAACGTTTGGGGCAGTTAAAGGGTTAACGCTTCATGAACTCAAATCCTTGTCAACTAGAGTTAGAGCATTAATCACTAGGCAAAGTGTACATGGTGTATCTAGGTTTCTAAAATATTAAAGTATTGTTGAAAATGCTATGCATTGACTGACAGCTGACCGGAACCCTTACCGGACTCGGCGATGTTGGCGCACTTCTGGTACATGGAGGTACGCAGTGTGGGCGTGCGCACGTTCAGCATGCGGATCTTGTCGACGCGCAAGTCGAACACTCGCAGCACGTGCTCCTTGTCCTCGTCGTCATGGCACAGGATCTTGCCGTCGATGAAGGAGGCGAACATTTGCGTCTCCAGGAAGCGGGAGAGGAAGGGAAGGTAGGGCTCCGGCTGGTCCGACAGGAAGGAGGCCTGAGATGGACAAAAAGCAAAAAACTAAATATACGAAGCTGCAAAACCTTTTCTCGTCATTGAGTCCAGTGGCTTTGTTCTGAATAGTTGACAAAAAGGGAAAAAAAATCCCTTTGATGCTGCGTCCTTCTGTAATACATTACATTTAATTGCTATCTGGGTTGTCAGTTGAGTAGGCACATAAACGTTTAAGAGATTAAGTTACGAAACTAACTTTCCAACCTCCCACATGTACATTTTCGCTGAGCAGGTGCCTTCCTCAAAGGCACGACAATGGAGTTTTACCCATAATCCTCCAAGACACGACAGTGGAGTCCCGGCGACTGCTCACCTTGTCGAAGTTCTGCATCTGCTCGCGGTTGCTGAACCACGCCTCTTTGTCCTGGCTGGGCTGGATGACGAACACCTCGTAGTCGGCGAACATCTGTGTGAAGCGGTTGGCAAAGACCTCGCGCACCTGGATGTTGAGCTGATGCATCTTCAGCTCCTCTTCATCACACTGCACCTTCAGGTCTTTACTGCTGCCCTCATCCTTCACATCCAACTGAGAGAGAGAGAGGGAGAGAGAGAGAGCGGAGAGAGGGAGAGAGAGAGAGAGGGAGAGAGCGGAGAGAGAGAGAGAGAGAGGGAGAGAGAGAGCGGAGAGAGAGGGAGAGAGAGGGAGAGATAGAGAGCGGAGAGAGAGAGCGGAGAGAGGGAGAGAGAGAGAGAGAGAGAGCGGAGAGAGGGAGAGAGAGAGAGAGGGAGAGAGAGAGAGCGGAGAGAGAGAGCGGAGAGAGGGAGAGAGAGAGAGAGAGAGCGGAGAGAGGGAGAGATAGAGAGCGGAGAGAGGGAGAGAGAGGGAGAAAGAGAGAGCGGAGAGAGGGAGAGAAAGAGAGGGAGAGAGAGAGCGGAGAGAGAAAGAGAGAGAGAGAGAGGAAAAGAGAGAGGGAGAGATAGAGAGCGGAGAGAGGGAGAGAGAGAGAGAGGAAGAGAGAGAGGGAGAGCGAGAGAGAGAAAGGGAGTGTGAGAGAGAGAGAGGAAGAGAGAGAGGGAGAGAGAGAGACAGAGAGAGAGAGAGGAAGAGAGAGGGAGAGCGAGAGAGAGAAAGGGAGTGTGAGAGAGGAAGAGAGAGAGAGAGAAAGGGAGTGTGAGGGAGAGAGAGAGAAAGGGAGTGTGAGAGAGAGAGAGAGGGAGTGTGAGAGAGATAGAGAGAGAGGGAGGAGAGGGAGAGAAAGAGAGAGAGAGAGAGAGAGAGAAAGAGTGTGAGAGAGAGAGAAAGAGGGGAAGAGGGAGAGAGAGCAGAGAGAGAGAGAAAGAGAGAAAGAGAAGGAGAGAAAGAGAAGGAGAGAAAGAGAGAGAGAGAGAGAGAGAGAGAAAGAGTGTGAGAGAGAGAGAAAGAGGGGGAGAGGGAGAGAGAGCAGAGAGAGAGAGAAAGAGAAGGAGAGAAAGAGACAGGGAAATGTTATCTAAACTATGACCTATCATCCCGGGTGACAGGGGCCTGGGAAAGGAATTGTGAGGCATTTGTTTTGATTTCCAAAAACAGCACTGTGCTAAACTGTGCTAAACTGCACTGGAGACATAAACTGCACCCCTTGACCCGACCGGCTCCTAAAACAAGAGCAGCAGCACGGGGAGCGTGAGAAGCCAACGCCAGGGGGTCAGACGGGAGCCGACCTGACGATGAGGAGGCTACGCTAATCTAACATCCAGCAATCCTCCTGCATGGGTTTGTACTAATGGCACCACCAGCCCAGCTCTGCTTCCACTGTCCTACGCTGTGTATCCCTGCTGGGTCCTGACCTCACGTGACCCCAGTGACCCTACGACACCCAGAGGGTGCGTCCCAATAATCTTCACTCCTCACCTCCTTTCCTCCACTTGTCTCCTCCACACGTCTCCTACCCGGAAGTATGCAAAACGCGGTTTGCGTCGAGACATTAATTAATTTGTAACAATTAATATGTAATTAATATGTAATCAGCAACATTAGATTAAGACACAAAGATCGGTTTCCAGGGCACGGAGGAGAGGAGGTTGTAGTGGAGGAAAGGAGGATACATTTTTTGAGTATTGGGAGTATTCGAGTGCCTGTTTTTAAGGACAGGAGGCGGCCGGCAGCCCTTGAAGGGACAGAGTGCGGAGTGCAGCGCTAAAATAGGACACAGGGGCTGGTTCTTTCCAGTCCAGGGAGAGCAGCCGCCGTCCCGTAAGCTGCTTAACCCCCTCAGACAGAGAGCGGCCCATATTAGGGGCAAACGTTAATCACGTCACCACAATGCACTGTAACTGAACTCTGACACACTCCTCTGTCGCAGCACACACTCCCTCACCAGCGTTTCAGAGTGAAACAGACAGCCACGGAGTCTGTAATGAGCAGTGAGCCCGGTGTGGGGGAGATGGTACCCCCGTGTGTGTGTGGAACCCAGAACTGGGTATCAGAGAGGCACTTTAGCACAGTCACAGTGCTAACTGTTATATGTGCCTCTCAGGAGGAAGGCTCCTGCTAAACCAACACCTTCTGAAAAGAACTTCATTAAATACAACACAAATACCTCATATTATGACCACCAATACATTATATTTACATTCAGGCCCAGCAGCATTAGGCACTTAGCAGATTCTATGCTCAGAGTGACTTATGCCTTGTGTACACTACACGACTTTCAAAATCCCAATAAAATCCTAACAACGGAGAACATCTCACATTTACTGACCGTCTCTTATAAAAATCACTGGCACATACATCCTAGGAATGCTCACACCGCAGGCCTAGTCACAGGGGGTCACACACTACACAAGCCATTCCTAACGTTGTGATAAAATCAAATCGGTTTGATATTCTCACAAGAGTCACAGACTAATTTAAAACTAGATTGGGAGAGCTGCGATTGAGTCTCTGACCGTCTCACTTTAAACGACCTTCGGAGGCGAGCGCACGCAGCCGTCTCGCAAAGACGGGGATTTTCTTAGGATTTCCTTAAGATGTTAAAAACTGCTAAATCGTGACTAAAAACCCTGTAGTGTACTCTAAGCATTACAAGACTCTTAACATACAAATCCACTGAACCAATTTGGGTTAAGCTCAAGGGTAAAACAGCAGTGCCCCTCCTGGGAACAGAACCGGCAACCTCTGCTTTACAAGTGCGGTCCTCTGACCGTTACGTGCTCACAACACGCCGCGTGCGCGTGTACATATGCATACGTGTGCGTGTGCGGTACCTTCTCCAGGCTGAGTCCCGTCCTCTTGACGAGGGCCTGCAGACGGGCGATGGTCTGGTTCTCCTTCAGCAGGTAGGAGTGGAGCGGCGAGCCGGCCAGGTTGCCGTTGCGCTTGTCGGAGGCCACGTCGCCGGTGCGGAAGTCCCGCAGCTTGGACACGCTCTCGCTGCAGTGCAGGCTGCCCTCCGGGGGAACACCGAACGCCATCAGCACCTCCGAGATCTCCTGGATGAACTCCAGCTTGTTGGGGAACTGCGGCAGGTCCTCCGGCAGTTCGATGAAGTGGTTGTCGATGTCCACGAAGCACAAGTTGGCCTGAGGAGTCACCAGTTCTTGGTTAATGAGCAGGAAGTGCAGAAAATGTTTTTCTCATACACTACTCCACTTCTCCACCAGGTGGCCATGTACAGTAACAATACAAATCGGCTTTTCTACGGGCAAAACACTTACAATTTGAGTAGGCTGATATAAGTACCTTTTAATTTCCATAATAATCATAAAAAACTAATTAAATCCTCACTAAATTTTTACTTGAAATTATAAAAGCATAACATACAGTAATGTAATGTATTACAAAAGAGCAATTTATCACAAGAGCTTGAAAATTGCAAATACAAGGAAAACATCCTCATTTCCCTCAAATGAGGTCACCTTCATTAGAAGATTGGACACTTCAGTGGGAAAATTAATGGAGAGCTTTAATAACCTTTGTTGAATGGACCTGTGTTTTAAGAGCTCAAATTAGCCAGATCTCCGTCCACATCATTCACAAATTCACAGCTGTTTTAAAGGTATCATGGCTGTTCAGGCTGGAATGGGTCCAAACACGTCAAAGAAAAACAGGTAACACATCGCACGAGATCAACCCTGAAATAGACATTTTGGGCCAGGGGTTTACAACCTATGTCTAAATATCAGAGGTCTAAAATCCAGGTTCAGAAAGTAAAAGTCCTCCCCAGTATTTTGTTCCAATCACCTGGATTTGCTAATTGTACAATTCTTCAGCTGGGAGGTAGACCTAATTAGTGAAATCAGCTGGCTGAGCTAATGGGTAGAAGGAAAACATGGCAGAACCTTTATTTTCTGAACTCTGGACTACACCTCTGCTAAATATATGGACAGGAAACTGGTGGGAATATGCCTTTGGGTATGAAATATAACAGGTATGACCTCAAACTGCAAGTGATTACATTTCCAAAACAAGACAATTTATCAACAAGACCTAAAGCCAAACGCCATGTTCTCCTCTTTCAAATTCAATTAAAACACCCACCCACGGGCTGTTCAAGGGATTACATTTGTGATGAATAAATAAGGCTGCAGTGTGTTTGGGAGGCCAGAAATACGGCAAGAAAAAAGCGCTACGATCAAGATGAATGTCAGTACAAAGGGAAAAGGCACAGAGACGCTGTAAATCACGTGTAATGTGTGTACAGGGCCCCGGGACCCTTTCCACAGGACCCCCCCCCCCCCGTTTCGCGCTATCGCCGCGTTGCCGCGCGTCGGCCGGGAGACGGAGATTAGGCTTCCCCTCCCCGAGTTAGTATGCCGAGCACAGAGCGCGCTCCTGGAGAGAAATCTGATTAAAAATGATCCGCCACTGCATCCGTCGGAGAGCGTTTGTGAATCGGGGGGAAAAAGAGATAATTCCACCCTGGTGATTTCAGACAGGGCCTTTTCACAGGGCAGAGAGAGAGAGAGAGAGAGAGAGAGAGAGAGAGAGAGAGAGAGAGAGAGAGAGAGGGGGATGGGAAAGAGAGAGAGAGAGATGGAGAATGAGAGATTGGGGGATGGGAGTGCTAAGGGGGAAGGCGAGCAGGAGAATGGGAAAATTGCGGGGGGGGCAACAGAACAATTGGGACAATTACACAAATGGTCTAATCTGCTCCCAGGGCTAGGGAGGCTGGCCATATTGTGTGCAGCAGCAGGGGAAGCCCGGCGCTTTTATTACGCGCACGAGGGAAGCATCCGGATGGGGTTTATTCCCAATTACACTGCTTGTGCCGTAATCATATTTAATGGCTTCAAATACGAGGGGGCGATAATGAGCGCAGAGGCCCGTCAAGCGCGCGGTAAAGACCCGCGCGGACGGCGACCTTCACAACACAAAGGCGCATTATAGGTGCCCTATAGGTAACGTTTCAGCCGACTGGGCCCACCTCCTGAGGCAGCTCCAGCTTGGAGCGGTCATCCTGGCCGTTGGAGTGCAGGCCCATGAGGTAGGGCACGGGCGCGTCCAGGAAGTGCAGCAGCGAGGCGGGCAGGATGGGCACGTACACGTGCTGCCACTGGAATGGGAACATCAGGGCCGTGATGCTCTCCGCCACCGTCATCAACCTCTGGTAGTCTGCAACGCAGAGGAGACGAACAC
Source organism: Synaphobranchus kaupii (assembly GCA_029718625.1). Classification (NCBI taxonomy): domain Eukaryota; kingdom Metazoa; phylum Chordata; class Actinopteri; order Anguilliformes; family Synaphobranchidae; genus Synaphobranchus; species Synaphobranchus kaupii. The sequence continues at coordinate 14,237,372 of CM056391.1, forward strand.
TGTCAGGAACACACACACACACACACACACACACGCACACGCACACGCACACGCACACGCACACGCACACGCACACGCACACACTCCTGGCATCAGGGTTGGTCTTAGACACCACCCTGTAACTGGGAAAATACATCTGTATTTGTCTACTGTTCAAAGTATGAGGTGACCATGGTCCCGAATACAAAAATTATTGCGCTACTGCGGTTTTTCCTCACACAGACTCTGTATTGGGGATGTGTAAATATGTATTGGGGATGTGTAAAGGTGTATTGGGGGACGTGTAACAGTGTACTGGGGACGTGTAAATGTGTACTGGGGACGTGTAAATGTGTACTGGGGATGTGTAAATGTGTATAGGGGATGTGTAAATGTGTATTGGGGATGTGTAAATGTGTATTGGGGGATGTGTAAATGTGTATTGGGGATGTGTAAATGTGTACTGGGGATGTGTAAATGTGTATTGGGGATGTGTAAATATGTATTTGGGATGTGTAAATATGTATTGGGGATGTGTAAATGTGTATTGGGGATGTGTAAATGTGTACTGGGGATGTGTAAATGTGTATTGGGGATGTGTAAATGTGTATTGGGGGGATGTGTAAATGTGTACTGGGGATGTGTAAATGTGTATTGGGGATGTGTAAATGTGTACTGGGGATGTGTAAATGTGTATTGGGGATGTGTAAATGTGTACTGGGGATGTGTAAATGTGCATTGGGGATGTGTAAATGTGTACTGGGGATGTGTAAATGTGTATTGGGGATGTGTAAATGTTGATACAGTAGGTTCGCGCTGAATGACAATACAATGTTTAATTGGCACGTTGCAATAGAGTCCTTATTTCTGTTCAAGAGCGTACGTAAGCTTCTACACGCCACACAGCCAGCTCCCGCCCCTGGGGCTTCACTAATTACCCACTTTACAGGCAATTTTGCCCCATAGCAGAACCTCATGGGACCCTTATATTTTATTTCCTATGATTGCTGCTACCAATTTTCTACTTTAAACAATTAAACACAGGCTTATTGAATGGGCAAAACCTCATCTGCTTATTTGTGCTTCCGATGACACTCGGGTATAACCTTAGACAACAGTTATTGCACATAACCGAAAGCTGTCCTTGACCATTTCTAACCCTCCATTTGTGACAAGCTACTCTCCGCACGTCAACCCGCGATCCTCTCTGTGCGCTGAAGTGGTGCTTTGATGTATTAGTCCTTTATACTGCCAGCAACGTAACCAGGCCGGATTGGACGCCCCTACGATCCAGAGCACGAATGAGTCACGTAGCTTCCTGCGTGTACGTCTGTCAAGGTTTACATAGACACACACGCAACATGGACACATGGTGTGCACTGCAGTGTGTTCTTCCTTTCTCTCTGATTGGTTTTATCGCCTTTGAAGTTTGTTCACAAAAGAAGTGGAAGCCATTTCATTACAAGCTGATTTTTAACGCGCGGATTCCCTTGCCGTGTGGAGTTAGCATGTTCGCCCCGTGTCCGAGTACACCAGTTTCCTCCCACAGTCCAAATACATGCAGGTTAGGCTAATTGGGGGGCTGTAAAAGAGTGTGCATGCTCAATCAACCTACCCTGCACAAATAAATGTTAAATAGTAGTAAGAAATTAAATAAAAATTCTTACTTTGCGATTGCGTGAGATTAGTGAGCCTGTTTAGTGTTAGCGTACATTCCCACCAGGCCTGTTTAGTGTTAGCCTACATTCCCACCCAGGCCTGTTTCGCGTTAGTCTACATTCCCACCCAGGCCTGTTTAGCGTTAGCGTACATTCCCACCCAGGCCTGTTTAGCGTTTACGTACGTTCCCACACAGTCTCCATTCCTCAGCCTTTGAAGCTGGGCTTTAAGAGCTACCTCACCGTTGAGTGCTTGCAGCATCTCTCCCAAAATGGGCACTTTCTCTCATTACATTACACTTTCATCGCATCCCTCTCTCCAGCCTGCATCCCTCTCTCTGCCCACTCTGCTTCCTGTTGTGAATGCGCCCCGGTGCAGAAGGCCTGTGACTCAGGGACAAGAATACTAATCTGGAGCCGCCTGCGCTCGGGCGCAGGCCAAACAACGGGCCTTTTCAGAACCGCCAGCACTGGGCATCACCAGCGGGCTCACAGAGCGCTCAGTGTAAGAATGCCACCATCGCATTACATTACATTACTGACATTTAGCTGAAGCTCTTATTCGGAGTGACTTACACAATATTTGCACGGTATCCATTTAATAGGTTAAATTTATTCAGCAGGATATATAGGCTACTGAAGCAGTCCAGGGGAAGTACCTTGCTCAAGGGTACAATGGCAGTGTCCTAGCTGAGAATCACATACACATCGCATATCTCATTACACCAGTATATCGCCTACCAGGAGCTGGGACCATCTAAAGCGCCGGTCCATGGAGAGTGACTGGCCCCACTGTGAGGAATGGAATCTTAACTGCACCAGTGCAGCTGCGGCAGGGACTCCCGAGGTTCGGCGCATGTTCAGCTGCAGCGTCGCGCAGGGAGGCAGGGTTACGCTCGGTCGTCCATTTCCTCTCAAGAAGGAAATCGACTTCAGTGATGTGGCTTTGTTACGGGGCCTCCTCTCTTGCGCCGCTAGCCTTCAGGTGTGTGTGTGTGTGTGTGTGTGTGTGTGTGTGTGTGTGTGTGTGTGTGTGTGTGTGTGTGTGCTTGTGTGTGTGTCTGTGTGCATGTGTGTGTGCTTGTGTGTGTGTCTGTGTGCGTGTGTGTGTGTGTCTGTGTGTGTGTGTGTGTGTGTGTGTGTGTGTGTGTCTGTGTGTGTGTGTGTGTGTGTGCGTGCGTCTGTGCGTGTGTGTGCGTGTGTGTGTGTCTGTGTGTGTGTGTGTGTGTGTGTGTGTGTGTGTCTGTGCGCGCGTGTCTGTGTGCGTGTGTCTGTGTGCGTGTGCGTGTGTCTGTGTGCGTGTGTGTGTGTGTGTGTCTGTGTGCATGTGTGTGTGTGTGTGTGTGTGTGTGTGTGTGTGTGTGTGCGTGTGTGTGTGTGTCTGTGCGCGCGTGTCTGTGTGCGTGTGTCTGTGTGCGTGTGTGTGTGTGTGTGCGGTTCCTGAGCAGAGTCCTGTGAGGTGGTTGCAGAAACGGTGTGCATACGGTGGGCTGGGACCCTCCAATGAGAGGCTGTGGCTGAGGGGAAGAATACTGGAAGGATGCTGGCTCGGAGGACGCTGATAGGTGCCAAAATACATTTGGGAGGGTCCGCGCGTCTGAGTTAAGGATGATTCTGTTTTTAGAGCCCCAACCGACAGCATTTCCTTTTTTAGTATAGAGAACATCCCTGCTCCACTAGCCCCGCCCCCCTCCCATTCCGCCCGCTTTATCAACCTAACGTCCCCCTCCGTTTGGAAATATCGCTGGCCTGGATCCCTGAGAACGCTCCGCGCGCACGCTCTGCAGCAACCAGGCTCCCGGTACAAAAGGCGGTGATGTCATTTCCAACCAATCGTCTTGAGAGGCATCACCGCCGTCCTCCTCTTCAAAGTGTTGCCTAGCAACAGCACGCAGCCCGGGCACCTGAGAGAAGCTTTGCTGCATTTCGCGAATCATTTTTGCTCCTCCTTTATAATCATAACGGGATACAAGACGTCTCTGCTCCTGTGATCCTTAAACCCCCCCCCCCACAGCACATCTTTCCGGCTGTCGTTCCGGAAGCTTATTAAAGCAAACCCTTATGAATTTTTAACCTGGGAACCAGACTGCGTGACACATGGGGTTTTCACGCGCAGTGCAATCCCTAGACATCTGCAGACTATTATTCAGCTTGCAGAAAGACCTGTGCAATTCAGTTACATCATGAGATATTTATGTATGATTTTCAGTTTTGCCATCTGGACGTTTAATTATGCTTGAAAAATAAAAGGAATGATTGGAAAATGTTACCCAAAGCAATCCATTCATTTAACCACCAACTTGAACTGAAATTAGATGCTACAAGCAGCAATTTTCAGAAAACTGTATTTTGTTGTTATAATGACAATTTCATAATGCGTGGGGCCAGGACTGGACACGCTCATTAGCGATACCTAAGGTATGTGGGCAGATCCGGTGCATGACACGGGAAGAATAACTAGTGCTAAGTCCTTGATGCTTTTATATATGATTCCTGCATAATAAAAAGACAAACTATCTTGTACCTCAGTCTACTGGCGTAGTGAAATTAATCCTCCTTTCAGGAGAGTTAACCGGGATTTGACTCGTATAAATATGACTGAGCTCACAATCATTGGAACAGAATTAACACACTTATGTGTTAACAACATATTGTGTATATGCACTAATGTACGTCGCTCTGGATAAGAGCGTCTGCCAAATGACTAAAATGTAAATGTAAATCACCAGTGTAGCTGAGCTTCTAGTTTGTAGAAAAATGAAACAATTCAAGGACACGGTTCAGTTGTAGCATTGCTATTTCCAGTTTCACAGGAATTGTGCTCATTAAAACTACTTTGACTGTGAGCAGGGCATCACCCCTGGAACTACCATATCCTCCAAATAATAGCTCGCGACTACATTACCTACAATGCCGCAGGGTGACTTACGCTGGGAGTAGAGCAGGATCTGAATCTCCAGCAGAGCACAAGTGAAGAGCTGCAGCACGTTCTCCACCCCCAGGAGCTCAAACACCTCCCTGATGGGGAAGTCGAAAAGCGGGAGCTCGACCGTGCTGGGCCTCTGGCACACGATCGGCCCGTACACCCCGGAGAACTTGAGCGAGCGGCCCGCCGGCGGCAGCGGCACCTCGTACAGGATGTTGTAGACGTAGCTCTCCAGCGGCAGCGGGGGCGGCTGGGGCGAGGAGACGGCGCGGTGCAGCTGCTCCAGAACCTTCCGGCAGGCCTGCGGAAAGGCCATGGGCGCCATCAGGCAGACGCACTTGGAGACGTAGAGGGTGTCGCGGCTGATGTCGTAGGAGTTGAAGCGCTGGAGGCGGGAGAGGGCGGGCGACGGGTGCAAGACGTGGCGGCGGTCGTCCGGGGCGAGCGCGGGCGGGGGCGCGGGGGCCGGCGCGTGCAGGATGTCGTACTGCTCGGCGTTGTGCATGTGGTACAGCGTCTGCATGGCGCTGCAGATCTGTTTGCTCGTCACCTCCTCGTAGAAGGTGAGGGCGAAGCCGTAGGTGCGCGAGCCATCCTCGCGCGTGATGATGAACGAGTGGAACTGCGGCTCCCGCGAGTCCGACTGCGTCCGGAACGACAGGCCCTTCGGCATGCAGAGCTGGGGGGGGGGGGGGGGGAGAGTGGGCGTGTTTAACCAGTGAAATTACATCACAATGACGCATTCTCAACATAACAAACACATTTTTAAGTTAACCCAAGGTCGGCTGTAGTTGCTGCAGGCTGTAATGGGCTCTGTCAGAGTCAGGATATGAGACCAGACCATCCGGTGAACCACAGCACAGGGACCTGCGCCGGGCTAAATGTGTTCGACTAATAAACAGCCCTCTCCTGTCTCACCATGCCCACTGCGTCCTGGTCAAATGGGCTCCACTCCACATTCTCGGGGTAGTGCGCCAGAACTTTGGACTTGAACGTTCTCCGCAGGGGACTCTGCTCAAAATTCTCACCTACAGCAGAGTAACATGGAGAGAGAGAGAGGGGGGAGAGAGAGAGAAAAAGGGAAAGGGGGAAAGGGGGAAGGAGAGATAGAGACATAAGGGAGGGAGAGAGAGGGAAAGATGGAGAGAAAAGGGGAAGGAGAGAGAAAAAACAGAAGTAGGAGGTCAGGAGAGACACAGTGGGGCAAGGTGCCACGGGGGCGGGGCATATGCATGTGGGCGGAGACACCCAATCAAGAGACGAAGCGTGAGGCACAAGACACCCTCTGCAGGAAACAAGGCAGTCGGCGCAGCTGTCTTGAGTGAAAGAAAAGGCTGTATTGCATAAGCTGCTGCCACCGTAGCGCCGGGCTTGTGGAAGACCCAGATAAGAACGCTCGCAGGGAATGCTAGTGAAACGTCAAACCGGCTCAGGGCACAGCTCGGCATACAGAGCAGCCTACAGACTCCGTGGAGAGTTCACAGCAGGACAGCCTATAGGCTGGAGAAGCTTAATTTAAACTTCCGTGACAGCAGGAGCCAAACGGAACATAGTAAAGACACTTTAATTCCATAAACTGAAATGGGTGGCAGCGTGTATAGCAATACAGGGGAAAAAAAAACTAACAAAACAATCAGTAAAATCGATGAAAAAACCCAGTCAAATCATAGGTGAAGCAGAGGTGGTGTGCACATGAAGAGCCAACGAGGGGAGAAAATCATTTTTACAGTGGAGTGAGGAGAGGAGACATTGACCAAGCAACGGCAGTGGCAGTGGCAGCAGCACCGGGTGCGTGAGGTGCAGGCAGAAGTTGCCAAACAGACTGGCTGGCTGTTGAATAGCTGTTGGGAGGAGGAGGAGGAGGAGGAGGAAGAGGGAGCGGGGTAAGAAAGCTTCTCCCAGAATTCCCTTCACCTTGCCAGAAAAAACGTAAATTAAAAACGGGAGTGCTGTGAAAGAAGGGGGTGTCAGGTTAAAGGTCAAAGGTTAAAGATCACAAGCAGAGCCGCGGAGATCAGAGGGACCATCGGGAGGGAGGGGTCAGGGGGGAGGGGTTACCTTCTTCGCCAATCGTCGCCAATCGTCTGGCCCCATCTTTGAATTTAGTAGCCTGTATATACTGGCATAAAGCTATACGACAGATAAAACAACAGTTAATCACATGGCAGTAATGTATCCGCACTGCTAACACCACATACCCAGAACACTATGAGAGCCCTGTGGGCTGGCTAAGGAGATCCGCTCTTTTTCTGCATGCGATTAAACAGTCTGGACTGTGAAATGGCAATCCGTCCGCTCTTTTTCTGCACGCGATTAAACTGTCTGGATGTGAAATGGCATCTGTTGCTCTGAAACTAGATATCAACCTGGTTGAAATGCACGTTAATCCCCGCTTTGAGCATTCAGGGCCGGATTATAGCCGTGTGCGCTCTCGAAAGGCAGCACTGTAATGACGCAGGCGGGGAATAAGAGGAGGGTCTGACTGGTACATAATGAAAAGAAAACCAACACGTCAGAGCTGTGGATCACATTTGAAAGACTCTACCTTAGACACAGGAAGTAACCGGGGGGGGGAAAGTGTTAGCGTTGTACAAATCCTTTAATCCTGACGAACATGGGCAGATACAAAAAAAAAAAACTGCATGCAAAATAAAGGAAGGACTGTCTTAAACTATGACAGTTAGAGGCACTGATAAAAAAGCTATTTCCCCACGTGCACACGAAGCAACAGTAAATAGGCCCCTTGTTCAGCGTGTGACAAGGTGAAAACCAGGCCATATGGCACAATTAGTCACGCAGCCGGAAAAAGAGAGGGCTGGATTGTGTCAGAAAACAAAAGCCTGTTGGTTTTATCTGCCGTTCGGCGGGTTTGGTTCTCCACCCAGCCAGCCTCCTACACGGCAGAGCGCGCGTGACGCGAAGGAGGGATCGTCAGAGCGATGGAGGGAAAAGGGAGGGATGAGACTTGGAGCCGCTCTCTCGCTCTGCCGCGAGCGGAGAAGCGCGTGCGTCTCTCTCAGACCCGAGGCCGGCAGCTGGCCTCACATACACCCAGTGTGTGACCCCCTGACCGGCCAATCAGCTGCGTCTCTGAGGAGCTGACACCAGGGCATGAGATGAACTTTTTCACCCGCTGGCCAGATTGGCTTGCCACATTCAACCATTTTCAACATTTTACCAGCCACATTACCTCTTACAATATAACACAATCTGGTTGGTTACCGGCCAAAGTGGCTGCTAGAGTTGAGTTGAATTTTACCAGCCACAAACACAATTTCAGCAGCATTTGGTTGGTGGCGGGTGTTGATTTCACACCCTGGCTGGCACGCCTCCAGCAGGCAGTGAGGGGTGTCGGAAGTACGGACGATGTAATCCTGACGCCTTCGCGAGTCGCCCGGCGTGCCGCTCCGCGTCTCCCCGCGTCCACAGCACTCGGCTCATCTCTCGGTTGGCGCGGTTACTGCGTGAGTCACGTCAAGCCCGAGCCGTGGGCTACGGGGGGCGGGAGTCCCCCCTCTCTTCCCGCGACGGTGAGGACAAAGACGCGCGGCTCGCGGCTCGGACTCACCTGATGCACAACTGCAGTCGGAGTCTCTTTGTACAGCACACGCGCATAGGGCTTGATTTACTAATACGTTTAGCTTGTGAAAAACATTTTAGCACGCGCAGTGACCGATGGTTGGTAATGGTATTTGCTTCGCACCAATTATTCATTGTACTAAAAGGTTTTGCACTCGCTAAAGGTCTTAGTAATCAGGCCCATAGATGGCTAACAGCCTTCAATTATCACCACTAACAAACGCCCCAAACTCTTACAATGCCTTTTATCCCTTGACTCTGACTATGGGAACGTGAGGTTGTGCGTTTCACACACACATCGGGGTTCAGATGGAACTTGCTGGAGCTGGTTAGCTCGGACTCATCGGGGTTCAGATGGAACTTGCTGGGGCTGGTTAGCTCGGACTCATCGGGGTTCAGATGGAACTTGCTGGGGCTGGTTAGCTCGGACTCATCGGGGTTCAGATGGAACTTGCTGGGGCTGGTTAGCTCGGACTCATCGGGGTTCAGATGGAACTTGCTGGGGCTGGTTAGCTCGGACTCATCGGGGTTCAGATGGAACTTGCTGGGGCTGGTTAGCTCGGACTCATCGGGGTTCAGATGGAACTTGCTGGGGCTGGTTAGCTCGGACCGCTCAGCAGTCTGCAGATGCTTCACATTCTCTCATGAGAGGCACGGAGGCGTCTGTTCACAAGCGTCTGCTCTGGAAACGAGAGGTCATGATACGGGCCGCCATTACCGCCGTCCCGAGGGAGGATGGGGGGGGGGGGGGTCCGGGGAGGTGTTTTTGTACAGAATCAGCAGCAAATGCATCTGCATGGATTATGAACCCAGGACCCAAGACAATGATTCTGCGAATGTGGCAGAACGAGGCAAAAATTCAGTGTGAAGACCATAGAGATCTCACACTCTAGTCTTTGCACTGCACAAATAGCTTCAAACTGACTGTAGTAAAACCAGTGGTATTTTTTGTTTTAAAAAATTTGGTGTTGTGAATATTCACACCTAATTCCACAGTCCAAGGACAAAGGGAGCTGCGACTGAACTCGGTATACATCTGTTCTACAGGTTACCTCAGAACCCTGAACAGAATAAATGTAGATCAAAACAAAGGATGACCAAACTAAAGATTACAACAACAAAAAACCTGATCAAAATACAAACTGCAATGAACAAAAAGCACAAAATTTCAAGGGATATTTTAAAAACACATAAGTGCCCAAGAACACAAGGTGGACTGGGAGGAGACTATACCACCTCCACCTCATTAACCCCAGACCAAGCCAAGCTGCCACAATCATCGTACTTCACCAATGAGTGTGCATGCTCGCGGGCGTGTGTATGTGTTTGTGTATATGTACGGGGTGATTCACGCGCCCGATTCGCCCTTTCCTTTTACGCCGTGTAAAAGCCAGGAGAGGTAAGAGCAGGACGTCCGCTTCCTGCGCCCTGATCAATACCAAAGGATCGAATTACACTACTGCCACATCGCAAATAGTCACATGCCTTCCATTTACAGGCTGTGCATTCATCAATCCCGGATAGTGCCACTGTCAAGCGCCAGAGGCACAGTGTTCATTCAGATATATGTGATCAAATTAGGCCAGCTGCTTTGCACATTGGACTAAATTTGAGCCTTTTATTCTCAAGCAAATGGTCCACTATAAGGATATTCTCCTACAGAGAAACAGGATAGGAGGAGTATGCGTGGGGAATCTCTCTCTCTAACACACACACACAACCAAACAAACACACACACTCACACAAACATTACACACAGACACACGTGCACACACACACACACACACACACAAACACTGTTAACTCCTATCTGCCTCAAGACAAAAAAATGTTTGCATGGACAACATTTCCCATGATCCCCTATGTCTCCCTGTTGAGCACATCAACCACTGTGTAGATCAGCTGTAGACTGTCTAGACAGTCTGGGACCATGGGACCAGGTGTTCCAGAGAGAAGGCAGGAACCTCATATTTGTCCTGAAAATAATGAGATGGTGCGCAAAAAAAAAAAAAACGTTTTAATTACAGACCGCGACTGTAGCAGGCAGCAGCATGTTATGAGTCTGCCTTCTCATTTCTCAGTCTTACAGAGAAGCTTTACTAAGGCATATGTGTTCAGAGATTAACACATATTAGAGTGTTTCATGTATAAGGGCATCACTTTAATTGGCAACTGTTTTCTGAGAAAACTTAATCGTGTTTAAAAATAGATGTTAATTTCGCAATTAAATGACCATATTTCCTCAGTGTTAACACGCTAGAAAATTTGATGTGACATACAGACATTTTCAACATCAGGGGTTTTTAGCCAAGCATTCTGGTGCAATAAACGTAGCATTATGTTAAGCATAACAAACAGCTGGTGTTTTGATATTCAAGTATTAGAAGCTGTGAACACTATCTGATCAAAATAACTTCATCCACATGGTGCCCTTTGGAACAGGATTTTTAGGTGTTTAGAAATGGATATAGAAAAACTATTCAAGTGGAATATTAAAGTGGAAGTCGTCCCATTTTAAGCCAGGTTTCAATTAAGAAAAATCGGATATATAAAGAAGAAATACATCACATAAATTCTCCTACCCTTAAATGCCTGTTTCCAAGTATCCAACCATCTCCTCAGAGAATCATTTCAAACTTTTGAACATTTCAAGTGCTTTGATGTTTCATGTTAAAGCTGAAGGAGCTTGTGCGCATTGGCTCAGAATGAGAGCTCAGGTCACTCAAATGGGCCCCGACTGTAAACACCAGGAGGCGAGGGAGCCAGGCCACACCGGTGCATTCTGGGACACCTTATAAAGCCGCTCTGGGATCAGTCCTCACCTCGTTCTCCTGCTTCATTAAAACCTAGATACGGGGCTGAGAGTGCATCGTCGAGACAACCCCCAGAGCTGGTGGGATACAGAACTCTGAAAAGATCAAAGGCATAACCCTTTCCAGACATCAGTAGCAGTAGAGACTGGGAGGTGTTCATTCTAATCTGAAAAAAAACAGAAACAGGAGCAGTGTTTTTCTGACAGAAAACAGCAAAAAAGAACGAAGCTGCGTTGTGCCCAGAGTCGTTTCTGGCAGGGCCCTTCAGTCTGTCTCGCTGGCTGCCAGGCTTGTTGATACAGTGCAGCGTTACATGCATGTTTAAACACCGGCAGCACGACCCGCCCATGTTTATTTCCGCGAAACTGCGCGGGGTCCGCGGCGGGGGTGGCGCACAGCGCTCCCTTTCATCAGCGACACCCCCGGGCCGCCGGAAGCAGGGCCGCTGGGGGAAGAGATCAATTAACACCCCCCCTCTTTAACCGGCGTCTGTGCCACGGCTTGTCCGGTTCATTAACCACTCTGCCAATGGCGAGCGCGGCGATCAACCGCAGCCCCGAGTCCCGCCGTGCCCAGGGGGCACGTGAGGGGAGCCGGGTCGACAATGCCGCGCTCTGCTCTGTGGCACGATGCCGCCTCCGGCATTGGACCCGCTGCACCGGGCCAGCCCCGAGCTGGGCAAACAGCCCCGATCGATTAGTTATTTAGGGGAGAGGAGCTCCTATAAACGCCTGGGGTATGAGAAACAGAGAGACACACTCTCAGAAATAACGGCACAGTGGAGATACATTTTTCTTCAAGGAACAAATTTCCCAAATGTACCCTGAAAGTACAACAACATTCTATTTTGGTACTAAAAAGTACCTTTTCAAGCAGAAAAGGTGCAAATTAATGGTGAATTGCTGGCTAGGGATACAATTTTATGTACCTATGACGTACCACCCCAGTGACAAGCGTTTGTACCTTTTTAGGTACTTTTTGTCCCTTTTTTTCCTGAGATTGCAGAGAAAGAGGAGAAAGCCTCGCATCTGGGCATTATTGGGGGGGATGGAGACAGGCCCGGCCCCTCGTCATCACACGCTACGCTTTTGGCCAGTTCTGCGGAGAGTAAAGACGCGTGCAGAGAAACCTCCCCGCTCTGATGACAGCACCAGGAGCGTGGGCAGCCGTGGCGCTTCCACGCGCTTCCCACGCCTTCCCGTCCGCTGCCAGGGAACCGGGGCCCACGCGCCGCCGCGGGGGGCATCCGCCGACCTCGCGTGCCGCCCCGCGCCAGCTGGTGATGTCATAACACAAGGAACCGGAACGCCTTTTAAGCAGCAGGAAGCGCGGTGCGTCATCAGAGCCAGACTGAAGAACACGCAGTCCTTCTGGCCATCGGTACAGACGAGCGTAGTACACACACACACACACACACACACACACACACACACACACACACACACACACACACACACACACACACACACACACACACACACACACACACACACACACACACACACACACACACACACACACACACACACACACACACACACACACACACACACACACACACACACACACACACACGTCCCCAGACACGGACAGGGCTTAGCTGCCTGGAAGAACTTCAATATGGTTTCCTGCCGAGAGAAATCAGCTTCATCCTTTTAGAGGAAAGAAAATGTACAACCTTGGGGGTGAAAAAAAGCAATAAACCAATACAAGCGCCGGGATCCTACTTTTCATTTTGGGCAGCCTTTCTTTATTAAACGTACATCCGAGAAAGCCGGCCTGTCTCCCCCTTGGTTTCTCCCCACACACGCGGTTAACACAGCTTTCACCGCGGTCTGCCGAGCCCGGCGTTGACCGATGGCTCCAAACGCCACGCGCCGCGCCGGCTCTCGTCGCTCCGAAGCGCTCGCGAACAAAACCCCACCCCCTTTCCGGAGAGCTCTCACCCGCGGCGTAAACAGTGACCTCGAGAGCGACCGGCAGAACACGGGTCAGAACGCCGCGCGGGGCTCCGGATCCTGTCCCGGTCCTGCCGAACCGCCATTTCGGGGTGGGGCATTAGGTGGGAGCGTCACCATGGGGGGGGCGGAGCGCCGAAACGAGGGATGGGGGGCAGGGTCATCCAGACTGGAACGCTGATTTGGATGTTTATTTGGTTTCTATAAACTTGCCTGGATATGGCGGATTGCATAATAAAAGACAGAGAGAAGGCAGGCGTGTTTGACATGGACAGAAATGGAGTCCTTTGCTCGTCTGCGTAGTTTATGTTCGGGGTTTTCTGCTCTGTGGCCGAGATTTGCACTGCGTGTGTGGATCTGCCACTGTTTATCGACCATGACACTCAAACACCATTGTATATAGATTACAGTACCATGTCTTACGTTGTAATTGTCGTTTGTAATTATGCATTATGGGTGTCTTAATGTTTATTTTACTCTGGAATCTTGGCTTGGGAACTCTGCTCGCGCCAAATAAACCAATGTTGACTCCAACGTCTGTCATTTTTTCCAAGCCTCCAGCTGCTGACGCACCTCAATAATCATTCCATCCCTGCGTGTGCGTTGAATATATCCTTTTATCCATGTTACTCATGGCTTTAAGTGGTCTGAGGGACTGGGATTGTTTGTCATGTCGTTTGATTCCCAGGAGCTTCTTCCCTTCTTCTTCAGCTGCTTGGGTTGTTGCTCCGTTGAGCAGCGAGGCTCTGCGCCCCGATAATAGCAGGCCTTTCAAACCGCGCCTGTGTCTTGCGGTGGGGTTCAGCGTCACCGTCGCCCCCCGTTTTCGCATGAGCGACATCCCCAGCGGCACACAAAGAGCCCCCTCCCCCCGCCCCCCACGCCGTCAGACACAAAGGGCCGATGGTGGCCGTTAGCAGTCTGAAAGGAGAGACGCGACACGTTTAAAAAAACAAGCTCGCTGCCACCTGCTCGCTCAGCGAGGTGATTAGTCCATCGATCTTGCGCAATGCAACAGGTTCAGACACGGACGTGCAATCAGCGGGGGAAGTTGAGGTTCACCATAAAGAACTTGCAGTTTATTTATTTCAGCAAAACAATTGAAGCGAAAATAGCCGTCTCTGCATGTAGCTGTTTCCAGAGCAACAGGGGGGGTGGGGGGGTGTCTCTTTAAATCCCTCATCCACGTGCCAACAGTGAGAGACCATCGATGATCGATCTCGGATTTAAGAGGATCAGCTCTGTAAATGTGGGACATATGGAGTGAAGGACAAACACCCTTTTAACGCAAAAATCACCAGGGGCATCGTGTTAATTCCCCAGAGACCAGACCTTACAGGCTAAATCCATGTTAGAAGTGCTGGCGGTTTTTTGAAGTAGCTCAGGCAACCACGCCTTTCCCAAGATGATCCACAGCAGCTAGTGACACAGGGACACAAGTGTGGGGTGTCGCTGTGACCATGGGGAGCCATGGAAAGCCGTCCTGTTCCAGTCCACAAGGGGCGTGGCTCAGCGCTTTCTCCCTCCTGCCTTCGCACCCACCCCACCCCACCCCACCCCGCCCTCCCCTCACACAGAGCATTAGGCAGGTCATAGCTCAGACCAGCCCATGACCTAACCAGGCCTTGTCTATGGGCCGGCTATACGGGCCAACCCACCTGAGAGGCGGGTCAAAACCCGGAGCCGTAAAACTGGCTCCAGACGCAACCGTGGGGTCACAGGAACAAATGAACAAATAAGTAGCAGACTTATGATCTTAGCGTTCGCAATAGAAATGCCAATATTCACTCACTCAACACAGACACGTAATAGCCTTTCAGCAATACCTGCATTTGCTATTGTTTGACTGAAGAGAAAGAGAGATGGATAGAGGGCAAGAGAGTGAGAGAAGGGGGAAGTGAGAAAGAGCGAGAGAAGGAGACAGAAACAAAGAGAGAGAGAGAGAGAAGAGAGAGTTCACAGAATGCTTATCGGTGTAGCTGGCTGGCCTGAGAGCAGCTCAGCACACACATTAAAAATATGCACAAGCACACGTGAATATATGCGCACACACACACACAAATGTTTGTGCAGACACAGGAATGTATGCACACTCTCCTGCAGACACACATACAGGCAGACACGGACACACACACAGACACACAGACACACACACACACACACACAACATGTGGTAGCTCAAGCTATCGGTCCCCGACCTTGCATTGTGGGGACATTTCATGAGCCGTTTGCCGCCGGGGGAATGAGAAGTTATTCTGCATTCCTCCGCTTTGCCGCTCTGTGTAGCGGAGGGTGGCAGGGAGAAGGGGTCTGAGACAGACGAGCGCCGGGAGAGATATATGGGGCCCGTAACCAGGGGAGACGCGGATAAAACACGAGAGACGGGGGGGAAAGCCCCTTCCGGCACACCAAACGCCGCTTCAGCAGAGCGTTCGTGAAAAGCGGGCCCTGTTTTTACTCAAAAGTCATCTGCATAATGGGATTGTTTTCCTGGACGGCGCAGAGGGATTCAATCACGTTCCCCTTCCCGGTCACACCTCCCGCTGCTTGTGCTGCCACTCCGGGTCAGCGGAACAGGCTCTCCAGCGGCGTTAGATCACATGACTAACCGCGCGGCTTAACGATTCCGCGCGACCTTAGCACGGGAAGGTTTAAGCGCTCGCTTGTGATTGACGCAAAAGGTCATTCGTTCCGATCCCCATCGACTCAAATAGGTCAATCTAATTTGCGAGTGTGTTTTATAATTCCATATTTAATGTGGCAGACTGCTGTCTCTGATTAGAGGCGACAATGAAAAGCTTAAGGTGCTTAAATCCAAGACTTCGTCATCGGCAAATCAGAAACCGCTTTTGCCACATTTTTTTCAGAAACCGCTTTTTGCAACTGCCTAAAGCTCTTAGGTTAGATAATCGTCCTTTTCCCACAAACAAAACTGACGATGCCTCAGGGCACTATGACAGCATAAATGTATTAGCAACAGAGGTTTAAGTGCAGGCAACACTGCCGTCTACGAGACTGTCTTCCGTAGAGGGTTTTCTGTGGGTGCAAACAAGCTTTTGAGTCTGGTGTCAGCTGACGTTCTCTTATGTAAAAAGCGCTAGCCTTTACCAATTTCTCAGCCCCCTCCCTCTGTGGCACACTCAACCAAGCCGCATCCACATGCTAACATCTCCAGGCTTGGAGTGAACGCGAGATGGTTTGCTGCATGCTTCATTACCGCGCGGGACTAGCGGAGGCTTCGCGTACGCTGGAATTAAACGCGTCATTAAAAAGGGATTACCGAGCGAAAGCGGAAGCAGGTTGTCACAAAGAGGGAAGAGAAAAACAAAAGCAAACCGGAGGTAGGCTATGAATGTGCTGAAATGGCAGTAAGAGCTACTCAATTACACGCTCTGAGAAAAGAAGCAAAAACAAACCTTAAACTCCAGGTTAGAAATACAATCTATTCATATCCGATGGCCAGGGGCGTAGCACAAAATTCTGGGCCCCGTGCAAATGCAGTCTCTGTGGGCCCCCTTCCCAATACAAACTTTTAATTTCAGGCCTTCTGAGGGCCCCTCCCTGCCTTGGGGCCCTGGGTAGTCAGTTCCACTATTCCCCCCACTACGGCGCCCCTGCCAATGACCGTCTGGGTAAAATCGATTCATATGAGCAAAAAAAATCTAAATGGAAAGAAAGGACTCAGACTAGAAATTCTCACTAAGTGTTTTCAAACAGATTTGGGGCCTGATTTACCAAGACTTTTAGCATGTGCAAAACCAATTAGCACACACAAAACTAATAACACAACCGATGATTGGTGCAAAACAAATACCATGACCAATCATTGGTGGTGTTACTGGTTTAGCATGTGCTAAAAGGTTTTGAACATGCTAAAGGTCTTAGTAAATCAGGCCCTTGCTATGAAGAGAAGGGAACAAAAAAATTTGTAATTACCACCAGCAACTAGGGAATGTCCTGCTGTGTGAGGGCATCCTTTGGTGGTTTTGGTGGTTATGTGTCATTTACTTCAAGCTCAGCGCGGAAATAAATTATCGTCAGGAAAACACACCACACCTTCGAGCTAAAAACAGTCATTAAGTGATGTTTCGGGGAGGAAAGGGATGACTGAACAAACATTTTTTTTAAATTCAAGTACTTTGGCTACCTGCAAAAACCCACATCCTGGGGACTTACCCCACATACTTCATCATGAGCAAGAATTATTAACAGGCAGTAAATGTCTAAATGACAGGCAGATAGAGAGGAACTGAGAGACAGAGAGATAAGGACAGAGAGAGAAAGAGAGAGGCAAGGGGGCACTGTATCTGAATTCTTCTCTCAGAGGGAGAACCCCAGTTAATAGAATTACCTTCACCCTTCACTGAAGAATTACTTTGCTCTGAAATTATGACCACTTGGAACAAGCTATAACTGGCAGCATATTTGCCATTGTGATAAGATCTTAGTTAGCGTGGTGCTGTCGTCATAAGGACATAGCATACAGTTTCTTATACCCAACCCAAATAAATGTGAGAAATGTGTAGGTTTCAGGCTGAAAGTGATGTCACTGGGGGAGGCTGGGAAAGTCCTGCCAGGTTAGCATTTGAATGGTTAGACCAGCATGTGGCCAGGGTCCAGCTGCTGGCCTGTTTAGTGTTTACTCAAGGGTCTTCTGGTGCACGCGGGCTGCGGGCTGGCCAATCACAGAGTGCTGGCAGGAGGGCCTCTCATACATATGCTAATTAGGCCATCTCCCTGCATCAAGCCACTGTGGATAAAGGAGCTTTTTTTGTCCCAAAGTTGGCCATGTTCCAGCCAAATGACTGCAAAACCCATTGCATTCATCAGCGAAGTAAATTAAACAGCCATCACGAAAAAAGCAGCTAATATCATCTAATATTTTAGAGAAAACTGAAAACTAAATCATTGTTTCACCATACCATATAACTCAAATGACCTAGCATTCTCACATATAAATGTTTTCCATGCATCATTAAAGCAATGAGATATCGTTAAAACACTGGAGATAATCTTACATATTGAAATAAATTTTAGAAAAAAGTATATAAATGTAAATTTACTGTCATTTGTAGATATTTTTTAAATATTTTTAACATAATACTTAATGTAACTAGTTTCCATGTAGGAGTAAAAGATCATGAGACTGCTAAGTTCAGCGTGTTCTCCAGGAAGCACCAAAAAATAAGACTATATTTACTTTGTTATTGTAAATGCTGGGAATGAGAACACATATTTAAAAAAACAAACAAATAAAGCTTAAGCGAGTCTGTGATTTAAGAACCCAGGGAAGAGGGAAAGTGTTGATCTCAACGTGTTGAAATAAAAGCGAGACCGCCACACTCTCAGATTGAGGCTGGAGGTGATGGCTGAGACAGAATAAGGAGGTATGTCTGTCCCCCGTCCTGTCTCTGTAAGCAGGAGCAGGTCTAATGAGGGGTGCTATCTCTGTTCTCCCTCCTGTCTCTGTAAGCAGGAGCAGGTCTAATGAGGGGTGCTATCTCTGTTCCCCGTCCTGTCTCTGTAAGCAGGAGCAGGTCTAATGAGAGGAGGTATCTCTGTTCTCCCTCCGGTCTCTGTAAGCAGGAGCAGGTCTAATGAGAGGAGGTATCTCTGTTCCCCCTCCTGTCTCTGTAAGCAGGAGCAGGTCTAATGAGAGGAGGTATCTCCGTTCTCCCTCCTGTCTCTGTAAGCAGGAGCAGGTCTAATGAGAGGAGGTATCTCTGTTCCCCGTCCTGTCTCTGTAAGCAGGAGCAGGTCTAATGAGAGGAGGTATCTCTGTTCTCCCTCCTGTCTCTGTAAGCAGGAGCAGGTCTAATGAGAGGAGGTATCTCTGTTCCCCGTCCTGTCTCTGTAAGCAGGAGCAGGTCTAATGAGAGGAGGTATCTCCGTTCTCCCTCCTGTCTCTGTAAGCAGGAGCAGGTCTAATGAGAGGAGGTATCTCTGTTCCCCGTCCTGTCTCTGTAAGCAGGAGCAGGTCTAATGAGAGGAGGTATCTCTGTTCTCCCTCCTGTCTCTGTAAGCAGGAGCAGGTCTAATGAGAGGAGGTATCTCTGTTCCCCGTCCTGTCTCTGTAAGCAGGAGCAGGTCTAATGAGAGGAGGTATCTCTGTTCCCCGTCCTGTCTCTGTAAGCAGGAGCAGGTCTAATGAGAGGAGGTATCTCTGTTCTCCCTCCTGTCTCTGTAAGCAGGAGCAGGTCTAATGAGAGGAGGTATCTCTGTTCTCCCTCCTGTCTCTGTAAGCAGGAGCAGGTCTAATGAGAGGAGGTATATCTGTTCCCCGTCCTGTCTCTGTAAGCAGGAGCAGGTCTAATGAGAGGAGGTATCTCTGTTCTCTGTCCTGTCTCTGTAAGCAGGAGCAGGTCTAATGAGAGGAGGTATCTCTGTTCTCCGTCCTGTCTCTGTAAGCAGGAGCAGGTCTAATGAGAGGAGGTATCTCTGTTCTCTGTCCTGTCTCTGTAAGCAGGAGCAGGTCTAATGAGAGGAGGTATATCTGTTCCCCGTCCTGTCTCTGTAAGCAGGAGCAGGTCTAATGAGAGGAGGTATCTCTGTTCTCCCTCCTGTCTCTGTAAGCAGGAGTAGGTCTAATGAGGGGTGGTGGAGACGTAATGGAGCCTGTGGGAGAGAAACTGGGGCTCGGCACGCCACTCATCCCTGCCTCTCCAAATGCCTTTCAACTGAGGGAAGGCCATTGGTTTACCATTGTGGCCATTATGCAATGTTATATAAGGTCCTGGAGAAAGTGTTGCGTGTTCTGGGTCGCTGCTAGACAGCATGTCAGCTCCTATTCAGAAAAAAAAACAGAGAACTGATACTGTCTCTAAATGAGAGCGGAAAACAGGACCGCGGTTGAGTAAGAGCAAGCGCTGTAAAAACAAAGCGAACAGGAGCGGGTCTGATATTACATTTCTATGGTCGGTGAACACCACGGTGCACTGCCAACAGGATTTCAAGGCCCGACCGGTGCTCTTGCCAGCACGAGTTATGACTGACACTGCAAGTCATCTTGCCTGGAACGAGTCCACACGCGCTCCCCCGAGACGATCTGCTGGAGCCAGTTGAGAACGCACAAATGTGCAGTGGCTAGCCGCGTGACCTCTTGGTGGAGGGTACTGCTTGTTCTGAGAAGTGCTCTTTGCGCAACATGAGGGAGAGTGACTTTAGCACACGGAACAAGAGAGGGTAGGGAGGCCTGTTATGAGAGAGAGAGAGAGAGAGAGAGAGAGAGAGAGAGAGAGAGAGAGAGAGAGAGAGAGAGAGAGAGAGAGAGAGGGAAAAAGACAGTGAGGCAGAGAGATAGAAACATATAGAGAGAAAGACAGTGAGGGAAATAGAGAGAAAGAGCTAAAGATAGAGAGGTTAGCAGTGACAGTGAGAGAGTGTGAGAGAGAGAGAGAGAGAGAGCATGAGAGAAAGAAAGATAGTGAAGGAGAGAGAGAGAGAAAGAAAGATAGTGAAGGAGAGAGAGAGAGAGAGAGGGAAAGAAAGCTTTGGCCAGCACATCCTTGAACACAGTGCTGGACTCCAGCCTCCTTAGAGACAGTCTGGTGATTGTTTGAAATTGGGTCAGTAATGCAATCAGTGCCCCCTCACGTCCAAATCTTCTCTCTGAGGTGCTGAGAGATGTAGCGCCACAGGGTTCGGTGAAGCCCTGTCGCTCGCGTGCAGCCACACTCTTCCTCTTCCTCACACTGAGTCACACTGCCACCGCAGCAAAATCTGCAAAATCTGGAGCTTACTAAGAAATTCACACCACCCACTGCGAAACTCCCCCATCGGAGCCTGAGTAAGCCTCTCTCTCTGTCACAGACCACTGCCACCACGTAAGGACAGACCCACAAACCAAGGTAGCGCAGCATCGAAGGTCAGACTGACTCGACTAAACGTGACGCTCCGCTGCAGTCACGCGGCTAGTTGACATCGCGGCCTGAGGTACGGGGTCGGGGGCCTTTAGAAAGAGTGCGCTGTGGCTACCCCGCCGCTCAGAGAGAAACAGCGCCGCACGAGGAAGCCGTCGGCCCTGCAGCTCTCAGCGGCTCCACCGCGCCAGCCACCGCGGAGTGAATGCAGCCGCTCCCGGGGGACCAACGAGAGGAAGAGGAAGTAACCTCACACCGGTAGCACAAAGAACCTGCTCCTTCAGTCAGCCAGCCCGACGTAGCAGGAGGAGACCCGAAGAGCTCTGCCAGTTCTCAAGACTCGACCTGCAGCTGGTGGACGACGAGCTGTCGCGCTCGAGTCCCGCCATTCAGAGACCGCACAGAGACATGCTTCCCTGCGCACTAACAGGCTCTATGGGCAACGGCGCACTGTCCACAGAACGGCATGGTGGGCTGTTAGGGTGGGCAGGGAGGAAGCACCTGGAAGAGGAGGGCAGGCCCATATGCAGGCCTATATGACTGTGAATGACAGGACAGATGGCACGGCGACGCCCGACACCACCACCGACGTTACCGTCACTGCGGTTGCCACCGTTTCCGGAGACCCTACGTGAATAAGGGAGCCGAGAATAAAGGCTAAACCTCTCTGTCTGTGCTATAGCTCCTCTGAGATTAACTGGGTGGGTTCGGGAAGATCCTCATAAAAGCGCACAAGACTCTCTCAGCACCGACACTGCACCTCTGTTCACTAACTCACCACCCAAGGCTAAAGGGTGCCTCCCTCTGCACTCTCTTTGTCTCCCTCAGCTCAATGGAAGCACTGATGGATTTTTCGACAGTGAAGAAAACCTCCACGCTATACGGCTTCTCTGAATCACAGGGGACACATTGTCTGAGGCACACGTCCGAACGGGCGTAACGTCTTCAGAACGTCCCTGCAACGCTTAACCACGAGAGGGAAGCCCTCACAGAATAACGCCGTTTCACTGCAACAATAGACGTCTTTCAGCAGTCTGGCAATGTTGTAACCACATTGTAGAAATGTTACTCTGAGAAACCGGATACCGGTTACCAGCAGTGGCATGAAATACGTCCGTTAACTTGGATTACTTATGTTGTCTGGGGGCTAGCATCCAGAGGGATGAGTGTGGGGGCGATAGAGACTGATGCCATAATACATCGGTATGCCTTTGTGGGCCTGAAAGGGTCCCCTTGGTCTCCTTCTCTCTCTTTGGTTCAACTCTCACACATTACCGTACTGCTCCCTGTCCATGACGGGGTTTTGCAACAAAGCACGTTTATTTCCCTGTCTAGAAGAGAGCTTTCCAACAAGACATGGTTATATCCCTGTCTAGAAGAGGGCTTTCAAAAAGACACAGTTATATCCCTGCCTAGAAGAGGGCTTTCAACAAGACACGGTTATATCCCTGTCTAGAAGAGTTTTCCAACAAGACACGGTTATATCCCTGTCTAGAAGAGGGCTTTCCAACAAGACACGGTTATATCCCTGTCTAGAAGAGGGCTTTCCAACAAGACACGGTTATATCCCTGTCTAGAAGAGGGCTTTCCAACAAGACACGGTTATATCCCTGTCTAGAAGAGGGCTTTCAACAAGACACGGTTATATCCCTGTCTAGAAGAGGGCTTTCAACAAGACACGGTTATATCCCTGTCTAGAAGAGAGCTTTCCAACAAGACACGGTTATATCCCTGTCTAGAAGAGGGCTTTCAACAAGACACGGTTATATCCCTGTCTAGAAGAGGGCTTTCAACAAGACACGGTTATATCCCTGTCTAGAAGAGGGCTTTCAACAAGACACGGTTATATCCCTGTCTAGAAGAGAGCTTTCCAACAAGACACGGTTATATCCCTGCCCGTGACAGGGCTTTCCCACGAGACACGGTTATAACCCTGTCCAGCACGCCGAAGATGACCGCTTTAATGTTTAACAGGCAGCTAGCCTTCAAGGTAGCGCGCGGTTGCTCACGGATAAGCATGGCCGCATGCTTTAAATTACCCGCATGGCATGTCTCAGCAGAAATAGTTCCACAGCCCCTGGAACTATGTGTGGAATGGCATGGATTCCACACTCCTCTCCACCGCAAAACGCTAACCGCCAAGCCCCGCCCCCTTCCCCCGCCAGCACAAACTGACTGCAGGAGAGACACTCTGAGCTCCAGAACAAAAACAGCCTTTACATGCACTCCATTACAGGAGAGAACACAGGCTGCAGCGCCTCGTCCCTACAGACTGCCTGACCAGACACGGTGTAGCTTGTTGTTCACGAAGATGGGAGATGAGAAAGCACGTATGACTCTGGAGGCTAGAAAGAACGAGTCTCCCCCTTCGATTGCCTCATGAAGCATATCACTGCTGGGCAGAGAAGAGAGAGGTATAATAAACCACCAGTAAAATTGAATAAAGATTTTGCAAAATGGTGTTCATCACCGAGTATACACTGGATAACAGGCAGTCCTCGCTAAACGAAACCACTGGACTGCTAAACGGTGACTATGCTAACAAATGTCACTGTTAATGGTGTACTACAGTAGCCAATGCTAAACGGTGAATGCACTAAATATGCCATGGTTAAATAGTGTCTCTGTACTACAGTAGCAATGCTAAACGGTGCCTCTGTATTCCAGCAGCAATTGATAAAGAGCTGCTGTTGCTAAGGCCTTATAGCAATAGGCCATCTTCCAAAGGGATACTGGCAACTGAACAGGAAGTACTGCTTCCACTCAATCCAAGACACATCAACTGCCGAGTGAGACCCTCAGACCTTTAATAATTAATTACACTGGATGCATTTAATTATATTGCAAAGAAGCAACCTCTTTCTCAAGTGTGTTATTTTCAACATACTCCTTCCTGTCATGAGGTCAAAGAAAGCGAGTTGTAGGGGAAGTGATAGAGACTTCTATAATGAGAGGAGTGTCTACTGCATGATGAGTTGCCCAGTTTATTAGTCAGGTCACAAAGCTTTTTCTTTTAGAGCCCTTGGATTTTAGATCTGCAATATGACA
Source organism: Synaphobranchus kaupii (assembly GCA_029718625.1). Lineage (NCBI taxonomy): Eukaryota > Metazoa > Chordata > Actinopteri > Anguilliformes > Synaphobranchidae > Synaphobranchus > Synaphobranchus kaupii. The sequence goes on from CM056391.1 coordinate 14,261,192, forward strand.
AACATAGAATTATACGTGCCATTTTATCTATGACTGTTGGTATATAATGTATCCCTGTATTTTACTGTAAGCAGCCACAACTTTACGATACAGAACAAATCATTTGCTGTTTGTATTTATTGAACAATATTTGTGACTTGTAGTCTCAGCCTCAGGGCAGCAAGATAATGATATCTCATGGGTGTCACGTGGCCTTGTTGTATTGGCACCAGGGGCAGACACACACACAAGCACAAACAAACAAATACACATACACACACAAGCACAAAACACATGCACGCAAGGATGAGCACACAAACAAACAAACAAACAAACAAACAAACAAACAGACACACACACACGCACTCACTCTCACACACACAGGGGATGGGCATTAATCAAACTCACTTGAGGCAACAGTGGTGCAGTAGTTAGGAATACAAACAAAACAATTTACATTTTACCGACAATATTATAAGACAGGGTCTCTTGAGTGCTGTATGAAATAGAGAATAGTCCTTTCAACGAGCAGGATGTGCTGTACCATAAAAAGCCCATTAGAGCTTTGCCAGTTGATTTGTCTCTTTAGAAAGAGTGCAGTTTGAGGGGATGTATTAGCCTTATGTGCATTACGCGCGCACGTCTCTGTTTTACTAATAGTTGGCCTTTCATACCAGCTCTGTCTGGAGCAGTCATCAATATGGATTAACTGTCAGCAGCTGCATTTGTTTTTTAACCAAACAAAATGCCAAGGGGGAGAAAGAGACAAGGATACTACCTTTTAAGAAGGCTTTTCAGCCTACAACAGAGGCCATATTTAGCGGCGGCGCACACGACCAGCACACAGCATCCTCAGCCAGGGGAAGAAAAGGGAAAGATGCTCCACGCGAGACCTCGTAAAACAACACTCGGCGCCTTCCGGAAGACGCTAAGACAGTGTCATGTCCATGATGTTATGAAACAGGAAAGCAAGTGAATGAAAGCATTCTTTTTCCCCGCTGTGAGACACGCGAGGCGTCGGCTCACGCCGCGTCGGCTCAGCGATTCGGGCACAGCCCTGAACGAGGCCCTGACCTCAGCATGGCCCCCTGGCATTGCGCGCTACCCCCCACGGGGAAGGTGCACGGCTAGCGACTCCTGACCAAGCTCCGGGGACGTGCTAATCGCATTCAGAATGACGCGGCCACTCGTCAAGCGCAGATTACCGCCGACGCGACCCGCGCCTGCGTCCCACACTGCACCGCGTCCGCCGCTCTCACATTAGCAGCTGACTAACTACCCTTCCTCCCCCTCCCCATAAGGGACTGAAGAGTGGCTCACTGTGCTCCCGGTGTCATTGGGGTTTACAATGACATCATCCTATTTTTTTTTTTTTCTTTTCCTTTTTTTTTGAAGGGGGGGGGCGGTGTGAAGGGGGAACAGTGGAGCACGCTCACGCTCCCCGGGGAGCGTGTTGCAGCAAAAATGGCCCCAAACCTCCTTTTGTTTCCATCACTTCCTGCACTCCCAGCCCCGGTCTGCATTTAACCTCAGTCAAACCGTGATCAGGCGCGTGATAGACACTAGACTCAAACAAGTGCTCCACAACATGAACACATGACGAGGCTGCTAACTCACACAAAAACAAGTCTCTCCGTCTCTCTCTCTCTCTCAAAGACGTTATTTCATCCACTGTCTTTGTCTGCCTTAAGGTTCAGCCATTTAATGAGAAAGAACAGCATTTAAGCCTATAGCCAGCTTATTGGACACTTGTTCCTCTCAGTTAGCAAATCAGAATTTTTAAAGGCATGTTAGCAATATGACACCTGCAGTTGGAATACCGTTTGTCTTCCATTGTAAAACTATGAAATAAACAAGCATGCAGTGCCATTTTCTAACTTTATTTAAACAATTGCCAATTTTGTACCTGTCAATGACCTTAAACCCTTTCTTAGAGGGGGGGGGGGGCATTCCATGTTGACTAATATTGAATACGTAGGTCACTGATCTTAGAATCTGTTGATCTAGTTTAAGAGGAAGTGTTCACCACAAGAGTGAAAAGTTCACTTTCAGAAATGAAGTTGAATCAAATAAAAAGTCAACAGAATTAGCTACAGGCTCATACACAAACAAAGAAAACATTACATTAATTTACCTGATTTCATACTCACAATTACATGAGCTTAAACAGTATATTATGTAGGCTAATCACTGTAAATCTTATTTCTTCCCCAACGTCAATAAAGTTTATCAGTGTTCACACATTAGTGCAAGTGCTAACAACCATGAAATGTTAAGTTAAGACAATCATCAATCCTCAGGTTAGACACACGGTGTTATTATGAAAAAAAGGCCATAATTGTCGGGATTTCCACTGCAATGCAAACGGAGCATCTCCCACATCTCGGTTCAGACGGTCTTCAATGCGAAAGTATTACCGCAAGTCAGAGGTGGAAGGTCCAGGTTCAGAAAGTAAAAGTCCTCCCCAGATTTTTGTTCCAATCACATGGATTTTCTAATCAGTGCAATTCTTAAGACAGGAGGTAATGAAATCAGTTGGCTGAGTTCATGGGTGGAAGAAAAACATGGCAGGACGTTTACTTTATGTCCCCTGGACTTTCCACCTCTGCCGCGGATGGCCTCCATGTAATCTTTTCTGGCAGTCAGTATTCAAGTCAGTATTGTTTTCTCTTGTCCGCCAGTGTGTACAAAGTCCAACCTAAAAACATTCCACACATAGAAGATACACACTCGTTCCCCACTATAGTATACGCTAAATTAATTTCGTTCGTATTTTTTTTTTACTTCATACTAGTATCCACTTTTATGTTCGCCGGGGCAACGCTATACTAACCAGTCAGTTGGTATGTCACTATCCTAGCTAGCTATAAAAACGAAAAATAAAGGATTATGTGGCGGTATCCATTCCTCTATTAAACGTACCATTCAAGAACAAAAATATTTGCACTGGTTCCCTACTGTAACACAGACACTTACCGGATAGTTCGTCTGGTTCCAACCCGGTTTCGGTGTCCAATCCGCAGATAACAAAGTAGTCTGCGAATCGGCAGGAGTTGGAGCTGAAGCCGGTGGTCATTTTGAGGATGGTCCGGGTGCCCTCGTTCTCGCCGTATCAATCGAGGGCATATTAGGGGGTCCGGGAACCACTCCGTGATTCCATTATGGATGCACTGCTGAAAAGCTAAGGACGAAGTCGAGAGAAGCAACCGAGTTGCATTGTGGGCTCTGGTGTCTGGTACAGCTGTTTTCATCTGCCAGAGAATCCGAGACTGTTTTATTTTAGAGTGAACACTGCGCCTGCGCATAAGGAGAGGAAAAACCGATTACGTCATGGGTTTAACCCTTCAGACGCAGCAGTGCACTGATTAGACATAATGTCAGTGTAATGTGAATGGATGCGTCGTTTACCTTTTTAATGACAGCAAACATTTGTTTTAAGGATGTCGTGTAATGGCAAACAATACGTATATATTACTCAAGTTGCCGGTTGTTACTATCCCTTTTTAGCAGACTCTTTAGGATGATGGTTGCCTCTGACGTGTTCTTGCTAAAATCTGGAATTACATCCCTAAAATAAATAACCACTATAAACAAGAGTAGACTACAAACGTGAAAATACACGAAAATATCATTTGACACATATTTCAGAATACACTGAAATAAACTTCAGCTTAAACGAAAACACAATATCCTGACGGTACAACATTAACTGAAACATTTCAGCAGGAGGAAATTCTAATTTTACCTCAAAGGTTGCATTTATGTGGCGCACTTTAATACTATTTAACACATATACAAGTACAGTTGTCATCGCGGATTTGCCGTTAATGACGGCAGTGTTGCATAATGGGTATAAGCTAAGGAACTGGGCTTGTCACACAAAAGGTTGCAGTTTAGATTCCCAGGTAGGACACTGCCGTTGTAGGCTACCCTTGAGCAAGGTACTTACCCTGAATAGCTTCAATATCCAGTCGTATAAATGAATACTATGTTAAAAAAATGCAAAACGTTGTGCAAGTCGCTCTGGATAAGAGCATCTACTAAATACCACGAAGTGACATGGATACTTTATTTGCGGACCAATGTGCGTCCACATACATCAACTTTGAATGTACATGCGGCACACTAAATATGACTGTAACGACAACTTACTCTGCATATATCGCAGATTCAAACGTGTATGCGTGGCTGCTTGGCTTCATACTTGTTTTGCTGTGAATGAGAAGAGTGCCCTCTTGTGACCACAAATGAAACATGCAGCCTTCTTTACAGAAGGTGGCGTAACCATAGACTGGATAAAAATAGGGCGTAACACATTCTTCCATTAGTAGCGTATTGAAAAAATGCAATACATTCTTCCTCTAGCAATATATAAATAACATCACACTGGCTCAGACAAAGACATGGTTTATATGTACTTTTTATTTGTAATTTCGATAATAAATATCTGAATAATAAAAGTAATTTGTTTCCAACATCATCTTTGAAAAAAAAAAAAGTGATGGCATTTGTAAATACAGATCATACTGCAATACATACTGTTTTCAAGTGTACAATTTAATACTGTAGTTTCAATTAACCTGTCCAACACGTGATTATAAACATTGCAATCATCCTGAACAGAGTGCATCTCACATAAACAAACTCACCACTTGGAGGTGTACAGAGAGAAACTACTGCTGTGTAGAAGCTAGTAAAATCAGATTAATGTAACAATTACCACTAAAAAAATGTATATATTTATTAATATAGGTATAAAAATGAGATTGGGTATGTGAGGTACCAAGAAAAAAAAACCTGGTCTTTCAGTTAGCATCAAATAAATAAAAATTGTGAAAAAAAAGTAATTTACTAGATAAAATAGCTATCACCAATATCAGCACTGAACAAATCAATCAAGAACAATGGAAGATATTTTGTCCCAAGGAGACAACCTTTTACAATTTGGAGGGAAGGATCTCTATGGTGCTTATTGGCAATTGTATTATGGGCTTGTGTACCACTATGCTACCTGCACGTATGGAAGGATCACTACATTTTAAGCACATGCACTCCACTGATACTCACCAGCAGATATTTTCACTACAAGCCACACAATACAGAGCTAGCACCAATCAATGGTAACCTGTAGGCACCTGGTGAATAGCTAGCTAGCAAGTTAAATGCACCCTATCTTTGTAAAAAATAAACTCAAATGTGTAATGCCACCTGTGGACTCATTGTCTTTTTGCCACCTACGGTCTTACTGGTTGTAGTCAACAAGCGGTGTCTCTATTAAAGAGCTCATAAGCAATCTTCTTTATCACCAAGAAAAGCTCTTTGGGGATGTCATACATTTAAAATAAATAAATAAAGAATACCACATTTCTGTAACTCTAAACCATAAAAACCACTACCTGTTCTGAATCAATATACAGGTAAACTATCAATGTCACCACAGTAGCTTAAAAAGTAGGGAATACCTGGCAGTAACACAATGTTCCATTTATTTCTGGACTTGAACACCACAGGTGTGGAATATCATTCAAACTGAGAGCCAAATGGAGGTGGTAAATATATTTAAATATAATTAAATGGGTTCTGTTAGTATACACTATATAAACAAATATAAACAAATCTGATCAATAAAAGTGGTATCGCTATTCTAAGCGGACTTGTTTCTACTATACAATTTCAGTCTTCTCCTACCATTCACTTCAAAACACATGATGCAGACACTAGTACAAAATTTTACTAAGAGCGCCAAATGCAGCTCAATGGTTGAAAATTGTGGAAAACATATTTAACATAGTGGTACCATTCAAAAAAAAAAAAAAAAGGGGATTACTCGCTGCAATATATTCTTATACATTTTAGATTAAAGCCATTTGGGTACAAAGATGCCCTTCAGCAGAAGGGATGGTGACATTCATCATATACTAGAGTCATCTAGCATATGACATTCATCATCTACTACAGTAGGGGGCCCCTACTCCGGCCCTGCAGCGCACCTCAAGATCAGCAACCAGTTTAGACCATGGTTTAGACCCAAGAAACCAAGCGAAGCACGAGATCACTCGAGATGCGACATTGATAGAAGGACCAGGGCCGGGGACACCAGTGCTATGAGGACACTCCTGACTTGACTGACAGAGAACAGTAATTGCATCTTATAGAGACAGAAGAGAGGACATGTAATTCCCTACAAAACGCAACCGTTTTCACACAGGCACCCCGCCGGCCAGCTGAGCCTATACCCAAATGCCCTTCAACTTTGTCTCTTGCTGGCAAATGATGAAGGAAATCTTCTCAAAAATAGGGGCATTAATAAACCACAAAACCTCTATGTGCCGTAAACATCGGCAGCTAACGTCAAACTTTCAGAAAATAGTTTCGTGCCCTCGTAAAACCCAGCTTAAATATTGTGAGAATTTCATCACTGAATCCGCATGTCTTGGCCATCAAAACAAAGCACTATTACAGTACTAAAAACTCCAAAATGTAGCGCTCCTAAAGTCGCATTAATATTTATGAGCCTTTTATTAGCCATTTTAATTAGCCATTAAACATGTATCAAACGAAAAAAGTTGCCAGACCACACTTGTTTATGAAGTATGGGTAAATTAAGACTCAAGGGAAGTAAGCTGTCTGAAACCATCATGTTAGATCCCAGTGTTCATTCTTTCACCAGTAGTAATCAACCTTATTCAAAAATTATTATATATATTTTTTTTTTTTTAAAGTCCACCATTCATTTTAACACAGTTCAGTCTACACCGTCTTGATAAGGCTTACATACAGAATCTAAGAAAATAGATAGAAATAAAGCAAAGGAAAGATTCATTTTAGTTGGAACCTTGACTGTATGAGACTGGGGAAAAAGGCCCAAGCTTTGCAGGCAACGGCTTCAATTGTTACACGTCTTTTCGCGCAAAGCTTCCAGTAACTTCTCGCCATGTCCTATACAAGGCAAAAATAAAATGCACATCAAACCAAATTACACGCACACATATTCATCAGAAACTCACACATACCGGTCATAGACTAGCGGTCAAACACACCCGTATTAGGATCTTTTACGGTAGCATTGCGAAAGACCAGTGGAGAGGGACAAATTACTGACTAACTCACAACAGAATTTATTGGTGGCATTGTGAAAGACACTGGTAGAAGGAAACCCACTGAATGGGAATCCCCATAAAAATGCGCTGGCTGCACTGTCGCCCACCGAGCCACCTGGAGAAGGCCGGCAAATGAGTCAACACAGAAGCACTACCTCAGCGCTACATCAGATAGCATCAACGCTTTCTGTGTCACGCTATGCACCGAGGGGGAGGGGCTAGACACTGGTCATCCTCACTTCGGTCAGCATTGAGCTTGTACAACCAGAACAGAACGGTGACTGCATTAGAGTCGCAGTTACAATATGGGGAGTTGAAGAGGCTGGAGATTCAAAAAAACATTTATATCTTCTGGGCAGTCAGTTTATTGTTGAATGGCAATCTTCAGATAGCTGCTTGTACTCAGCATGGTCTATGCAGCAACCAGCTGAGTGCAACAGGCTACAGACACAGATTTTCCATTGTGTTTGGAGAGCATTCTGTGGTATACCTCGTACCGTTCAACAAATAGACAGTAATCCGCATTCAGGACAAACCCATTTCTCTTCTCCTTTCTACAGGGCACAATTTATCAAGCAGCCTAAGCCAAATAATCTCCTCCATTTTGACTACATTTATACAAAAATGGTAATTGTGAAATCACAGTTAAATGACAGGTTTTTCATTAACACATGGTAAATAAAGCAATATTTATGGGGGGGAAACAAATATATTAAAAATAAAATGTAGGCCTTTCTTAGTTTTACCAGTGTATCTTATAATCTGAGGCACATTCTCCATTCTCCACTGAACGAGCATCCACTCGGCCAGGGAAGACACAAACAAACAAACAAACAAACAAAAATTATCGACACGATTGGCTGATATTGCTTTCAAGTTACGCGTGATCTGTTTAGACAGTTGGTCATGTAGCCGTAATGTCTGGAATAAATAACATTGACGCGCGGGAAGCTTGTGGAGGGAAATCGTTTGAGTGGAGCGCGAGGGGAATATTAATTAACCGCTGGTGACAGGAGTTTGTGGTTGACATTAAGATCATTTCACATGTAAACACGTATAGAGCAGAGCAAGACTGGCGGGGCGAATGAGAATAAGGGTTTTCGAGGCGGAGAGAAGCAGCCCGCCCCTCATGGAGAGGCCGAGCACACCACGGGGCCCGGCGGGGTTTCCGCGGTGACCTGAGCCTGCTGTGCGGGTGTTGGGAATCTGCGTGACCGACGGAGGCGTTCGGGAGTGGCCAGGGCCATTCCTGAGCAGAGCCGAGGGCGGCCTGGCGGGTGGAGCGGGGCGGGGCGGGGCGGGGAGGGGCGCGGCGAAGCGGGGCGCGGCGAGGGGGGGCGGGGCGGGGCTACTCCAGTTTCTGCTGCAGCTTCTTCTGGAAGCAGACCGGCAGGATGGAGAGCACGGCCAGCACCCCCAAAACAGCCAGAGAGTTCCAGGACACGGCCTCGCCCGCCGTCGTCAGCTTGTACAGGGTCGTACCCGCGTTGATCGCCACAAAGGAGGGAGGTGCCACGCCTGCAAACGGGGAGAGAGGGCTGAGGTCAGGATAGTCACTATTAGGACTATTACACACATGCACGCAAGGCCCTTTACAATGGAGTAAGGGAATTTAAAAACAACTGAGGCCTTACACACGCAAAAGCCCATTTATATGTGATAGAGTCACACAAGAAAGGCCCCTTGCATGTGTCTAAAGCCCTTAACCCAGGACTAAGTACTAAAGACCTTTACATGCAAGAGAAGCCCCTTATGAGCAAGGCCCTTCACAAACGAGTAAGACCTTTTACACATGAGCAAGACAGTGACACAATAATATTCTCTCCTACAAATACTTAATTGCTATAAAGTTCATCAGATTTTTGGCCAGATAAACTCTGGGTACCGTCATGCTAACGTGAAGAGCAGCACAGTATGAAATGGCTGTTGCAATGAGGACGTCAACGGAAACATGCTTCAAAATCAACTGGCCAATTCTACTAGGTTTTGTCCCTTACCGAAGAAAGTGCCCAGGAAGAAGACCCCCAGGGGGACATTGATGACAGGGGAGGTGATGTTGATGAACCAGTTTGGCAGGAAGGGCGTGATCCGTAGAAAGATGATATAATTAATGAGGTGTTCCCTATGTTTGTCAACCTAATATAAAAAAATAAAAATAAAACACTTTAAAAAACATATAAAGAAACAACCATAACAGTGTGAAGCGTTCTCATAGGGTACGCCAATTGTGAACAGGAGTTAAAGAAGCAGAAGTTAAAGGCCATCCCGACTATGAGGAGTTTTTCTGTGGCCGCCACCAATCACCGGGCATGCAATTCCCTGGTGACTCCAAATGGTTTTTTAAAGTGGTCATGTCTCCAAATATCTGTTCCCTTTGTCTTTTATCGGCCAATCAGATCGTACTCTCAGTGCTGATCAACATTTCCTGGCATCCAACAAATCCATACCAAGTCCGGGCACACCCCAGTGCTCCCTGATAAAGATGCATCGGCTCAATCCCCCGACACAATCCTGCAGCACCAGCACAGCCTTACCTGCTGGGACCACTTCAAGGCTTTCTCTGTCAGGTATTTATAAACCACCGGCCGGCCAACCAGATAGGACAGCATGTAGCAGAAGGAAGCCCCCAGGCCTGAACACTGCAACACAACATTCATACATCCAATCCTTTATTATTACTCATCAGCATTCATGTATATACACATATGTTATTAGTGAAACCGTAAGTATAGTCATAAATTATTAGCATCACATTAAATATATGGGTGGGCTAAGAAGCCCCAGCAGACCAGGAGTGCTGCTCTCAGACTCATACATACATAGAAACAGACTGTTCCCTTCCTTCTCAAAACATTATGGAACCAGATTCATTCTGACCTGATTATATATAGCACCCTCCATCCAAAAGCCATTACAGTATAGACAAACATCACTCTTGCATTATATGTTAGATAAAAGGTTCCCAGCCCTGGTCCTGAAGCCTCGCTGTATATGCTGGAGTTCTTAGCCACCTTAACTGAAATTCCTGAAGTATAAAGAGCTGTTAATTGTTTTTAATGAGACATTTTAATTGTGGTGTCTTGAATGTTGTGTGTATTTTAAAAGTGGGGTATTAAAGAAATGGAAACCCCCCCCCCCTTACAAATGTGTTTTAAAGTGTAATGTCATTTATGATTTGATGCAGTGAATTTTTTGTACGAATGTTTTTTAAATGAAAGCTTTTATTGGAAACTGAAAATTTTAAACCAATAAAAGACAATTAATGTCTAATGAGGGATGGTTTATTCTCCTAATGCCTCTTTATGTCAGAAACAGAATGTATAGTCAGTTCCGAGATCAGTTCTCAGACAACTAATCATTCACTTTTCTGTAATGTAACGTGGCAAATAAGTCTGGCTCCCTAATCGATATCCCACAATGCACTGTTGTCCCTAGCCTAGGCAGCCATTTTGGCTTCCAAGCTCACCTCACACCAACTGGAGATCCGGATTTTGATTTGCCCAGTGACATTTTGGATGATCGAATTTTCCAGGTAATCACACGGAATCAATGACATTAAATGGACAAAAGCTTGGAAATTCATCTAAATCCACCTGCATCACTTTCTTTTCTTCATTGCCAACTATCTTTAACACTATCTTTGAACTAGTCCCATTTGTTTTCCCATCTCTGACCTGGGGAGCTCTTCTTCAAAGAAGCATTACGGAGACCACTGGCATTGAATCTGGCCATGTGGTATCAGTTGTAGCCTTCTTTGGGGGAAAAAGAGATGACGTCACGTTTGCCTGGGATTTCGTAACCAACCTGGCGATCCTGAGCAGCGATACTTACCAGGCAGACCAGGAAGAGTGCGAGAGGAAAGGGGTAAAGGTAGCCCGATAGAATACTGAGGAAGATGGAGCCAGGGATGGCGAACGTCTGGAGACTGAGACAGTGGAGTCAAGGCCCACAATGGCGGTTAAACACACAGATGCTAAAATAACAAGATGTGAAGGGACAGGACCCTACAGCCCTGAAACATGCAATAACCATACAACTGTGTCTGAACAACAGTAACCCTGTAATATAAGACCCGTATAAATACGGAAGCTCATTTTAACCGAAAGAGTGCTTCTCTTAGTGAGGGATCCGCCTTTATCCATAATATCATTAGAAAACCTGCAAATATGTACTCGCTGTGCAAGCGTAGCCAGTCACATATTCTCGGTACATGCTTGAGTGAATGTTGTAATGGAGGATCTTTCAAATCACAAATGTACATATAACAGATCCCAATGGCTTCACCTGCCTTCATTTCTACCAGCCCGGACCATCACAAACTTCAAACTACAAAATGGGGATACCACAGACTCAGAGTGGACACCGTACATCAACTGCTTCACAGTGAATCGGGAATGCAGAGTGCTTCCATGGCTGGCTGCAACCAAGTCAACTGGAAAACAGTTTTGTGCACACGCTAAGTGTCGCACCCTCCTGCTAATAATGAATAGCTTGGACTCTCTGCTTAACAGCCACACGCTGACGGCCTTGAATCATTCCCAGAATTCCCCCGAGGTCAATGAAAAGGCACTACAGGGGCCGAAAGAGAGCCAGGATTTAAGACAAAGAGCAGCCAGAGGACCGGTTCGCAGGGATGGCGAGCGATTATTAGCGTTAATTCCACCAGTAATTCTTGCATTCCTCTGAGATGGAAATTCAAGAGCGATGGTTGGCAGCGAGCGTAAATAAGGTCTAGAAAAGCAGTAAATACGTCCCTCTGCCTGCCAGCAGACAGGCAGGCCAATTCATCACCTAGATTAATTTTCAGCTACATTAAACGGGGTAAAATTCTAAATGCATACAAACAGGTGAGTACAGGAAATGCAAGCGAGGCTAAAATGTCTCATTGCACTACCCAACTCTTAACACCAGAGGGAGCTTTTGTTAGATTGAACCATAAATATAAAAACGTTCTATATCTATGCATGGAAATGTCAAAGGAAATTAAAGCTTATAAACACCATTTGATATAGATCTTAAGCCTATCCTTTCTGTAACAAACTGGTCACAGAAAACAAATGTTTTAATAATTTATCATAATAAATTACATCAATGCTAAACCTAAAGTGGTTCAGAATACATTTTAATAATTTATTTAAATACAATTAATATACCATCACTCCCAATGTGGTGGGCAACAAGTTGGTTTACAAAAATTCCTCAGCAAGACCATGTAAGTAACAGAAAAAAATTACTAGCACTAATCTACGGCCTTAAGAGTCAAGGTTCATGCTGACACTGCCTGATGATTCAATATCAGGTGCTTTACCTGATAAGAGCCTGAAGAGAAAACTATTGTGTGTTCTCTCTGGCCATACAAGTATGCTCCATGCTTGTCATACTAGTTCACCATCTAAATTAATACGTTTGTTAACAAAACTAAATGTTAGTTTGTTCAGCTAACGTTACACTTGCTGATTATAAATGGGCCTTCTGTGCCTTAGTGAGATCAGACTCTTGTATTCCTGAGACTAATACTAATGTCCTCCACCTTTGTAAATCGCCCTTGCTAAGAGCATCAGCATCTGCCAAGTGATTGTAATGTAATTATTAAATCACTAAATGAGTAAGAATTCCACAAATATGTGGGAGTACATATGCTCCTCAAATAAAGCTGAAACAATACTGTGCCTCTCTAAATGACCTGATCTTCTGCAATCCGGAGGACCAGAGCCAGGGGGATTACAGGGCAGTCTTCCGATTGGCTGAAACCAGGGTCACGGCTGGGTCAGCAGGACATGGCCCAGTCGCATTCAACACAAACCAGGTAGAGACAAGGGGAGGGGTAGAGAGAGTGCCAGACTCGGCAGTTCGAAGTCTCTCAAAGAAATCCAACACCTTCCAAGGTGAAACATTGGCACGTCTTTAAACTTGTTCCTTCAGGCAAAATTAGCACCGATTCCATGACGTCATGCACTAGGGACAAGCTGGTGTGGAACCCTGGCCCCTCTGACAGCTCCGAGGGCCACAGCAAGCACTTGAGCACGGGAGATGTTCCAAATCTGAGGGCCTGGAACAGCTCGTCTGTGTGAGCTCCTGCTTACATGTACGCTGTGTCCGCAAAGACGACGAATAGATCCAAAGATCTATCTCTGAATAAAACGCTTATCTAAAAAACATCTCCCACGTTTCTTCCGCTGCGCAGCACCAGGAGGGAACTGACGCACCAGAATTACATGCGATTCATATCAGGTTTTTTTTTTTTCTTCTTTTTTTGTATAAATCAAACAGGTCTCATTTGCATTTCATATTTGTAGTACATTTCCCTCAAATATCTTCCCTCAAATCTAAGGAAATAGTAACAAAATGCATTGCAGACCGCACTCTTTTTATCAGAAGGGATTTCTGCAGTCTGGATACGGCCTAGTCGGAGCCGCAGAAAAAACACGTTTCCGGTCCTGTAAATAACCCCACTCTTCTGACCCTTCACCTGTCGAGAATGACCTTACAAGTGTTTCCTGCTTCACAGACACTTTGCTTTCTTACTTAAAGGATAGGTTCACCCATTTTCAACCCAGACCTTTTTGAAAGGTTGTTTCCCATCATTTATAATCGTGCACTGCACAACCTCACTGATAGCTTTATTATTGATAAATTTACATTTAAACCGCAGCTTCTCAGTGGCTTTCAATGGGGTTCGTTGGGGCAAGTAGTTGGGCCTTCAAAAACCACGATGAAACTCTGTTTAGAAAACCTGATCCTTTAAAAGGACAGACAACGAGACGACAAGTACCCATCAAGTGAAGCACCACCGCTCTTAAGTCTAAGTAACTCATTCTGATTTGCACTCACTTAGACCAGCCTGATCAAGGGCGTTACCATCTCTCTGGGTTTAACCCCATCACTCCCTCACTGTAATCAGTGGACTCAGCAGAGAATGGCCATTCGCCAGAACACAAAAGTCTGGTTCTGACCCTGCCCCCAACATGGCCCTCCCTCCCAATGCAATCACCTCACATCGCTCACTGGCCAATGTGACCGTCTGTTACTAGCCCAAGCCAATCACAGCCCTAGAGCTCACACAAGCGCATAGCTACACTCATCCGTGGACAAGCACACAGATGCGTACGCAGAGCCCACTCTGGGAAAGAGTGTGCCTCGCATGCTGTGTGAACAGGTGCAATCACACATAAACAAGTCCAGGCCACATGAGGACGTCACATGGTGTGTTTTACGGCAACAGACTCTGGACCGCATTCCTGTCACAGGGGGACACTGCTGCACCGTGTACCCGCTGATAATCTGACCAAGGTCATGACACTGACACGCCGCTTACTGATCGACATGTTCCTAAGTCATTTAACCAAGCTATTTAATCAATGATTTTAATAAGCCATCAGCCAAAAGCCTCATCAGTTGTGCAAATGTTTTTCCCCATTTAGGACTCAAAATGTTCCCCAAAAATCAGACCAAAAAGACAGGTCTCGCAAAGTTGAGGGTAAAAATGTATTAGTACAGCATCAGTCATCCTCAAAACGGATAAAGGAGACTGTTAAAGCCACCCCCACACACACAGAGTGTACCCCTGCACAGCACATCTCTCTGTGCCTTGTCAGACTCCTCTACTCTGCCGAACTCAATCTGATCCTACAGAGCTCAGATCACACTCTGAGGGGGGAGAACCCCATAGACCTGATGAGTATAACCAGAGGAAATGTCTCTCACACAGAGAGCCATTACACACAGCTGCCTGCGGCACTGGCCCGGCCTGCTCCATTTCCAATGGTGCCTTCAGGCACAGAGCTCCAGAGGCACAGAGCTCCAGTTCCAGAGGGTATCCCCAATTCCTAAGTGCTCGCTTTCATGCTGTAGGGTAAGCTACAACAAGAAATGTACATTTTACAATGGATTTACAAATGTAAAGAAAATGTATGAAAAATAAGTTTAAAATGTGAGTACACATTCTGCCAGGCAGATTAGCCAGGTATGGCTGCAACATTGAGGCAATGGACACTCATACATCTTTTCATTGTAAGGTCAAAGAGACATTGTGAAACTACAACACAACTACAAAAACTATCACCATGCATGAAATGCACATGCACAAACGGATTCAAGTTTTTCTAGATGATTATTGGTGCTTTTAAACGCAGACCTTTCTTCTACAGGGTTCAGGATTCTCTTGACCATTCGGATGAAAGAACAAAATTAATAATATGAATATAACTCATAAGGTACTGCAGAAGAGACTGTTGGAGGAGGAACTTGCCTTGCAAAACTTGGCCAGAAAGCAGTGGTACAGAGAAGTACGCGTTAGGCCCAACATATCACAACGCATTACGTAAAAATGCGCTATGTTGAAAGCACATGCTAAGCCTGCCTGTTTGCAGATGCCATCTTCAGAAGCTCTCTTATTCAGCATACTTAAACCCACCTTTGATTCAGCCGAATCATCGCAGTTATTTACCTAAGGATACAAGATGTATGTTGCGAAGTAGGCAAGCAGAACCTGGGTGTAGTAAGTGTCCTTGTATTTGGACAGCACTGTGCCCAGGGCCTTGGCGTCATCCATGTCTTTGGGAATCTTTATCTTATCCATCTCGTCACTGTGTGGGAAAGAGGGGTATAACCTGTCTGTACAGCGAAGGTACTCAACTCAATACACTCTCCATATGGTCTTTATAAGCATTATGCAACAGCTTCATAGGAAATACACAAGTACTCTTAAGCCAACTGACGGGCAACCTTACGGTGAGCAACATTTTGTTATACAGATAGCAATCTGATTTGGTATGTCACGGGAACACTATTCATTAGAAATAAAGTGTTCTCATTCATTCGACAGAAATACAAAGTCATACAGTACTATTTAAAATATTACTCATAAGACCTTAAGATGTGCGTTTTGTCATTTAGAATGTTTTACAAGACTGGTACAGTTTTCCGTAGTAATTACTTGTGTGAGGTTTCAAGTTTCAGTGTATTGCTCAAGGTGATAAGAAAGTTGTGGTTTCATCCATGACAAGATAACAGGTAGTTATGAGTGAATGCTAGTCTGGGGAAAACTGCTTTAAAGCAGAGAGAAACGTAATCACCTTTTTGGCCAGGTATTTGCCTACTAGATCTCAGGTGAGGTATGAACACTTCAGTAGATAATCATAGTAGACATTACTAAGTGTCAAAGTAAGATCGTGCATAATTCACTGAGATAATACACCACAAAAGCAGGGACTTACTCAGTCAGATCTGGAAAATTTCTGTAGACCAGATACATGGCAAAGGCTGCACAGGTGAAGATAGATAGCAGGATGAGGAGGGACATACGGGCTGACCCTCCTCCATAATATGATGGGCCTTGGGAAGAGAGAGAGGTTTTTTTAGGAGCAGGAGCAGGAGCATTAATCTTAAACAACATAACCATGGGTGGGTAATATAGTCCGGAAAGTACAACCTGCACACCGTTCTTGCAATTCTAGGATTAATTTTATTTGCACGCACAAACTTGATAAGTTACATCTTCCATGTTCCTGTGCACAAATTTAAAAAAGTAAATGCATTCTGCACAGCTGTCTGACATAATGATCAAAGTGCAACACCTTGCAGAGATTTGCATCACATCTTGCTGCCACCCCTGGGAATACTCTGTGTTTTCGCCAAAGAAAAGCATGCAGAGATTTGTGAACTTCCAAGCTTTGCAAGGTCAAACGACATTCCAACGTTACATGTACACGACTGTGAAATGTTTACGTTATCTGGACTTCATACGCTGATATCACTAAAGTCTAACTTATAACTAGCCCTGTCGCATGCTACATCACTCTCACCACGCTTGCTGGCTAGATTTATATGAACCCATTCAAAGCAAACTAGGAAGCTAAATTAGCCAGCTAAGTTACATAGCCCACCTAGTGCTAGTTTAGTCTTACTTAAATAAGGTATGTTGACATCCAGGAAGAGAACGTCAGCGTGTATATATACACACACCAGCTTCCTAGTACAGCACTACAAATTCTTAGCATTAGCAAGCTAAGTTAACTCGACCATCTCTCATTATCAGATAAACGATTGTGATGACATGCGAGCCAGCAAGTATGGCTTAATCAATCTGCAATATCCTGTAACGTAACGTTACATCCTGACTGTAGCAAACAAGCTAGCAACTAACGGACATGAGAGGCAATAGTAACATACAAGTTGTGTCTTAATAATATAAACTAATGCGGTTGGATAGCGCTAGTTAAAATCAGCCAGCAAACTAACATTAGATGACCAATTCTCGTTAGCGGAACACGTACAATCATTAATGTCGTTAGCTGGCTAGCACTACCTTTGATTATATCTGTTTCTTTTGTCTTCGATTCATCTTCTGTTAACATCTCTGCCGAAATACTATCCACTTCTCGTCGTTCTCTTCGTTTCTTGGCCATTTTTGTTTCTCTTATTTGTTTATAAATCCGCCTGAAGCAGGAGATGATGTTACAGTCCTCTTACAAGACAAGTGTTGTCGCGGTGGCCGGTTCCTAGCCGGTGTCCCGATGAAAGAGTGTTGACCTTTTACCTTTTGCTTAGCTAGCAGACCAGTCTAACGTAAGGGTGGATTTTATCACTAGCGCCCTCTTAAGGTCCAAATTCATATTGATTAACAAGCAAAATCGCCGGTAGTAGTCGCCGGTACCAGTCTTTTTGAAGTGGAAAAGGCGTATGATATGTTGTGGAAGAAGGATTATTAATAAAGTTACATAAAATAAGAATTGGAAAAAGAATGCACAGATAAAACTTTTTTTTTATGTGACAGAGCAATTCAAGATAGAGTCAGTCGGACGTAGGAAGTAGTTATTCAAGGAATTTCATTGTGGAAAATTATACTCCATACTCCACAGGGAAGTATAATTAGTCCTGTATTGTTTTCTGTTATGAACAATTATGTGTTTTTAAACATGGATTAACATATAGGAGTATCCATTTTATGCTGATGATGGTGCAATGTGAAAAAGAGGAAGACATTTACAGTTCTTCTAAGAAGCTACAAGAAGCTATTGGTAAAGTTAAAGATTGGTCATTTGGAAATTTCCGGTAGATAAAACACAAACACTCTTTTTTTACAAGGAAGAATATAGGGAACCAATTAAAACTAAGATTATGTAGGAAAAAGCTAGAAAGTGTAAAACATTTAAAATTTTTAGGTTTATGGTTTGATGAGAGATTAACTTGGGCAGTTCACATACAGAAGATAATTTATACATGTAAAAAGGTATTAAATGTGAAGGTGTTTAGTACGAACTGAACGGGATGCAGAAAAAACAGCAATTGCAGCTATATAGGTTTAATCAGATACGTTTTTGATTATGAGTGAGTACTGTGTAGTATATGGATCTGCAGCAGACAGGAAATTAGATATAATAAAGTATCAGGCGTTAAGATTATGTTGTGGGCCAATTAAAACAGCGCCAGTAGCAACATTGCAAGTGGAGATGGGAGAAGCACCACTGAACCTAAGAAGAACAGAGCTTTCTAAATGATTGGGTAAATTTACAAGGTCATAGTAATCAGTCAGCATCCAACTCAGAATACACTAGCGCCTTGTTGGGAAAAAGAAAGAAGAAAGATAGAGCTTGGGGTATTGGGGGAAAAAAACAAGAGAAATAGAGATGACAGAGAAGAGTGTAAGTCCAACAGTTTCTTTTTCGGCAGTGGTTTTTTCCTGAGATTATGGCTGATTTTGAACTTTTAGAGAGAATAAGTTAAAAACATTTGAATATTAGTGCAAATGTCATTAACTCATACATATGAAATAAGTATGATGGATTTGTATAAATATATGCAGATATAAAGTTGCAGTATCATTTGTCTTTAAATATATGCAGATATAAAGTTGCAGTATCATTTGTCTTTAAATTAATATGTATAAAAAGATCAATTAATAACTTGTTTTTTAATACTGGTGGATGATTGCCATTTTACTGGCTTTGCAGTGGGTAGAGGAAGTAAGGCCACTCTGGGTAATTTTATGCTCAGATGCCAGTTCAGCATTGATGAGTCTCAGGCACAACTATTCAGAATGTAGACAAAATAGTGTAGTAGAAATATTACAGATATTGCATCAAATTCAAATGATGATGATGTTTGTTTTTTATGGTTTCCAGCACACGTGGGAGTTGAAGGTAATGCGGGTGCTGATAAATATGCTAAAAAAAAAAAGCAACAAACAGAGAGTGTATAGATTCGAGTTAAAATTTTAGTAAGGCAGAAATTAAGTTTTATTAATAACGAAATGAGGAAAAGATGGCAAAACCAATGGAACAATGAAAAGACAGGGTGACATTTTTAAAAGATTAAATAAATAAAGAGTGGGAACAATAAAAAAGGCTGGAAGGACTAGAACAATCGTTTCAAGAATGAGATTACAACATATGGGCCTAAATGGTACCTTATATCTAATGAACAAACACAACAATGGGAGATGTGAGTACCTCCTTCAAGAAGAGACTGAAGAACATGCAATGCTATCTTGCCCAAAATATAAATTAGAGAGATAAATTTTGGTTAAGCATCTGAGAGATAAGGGATTACTTTATTTTTAAAGTTTTACAAAGAAATTCTGGTGATTAATGCTATTCACTTACAGTATATTTCAGTTCTTACGAAGCACAGGGTTAATAAATTGGATCCCCTTTTTTTAAAAGGAAATAGATTTCCGATCCACATTCCTTTCCACTTGGTGGTGGTAATGCTCCAAAACATTGGTTTAAACCGCCTTAAAACCCAAAGAAGAAGAACACATTTTTTCTGTTTTAACAAGATTGACAAGCATTATGAACACACTGCAAATATCTTGGAAGCAAGCTAACAGCACTAGAATCTCTTATCTTTCTTTATTTTGAGTTTGTCTTAGTCTAAGCAGATATGAGGCTTTCACATAAATTCTAGCAAGGCTGACTAAAGCACAGGACGAGAACTCCAAATTTCACCACATGTTGATTAGCAAGTATTATTAACACACTGAAAACATGGGCAGGTTGGGCAGGTTGAATACCAACTAGGGTGCAGCATTATGGATTAGTTGGAGGGGTTTCACGGAAGTAGCAAATAGACTGGCAAGGAGTGAGCTGCAGCAGTCGAGTCTGGAGATGACTAGAGCTTTGATCAGGAGTTTTGGGCGTATTCTCTTGTGAGAAAGGGTCTGATCCTCCAAATGTTGTACAGTGCTAATCTGCATGAAGAGGTTATGGTAGCAACGTGGGCCTTGTAGGACAGCTTGTCGAGGATCACATCAAAGTTCTTACTGCTCTTGACAGGAGTTACCCAGAAGAACAATTGAGTGTTGTCAGCATAGACAAACTGTGGGAAGTAATGATGGAGGCAAGGACTTTAGTGTAAAGAAAGAATAAATAGGAGAGGGCCCAGAACTGATCCCTGGGGGACTCCAGTGGAGAGAGCACAGGTAAAGGATAGCGATCCACTCCAGGAAACCTGATGGGTGCAGTCATTTAGGTAGGAGAAGAACCATATTAATGTGTTCCCTCAAATCCCAAGGTCTGAGTAACTATGTCAAAGGCTACTGACAGGTTGAGGAGGATTATGACTGAAGATTGGGCAGCAGCCTGGGCAGTGTGGAGTGCCACTGTAACAGCAAGGACAGCAGTCTCAGTTGAGTGGGTTGGCTTGAATCCTGATTGATTGGGGTCAAGCAGATTCTGTGAGAGATAGAGAGAGAGTTAATTAGCAAAAGCATGTTCAAGAGTTTTGAATCAAAATGCAAGAAAAGATACCGGTCTGTATTTCTTATACAGGTCGGTATGAGAGGGTAAGGGGTCAAATGTCTGCTTTTTGAGGAGTGATGTAACTTGGGCCATCTTGAAGACAGATGGGACACATACTGACTCCATGGAGGAATTGATGATGGCGTTCATGGGGTACAACAGCAGGTAGGCGACACCTGGAATTCGAAATCTCATCTTGTGATTACAGCCGAGTTTGTCCCAGCTTCCCCCGGTGCAAGTTTTGAGACTGTAACTAAGCGCTGATCAGGACTGTCTCCAGTGAATCATTGAATTATTGGTTGCTAATGCGGGGCACCTGCCAGGGATTGGAAATTGGGGCTTAGCCAGTTCTATATAATGAGCGCACTTGTGAAGGAGAAAGAGAGAGAGTTTTTACTTTTGATGTTCCGTTATTGAAACACAAAACTTTCCCCCAATTCCTTAAAACTGACCCCCAATTCCCTATTTACAAACCCAAAAACCCCCACCCTACCCCCCGCCCCAAAACAAGAGACACAATCATGCCAACCCCCACCCTCAAACTAATCATATCTCCATCTCTTCTTCATTTACCATGCAAACAACAATACACCACGCACCATATTTTTTAAAATGCTTCCACATCATGCATCATTTTAAAATACTCAAATTCTACCTTAATGTGCACAGAGACAAAACCCCTAAACAGTTGCAGCACATCTGTAGACCCACCACCTCGCAGCACATTCCTGCGTGTGACCCAAGTCGTAAGTTTTGCCTGACCATATAAAAAGTTCAAGAGTACTACCCTGTAGCGCTGCTGGAAACTGTACCTTAGTCCACAGACAAACTACCCCACAGAAATCACCCCCAGCGACAAACACACTGCTTTCAATAACCCAAACTTCTCGCCACCTCTCGCATGCCATAAAGAGGTGCAAAATGGTTTCCTGGCATGTACAAAATGGACACCCTTCACCCCTGCCAGAGTCGACACAGGCTAACCATACCTAAGTGGTCACCGCTCCATGCAAAACCCTCCACTGCAGATCTGCAGTCCTCTTAGCGATGGGGCCTTGTACAACACCCTCCACTGCAGATCCCCAGTCCTCTTAGGGATGGGGCCTTGTATAGCACCCTCCACCTGTACCCAGCCATTGTCTGGCCACTTAGCTCCTCCTGCCACTGATGCTCCTTTTCCCCCCATAAAGCTCTCATGTGCCTGACCTTGATGCACACTGCATACAAGTCCTTCCCCTTCACCTCCTGGAACTTCCTCAAACACAGAGAAGTGAAGGATAAAAGCTTCCCATCCCCTCCTGCCACCCTTCTACTGCTGCTGTCACACAAAGTATTGGGAACTGGGGGGGCTCCTCTTCAGGTGCCTGAAAATAATCTGCCCTCCTTCCTGTACAGGAAGGTACAGGATTGGTGCCTGTAGCTAATGGTGTCCTGACCAGAAAAAATCCGCCAGCCTTCGCTGGATCTCAGCCAGCAGCCCACCAGGGGGGTTCAGTCAGTGGCATAACGTTGGTTGTAAAATAGGCCTTCGGTAACCTTACCTTTATACGGATATTACTCTCAACCTGTTTCCAATTATAGTTCTTAATTATCAATCAAGCAATTCATTAACTGAATAACAAACATCTTTTTTTTTCTTTTTCTTTTTTAGACGCTTTTATCCAAAGCGACGTACAGTAAGTGCGTACAGAGACATCATCATCATTACAGAACAGACAAGGCAAAGCACATCCTTTGCATAATGTAGCAGCTATCCCTAGCAATGAACGTTGACTGTAGTTCACAGTAAGCTGTGGGCAAATCAGCAACACCACACTTTCATTCCAAATACTATTATAAACTATACTATTATAAACCATTCCAAATACTATTATAAACTATGCTATTATAAACCATTCCAAATACTATTATAAACTATACTATTATAAATCATTCCAAATACCATTATAAACTATGCTATTATAAACCATTCCAAATGCTATTATAAACTATAATAAACAGACAGGAAAACACAGGGAACAGGGAACTGATATTCCTAGGTGAGGATATCAGTCAAGGTGGAGTCTGAAGAGGTGTGTCTTCAGGCCTCGACGGAATGCAGGCAGGGTTGGAGTAGAACGTAGGGGAATGGGAAGTTCATTCCACCACTGAGGTGTTAATGTGGAAAAACTCCGCAGTCGGGACAAGCGAGAGCCTTTGACACGGAGGGGGGGAAGTGCCAGTCGCCCTGCTGTAGAAGAGCGAAGTGGTCGAGCAGGAACATAGTTCTGGATTAAGTCCTGCAGGTAGGCGGGGCCTGTCCTATTTGCTGCAGTGTAGGCCAGGGTCAGAACTTTGAACCTGATCCTGGCTGCAACTGGCAGCCAGTGGAGAGACCTCAGCAGGGGGGTTACGTGGGA
The DNA here is from genome assembly GCA_029718625.1 of Synaphobranchus kaupii. Taxonomy (NCBI): domain Eukaryota; kingdom Metazoa; phylum Chordata; class Actinopteri; order Anguilliformes; family Synaphobranchidae; genus Synaphobranchus; species Synaphobranchus kaupii. Next base: position 14,284,409 of record CM056391.1, read on the forward strand.
AAATTTCGGGAGGTTGAACACAAGCCGGGCAGCTGCATTCTGGATGAGTTGAAGAGGCAGAATGGCGCAGGCCGGTAGGCTTGCGAGCAGGGAGTTGCAGTAGTCCAGGCATGAGGTGACCATGGTCTGGACAAGAAGCTGGGTGGAGTAGGTGGTCAGGTACGGTCGAATCCTCCTGATGTTGTACAGGAGGAACCTGCAGGACCGTGCCGTCGCCCTGATGTGCTCTTTGAAGTCCAGCCGGTCGTCCAGGACCACCCCCAGGTTCCTTGCAGAGCGGGAGGCAGCCACCACTAGGGTTGCCAACCGTCCCTTGAAATAAGGGACGATCCCTTATCTGTTCAATAAGCCTTATTGAACTGATAAGGGATCGTCCCTTATTTCAAGGGACGGTTGGCAACCCTAGCCACCACGGTCCCATCAACGGTGATGGAGAGGTCATGTAGTGGGGAGGTCTTGTACGGCATGAAGAGGAGCTCTGTCTTGTCAAGGTTGAGCTTCAGGTGATGGGTAGCCATCCACTCAGAGATGTCAGTCAGACAAGCAGATATCCTCTCCTTAACCTGTGGGGTAGAGGGAGGGAAAGAGAGGAAGAGTTGAGTATCGTCAGCATAGCTATGGTATGAGAAGCCATGTGAATGGATTACTGAGCCAAGAGACTTAGTATACATAGAGAACAGCAGAGGACCCAGTACAGATCCCTGCGGGACTCCTGTAGACAGGGGACGGGGAGCAGAGACGGAACCCTTCCAGGAGACTTGGTAGGATCTATCAGTGAGGTACGATACAAACCAAGAGAGGGCAGTTCCAGAAATGCCCATCTCAGCGAGTGTGGAGATCAGGAGTTTGTGGTTGACCGTGTCGAATGCCGCAGACAGGTCAAGGAGAATCAGAACAGAGGAGAGGGAGGAGGCTCTAGCAGTGGCGAGTGCCTCAGTCACAGCCAGGAGAGCGGTTTCGGTGGAATGGCCGGTTCTGAAGCCAGACTGATGCGGGTCAAGCAGGTTGTTCTGGTGGAGAAAAACAGACAGTTGGTTAAGGACAGCACGTTCAAGTGTTTTGGACAGGAAGGGCAAGAGAGATACAGGACGGTAGTTCCTGACATCAGCGGGATCTAAGCTAGGTTTTTTAAGTGTGGGGTTACACGGGCAGTTTTAAAGGCAGCAGGAACATGGCCACAGATTAGGGAGGTGTTAATAACAGAGGACAGATATGGAAGGAGCTCAGCAGATATAGACTGGAGGACTGCTGAAGGTATGGGGTCTAGTGGACAGGTGGTTGCGCGCTGGCGCGTCACCAGCTCGAGCACATCGGAGTCCTTCAGAGTCTTGAAGGACGACAGTGTAGCGATGGGTTCAGTATGGGGGATGTGGGGTGTCACCGGATGCGTGAAGGAGTTCCGGATTGCAGCCACCTTCCCCTCAAAGTGGGTCAGGAAGTCATCTGCAGAGAGGGAGGAGGGTGAAGGGGGTGGAGGGGGGGTGAGCAGGGAGGAGAAGGTGGAAAAGAGTTTACGTGGGTTAGATAGACATGTATCAATTTTCGACTGGAAAAATGAAGTTTTAGCTGATGTAGTTGCAGCTGTGAAGGCTGCCAGCAGAGTGTGGTAGGAGGCCAGGTCATCTGGGGATCTGGATTTCCTCCACTTTCTCTCAGCGGCTCGTAGCATGGTTCTGCTGGATCTGAGAGAATCCGTCAGCCACGGGGAAGGGGGTGATAGTCGGGCTGGTTTGGAGACAAGAGGGCATAGTGAGTTGAGAGACTGAGAGAGGCATGAGTTAAACACAGAGGTGGCGACATCAATGGGCATTTTGGCAAAGGTAGCAGGAGGAGGAAGTGCAGAGAGAGCAGAAGTAGTGAGAGAGGTGTGAGAGAGGGTGCGGAGATTTCTCCTGAACATAACAGCGGGTGGGTTGTTAGCGGATTTGAGGGAGAGTGGGCAGGAGAGAGAAAACATCAATGAATATATCAAGTTTTTCTGTGCTAGTATTTTTCTTCGCGTCACAAAATGGGTAGCACTTAAATAGCTATATGTAGCGACGGCTGGTGCATTGGAAAAAGTGGGGTGAATTACTTGTTTCCGTTTATTTAGCTTGAGTAGCCTAACAATCAAACAATTAGTTCGCTGAATAATCAAGATCAATTTGTAGCCTATAATGATTTAGAAATGATAACGACAAAGACACAACTTGAGATTGTTTAACAAGGATCAGGAAATAATCTGAATGCGTTAAAGAATGTAATTAAGATGACACTCAAATTAGTCAAAGCGATTTAAACATTAGAAAGCATAAATTTAAAGAGGACAGCCTCTTAAGTGTCTCAAACCGTTGAAAGCAACGCATAATTCAGGCTAGAAAAACTAATTTATGAAAGTCTACGAAACGTTGAACATTTAAACGTGGAGCATTTAAAAGTCAGAATCTTCGCATGATAACACGTCATCATAAATGTGGATATAGAAAAATGCAACACAAGTTTATGATGCACAGAACAATAATGCCATCTCAAAATAACTTGGTAGCCTAATAATTTACTTATTATTCTTGGTTACTGAGTGAATCAATTATTTGATTGACAATCAGGCAAAGTAAACGGAAACAGATTGAGAGTGATCATCCATTAAAGGTAAGTTTACTGAAGGCCTAGTTCTACTCCTACGGTACGCCACTGGGTTCAGTACCATCAGTCAATGCCACAGAGAGGATGCCACCAGGTTATTAATAATCAGTACTCTCCCCCTGTATGACACCCGTGACAGCAGCCACCTCCATTTCCCCTATCTAGCCACCAGCTTAACCCCCTCCCAATTTCTTGCCATTAAAGTGCTCGTCCCCAGATACACTCCGAGTACTTTAACCCCTGTCTGGTCCCAACTGGCAGCCGAGGCAGGGACCCCTCCCTCCATGAATCGCATGCCAAAGCCTCACTTTTCCCCCAATTCACCCTTGCTGTCGAAGCACCCTCATAAACTCTGAGGCTGTTCTCCAATGCCTCTATGTCCTCCCTGTCCTTCACCAACACAATAATGTCATCAGCGTATGCCGACAACCTTGCTACCTTAGAAGCACTGGCCCCTGGGTTTCCCACCCCCCTTAGCCTCCGTTGTACCATTGCCAACAGTGGTTCGGCCGCTAAAGTATATAACTGGCCAGATAATGGGCAACCCTGCCGTATCCCCCTCTCCACCCATACAGGTTTACTCAACCCTCCTCCCACTTTGACCAGACATGACGCACCCTTACACAGCATCCTCACTAATGCAATAAAACCTTCCCCAAACCCAAAAGCATTTAACATGCTATACAAGTACTGATGATCTACCCGGTCAAAAGCCTTCTCCTCATCTAAGGAGATCAGCCCAAAGTCCACCTGACCAACCCCTGCCAAATCAATCATGTCCCTTAATAAAAACAAATTGTCCATTATTGAGCTGCCTGGAACACAGTAGGATTGGTCTATGTGCACCAGCGATGCCAAGTGGGTCCTCAACCAGTTGACGAGGGCCTTGGACAAAATCTTATGATCCGTACAAAGGAGTGCCACTGTCCACCAGTTCTTCAGTGAACATAAGCCGCCTTTTTTTGGTAGCAGCATGAGGACTGCCCGGCGACAGCTGGCCGGAAGTTTCCCTGCCTCCATGCACTCCAGCAGCATGTTATAAAAGTCCCCCCATAAAGAGAGGGAGAGAGAGCTGGATAAATTATGTGTGTGAGGAAAGGGTATGGTCCCTCTGTTTCTCTATCTCCATTTGGGCGATTTTGTTTTTTTATTTTTATTTTGAGTTTGTGGGTTGTTGTTTTTTTGTTTGTTCGAATGTGTGCAGAGTCTGTGTTTTATATGAAGGGGGTAATGCATACTTGGCAGCTGGTGAGTGTGGTGAGTTCCGGAACCTGGAGAGAAAAAGGAAGACGGCGTGATACACTGGACAAAGCAACCGGGGAAGGTCAGGGAAGCTGTGATATGTGTAACTGCGGGGATTCCCCCAGTCAGTAAGGAATGTGAACAGCAGATCACACTTATATGGGTGTATGTGTTCCTCCCAAAGGAGTGGCGGAGACTGGGTTGCGGTTGTGTGTGTGTGTGTGTGTATGTGTTTTTCAGTGTTGGTGGATACCTGCAAGGGTGGTACAAGGGAAAGGAGACTGGTTAGCATGGGGGAGCTCACAAACCCTGACAATTACAATGCTTTATTTCCGTTACACTACACAACCACACAGGAATTAAAGAGATAAAAATTTTAGAAGACACCTGTCATTTGTGACCAGCCTACATCACGACCCATATTAACTGGGATCACAGCGCATGTGCAAGCGGACACCTACAGAAAGTGTTTTGAAATCACACTAGGATAAATTCTGCTCTGCACTCACTCCTGTTTATTTTTTTCTTGAATGATGCAGTAACATGGTAAGTTTGCTACCTTGTTCTGTTAATTGATTAACAGAAGCATGCTAATAGCACCAGAATCTCCTTTCTTTCTTGTCTTTGATTTTGTCTTTTCCAAAGCGGATATAAGGCTTTCACATAAATTCTAACCAGGTAGACTAAAGCAGTGTTTCTCAACCCTGGTCCAGAGGATCCACTGTGTATGCTGGTTTTTGTCAAAGCCAATTTCTTCATCAGTTCAGGTTGTTGAAAATGTGCTTAAGTTCTACCATAAATCTTTAACACAATGCAGGTTTGGCTGTTTGCTGCCAGTAAGCTCCATTCATTTTATACAGATGGGTTCATGTTTCCACACTCTCAGAAAAGGGGACGCAACTGATTTCACTTGGAATTGTTAGCCATATAGTACACACAGCACAGTAAATGAAAGCATAAGTTGGTCTGACCAATTTAAATTCCTGGGATGTGAATAGGGGACATTTACTTTTTAGGGCATACATATAGTAGATATTTCTGTCATAATGTGGCTTTAAAAGGGTAAATCTCTCTAAGAAAAGAACAATTCAGAACAATTAGCAGCTCATTAAAATACAGAGCTTGTTACTATGGTTGGTACAAAAACCAGCATACACAGTGGGTCCCCAGGACCAGGGTTGAGAAGCACTGGACTAAATCACAAGGTGAGCACCCCAAAAAACCACATATTGATCATTATTAGTACTTAGATGTTTCAAGTGAAACGGAGACCCCCCCCCCCTGCAAGCATATGACATTGAAATGTAAATCTGGTGAATAATTTCAGAAACCATTAAATTATTTTACAAATACTTAAGAGTGTCTGCTCAATAAATGTCATGGTGATTTATTTTATTTCAGACTCCTATCCAGGTGAAAGCACATATTTTATTTCATAAAAATATATTTAAGCTAACCTAATGGTGACAGCTCATTCTAAACAAAAAGATGCTGTGCGCCAGTTGTGTCAGAATAAAGTGTAGTTGCTATCATTTCAGAGACAGTAGCTAATCATCTGTAAGCATCTTTGGTGTGAGTCATATAATCCATATTATTTCTTCTTTGACAGACAATATTTAGTGTATCTATTTGTATGCATAATGACTTATTTACAATTAACGTCATGATAAACGATATTATTGTCGTACATTTTTTACACAAATCACATTGCAGTAAGTGTACAATTTGTTTGAAACTCCAACTCCAAGAGTGCTTTGCATTAGAAGCGGAAGTTTCTTCAAGAGAAATTGGCGCTGATCTATCCGGGTACTCAGTTCGCCTCTTCCTTTCGCGCCGGTAGCTGTAGAGCAGCGCGTCCATGTGCGCATCGACTGGGACTTCATAGTTCACAGAACCTATCGAAACCGAGCCATAACACAGTCCAAGACATGGATCCCAACTCCCTGATTGAGGCCCTTCGGGGAACAATGGACCCGAACTTGCGTGAGGCCGCGGAGAGACAGCTGAATGAGGTAACTGTTAGCTAGATTGCTAAACTGGATTCGGGCTGGTGTATCACAGGCCTTTTTCGGTAGGAATACTAGCATGGAGTTCAGCTTGTGATTGTGGGATACTGAGAGTCCACCGAGAGAATGGACCCGATCAAGTGTCATTGTTGTTCAAGCAGCTAGCCATTCAAAAATCCATAACGTTACACCACACAAGTCAAGTATATACTGATTTTTTTGACACTGTTAACATTATTTGGCGCTGACTATAAGACGTGCTTCAACTTGTGCCGTAGCTATGCAAGCGATAACTGGCGTGGAGAGGTTACGCTAACTAGCTAGCTCGCTAGCTAGATGTCTGTCGTTTTCATATGTTCGGCAGTAGATCGCTAGCTACAAAGGAAGCTAATTAACACAATTTGTTAACGCTAACACAATGTGCCCGTGCTTCTTATTTTGCCACATTGGTTGCCAATCCAACGTTAATGTGAAGATAAACAAAAAGTTCTACGTGGGTCTTGAGTTTCTCACGTGTCACGTAGCTAACAAGCGCTAGCTGTTAGCTAGCTAGCACTTGCTGGCGAGGATATGCAGCGTAGACGATTGTAGAGTCGTTTATTAAATGCGTTTGCGTCTCGTATATGGTTCTCTTATCGTTGTAGCCACAAGCTAAATTAGACAGAGTACATTAAGCAGATCGTTCGAGTCCATTAAAATCCAACGACCTACGCTAACCCGACTAACGTTAACGTATATTGGCAGAAATGCAACGTTAGTTGGTAATTTGGAATTAAAACTTGCTCATTAGTACTACTGGCAAGTTTACCAGCTTGTGTAGTTCCCATGGAAACTGAGACGCAAGGAGGGGCCTTTGAGATAAATGCTTTAGCTACCTAAACGTGTATTATGCTATGTAGCTAGCTATCTAATGTTAGCCAAGTTAGTTATGCTTGCTTATAACTTGCACGTCACGCGTTGGCTGGCGAATGTTCGACATTCAGTTAAAACACAGACATTTTGTTGGCTATCTATCTTGGTAACTTACAGGTGACTGAACCGTTGGGTATTGTAACCTAGCTACCAAATAACTAGTTAGCCGGCATTGCTTGCTCGCTACATGTGCGAAAACGGACGGTCAACAAGTTCACGGTAAAGTTAGATATTTTCCACTCCTGGCAAACGTCAGTGTGCTCGCGGGGTTCTCTTGATTTGACACGTTGCGGTAGCTAAGCGTTCTCCTTCTATGTTATGGCCACTTGACCAGTAACGTTATGCCTATACATTTAATATACATTTAATTGGCGTTAGGATCGCCAAATCGTACAGAGCGACGTGAGGAGCAGAATAGAAATCAAATCCTCTCGTACAATAACTATAAGTTGGATTCGGTTTGTTTGATGTAAATAAAAAAATTGCCAACTGTATGTTAAGTTATTAAAAATGAATGGGTGATGTAAAATGATCACATTTTTGTAAAATTCTTTTCTCAGTGACCATTTGATCTTTAATTTTAATGTAGCGCTCAAAAAAGAATCAGAGCGCATCTACAAACCTCTGCCATAACCACAAAGGCTCTTTGATTGGAATGAAGTTATCTACCAATGCATACACTGAAGGCTGCAGTATATCTCTAAAGTTCAGTTTGCTGCCTTAATATGTCACATTACAAATAATAAAGCACGTATTGTATAATTGAAGTGCATTGAGCAGTAATATGTAGGTAATTGTTATGATTAGCAGTAAGGGGTAGTATTAAGCAACGAATTAACATTGTGGCTAATTTTAACATTAAAAAGTCAAATGCTCCATTTAAAATTTCTGGGTAGGTTTTAGTTGGGTAGGCACATGAGTGTGTTCAAGTACACAAAAAAAAAATGTAATGTCATGTTTTTGACCATGTAAATTATTTGCAGCCAAACGGACTGGAAATATTACAAGAGCTGTTGACAGTGTGCAACTGAAGTGTGTGTGGGTGGGTGGGGTTATCCTAGGTTACGAGGCAGATATTCTGAGGTTGGATGAATGTTCACTTGGACTGATTTGTGACTCGGGGCACTTGTGAGTCTGAGTCATGGTGTGCGTTATACAGGGGTGGGTTGAGTTTGCTGGTAACTGCAGGAGGGAGAGAGGTTTTTCCCCCATCCACATGCTGATTCAGTTTTATGTATGATGAAACCACTTCAGATGGTAATGAAGTGCACGAGGGTATTTGGCAGTGATGCTATTGTGTATGGTGAGAAATCCCATCACTTAATGTAAGGCCAGTGGTTTGAAATGGGGTTGTTTGGGGCAGGCGTGTGCCCTGTCAATTTTATTCGATGTTTGAGCCGCCGTTGTTTCCCCACTGTTATAACAGACGGTGAATTCAGACAGGGCTGAGGGTGTCAGGGTGTTCTGACTTCAGGCTGGTTCAGGCTCACTCACTGGCAGAGCTCCAGGCAGTGTGCAGCACAGGCTCAGATTCTTCCGCGTTGGCACATCTGCCGAGAGGGCACCATTCCACCAATCGCACTGCAGCGTTTCGACCCAAACTCCTCCCTCATTCAAGTAGCAGCGACCAATTGGCTCTCACGGCGTCACTTCCGGGAAAAATGCAAGGAAGCGGAACTGTAGGGCCTGTCCCAGCGGGAAGACACCCCTCGGGTGATTGCTGGAGAAAGTTTGAAAATGGGAAGTTTGTCCGTGGTATGGAATCTGCGGTGGAGTGTTGGTGGAGTGCGCCAAGTAGCAATGAGGTCTTTCACACACCAGACTTCAGCTCTGTCAATGCAGGTTGTTTGATGATAAATCCTTGGAAAATATTTCTCTGGATACACTGGATAAATACAACTTGACAGTGGACATGTTTGTCGTCATGGTTGTCAATTATGCTAATTGTAAATATGAGTTTAGCACTACTTGTTACTGCTATTTGCTCTAAGAATGTTTATTGTCATTGTAGATTGTCTGTAGGCCATTATATGTAATTTATATATATATATATATATTTTTTAATTGGAGAAAGCGGAACTTCTGCAAAAGCCCCTTTTCTTTGCAGTAGCTTTCTGTTCGATTAGTGGGCTGACTTATCTTAATTGGAGTCTGAAACTTTCACTTTTATGAAAAACATCAGTCAGGGAAAGTTTTTGGTTGCACATGCTAGGCATAAGGCTTTCCCCTTCATATGGCCCAACATTATATTGTATTCTCATAGAACCAACCGAGTTGACTTAACAGGTTGTTGTTACTGTTAGATGCTAAAACATTTTCTTGTTTTTAGAAGATGCTTGTCATATACCATAACGGGGGGGGTGGTGGGGGGGGGATCCATGACTAAAGTCTAACCTGCATTAAGCGTAGTGTCCACTGTCGGACCATGTTGTGAGAGTGAGGCTTCTTGAGCCTGAGGCTTCAGCAGGAGGGGTACAGAATCAGAATCCAGGGCTCCTCCTGTGCTGTAGGGATTGCTAACCCGTTTTTATTCTGCCTTGGTTGACAGGGACACTCCCAGGTGAACTTTGTCTCGACACTGCTGCAGGTCACCATGTCCGAACAGCTGGATCTGCCCGTCAGACAAGCAGGTGAGCGCTGGCCATTCAGCTACAGCAGGGAGTGGGAGGGGCACGTGGATCGGAGCACTCGTCCTCCCTGAGGTCGCCTCTGGAAGCCACGGCGTCATGTCACCGCTATTCTGCTCCGCCACGCTGAAGCGCAAATCATGTCAAAGCTATTCTGCTCCGCCACGCTGAAGCGCAAATCATGTCACAGCTATTCTGCTGCTCCACGTTGAAGCACAATTGCTTCTTAAGCCGTCCAACTCAGAGTGGAGCTTAGGTCATCTGCTGGTTTCCTGTACACGGCTGTGCCTCCAGGCTAAACTTCCAGGTGTTTCCAGGAATACCCCAGTGTCCACCATGCCTCACCGTGCCTCACCGTGCCTCAGTGGTGTGGAACCTTCCCGTTTCCCCAGTTCCCCTGTGGGAATAACCCATGTAGCTGCTTTCTTTTAAACCACCATTGCCGCTCCTGGGGTGCCCAGGCATTTTCCGTCCCCCCTAGTTTGTCCATGGTCTTCTCTTTGTGGGAACCATTTCTATTCTGGGTGGGAGGGGTAGTGCTTCGCTGGGCACAGTGCTCTCTGGTGCCTGTGGCTAGTGTTGGTTCTCTGCAAGTCCGGAGTGTTTCCCCTTGGCTGTGAAGACCGAACCGGGGGCATTCAGAGCTGCCTGTTGGTGGGGTGGTACAGTGCCTTATTGGGAAAAGATGTATGCTGTGTTGTAGAACAATAGAATGCGTGTGGTGTTCCAGTATAGTTGTGTGTGTGCGCTTTGTTCTGTGAATTTATTCGGGCTAGCACAGGAGCATGTCTGTGGCTGTTCTTTGAATTTTAGAGTGCTAGCACAGCCGTGTATGTTTGGTTTATTCTGTGTATTTCAATGTTTGTGTGTGTTTTCTTTTTGGTATTTCAGTGTTCTAGCACTGCCTTGTGAATGCCCACCCCCCAGCTCACTACTTTTGGTGTGTAGAAGGAACAGCTGCTTTCTGTTGGGTCTGTTGTCTGCTACCTGCAGAAGACCTGGTGTATTCTTGCTATTGTCATTGCATGTTGTGCAACATTTGGACCTCTAGATTTAAAAAAAAATATATTTCTTGGTTCCATTCACAGCAAAGGTTGACTCATGTCTATGATGGCAGTGGCTTGGCAGTGTATCATATCCATGACACACAAGCACTATGCCTATGGGATGTGTCACACAGTAGGCCAGGAAGAGTGGGTTTCGCCACGGAAAGTGCTGGCAGGAATGCACGGTAGTCTTAAAATTAGACCTGGCCTGGGCAGCCTTTTGGCACTTAAGCCCCCAGCTGAATAACAGTAGAGTTTGTGATGGTCTTGGGTTTGAAACGTCTCAGAAAAGGCTATTGTCAGGGTCAGGGTCACCCTCCTTCCTCGATCCTATAGCAGAGCGTGTCTGCAGCGCTGTAGACGGACTGTGAAAGCATCCCTGGAGCGTTCTGTCATAGCCAGATAGCGTCCCATTCTTTCTGCCTTTCCGTTACATCTCTGAAATGTTGTCTTATCCTAGCAATGTCCCTGAATGCTGCGCGTTAGCGTGAGTGCTGAATGCTGCGCGTTAGCGTGAGTGCTGAATGCTGCGCGTTAGCGTGAGTGCTGAATGCTGCGCGTTAGCGTGAGTGCTGAATGCTGCGCGTTAGCATGAGTGCTGAATGCTGCGCGTTAGCGTGAGTGCTGAATGCTGCGCGTTAGCGTGAGTGCTGAATGCTGCGCGTTAGCATGAGTGCTGAATGCTGCGCGTTAGCGTGAGTGCTGAATGCTGCGCGTTAGCGTGAGTGCTGAATGCTGCGCGTTAGCGTGAGTGCTGGCAGTGGGAAGATAACTGCACCTTTGAGTGACTCCCGGATGGATGCTCTTCAGTGCAAATCAAACGCGTGTCAGTCTTAACGCGGTGCTTTTCCGCGAGCAAATTCCTTCAGGGATGCACCCTCGTCCCGTGACCGCTTACTGTCGGCCTGCCTGCGAAGTGTGCGTCTGATTCCAATTTGGCCAGATTGAATTTGGGAGCACGCTCCAGTGCCGGTAGCCTGTGGCTGTGGGCTTATTCCCCCGGGGGGACGAGGAGGTGGCAGCCACCCTCCCGCAGCTCCGACCCCCCCCCCCCCCCCCCCCAGCGGTCCCCTGGCTTTCTGTGAATGAGGCGTCGTCATGGTAAGATGACCCGCCAGCGCTGTGGGCAACCCGATACCCAGCGACAGGGGACAGGCGGGGTTACCGGAGGTCTTCCCAGAAACGCGGACGAGCCTATTGCCTCATAATGTTGCCGAAAAGGTGCCTTCTGCTTTGGTTTTAAGTACTTAACCTCTCATTTTAACACAGCCTCAGCAAATTGCTCTCCTTACACAGTGTGCTGCACCTCCAGTGGCTGAGAATACCACAGAAGAAGAATGCGTGGCATGTTACTTGTCAGCAAGGCCCTTTATTTGTGGAACATTTACTGCTGAGTAGTAGAAATCGTTGCTAATACAGCATCTACTGAGGCCATTTTGGCTATTATAAAATAACGCTAGGGGCAAGCGACACTGGAATGATTGCATCCCATGATGTGTGAATTTTCCGTATTGTAAATGGATGTACAGAACTATCCCGAACTGATGGTTCAGTGAATTTTGTATAAAACAGTCAGGCGCATTTGGCTGGTGGACACCCCAAGCCCAGCCAGTCACATTCACCACTTTGGCTCACTTCCTGTTTCCTAGAATAGCAGCAGAGTATGTGCGGGCCAACGGAGCCGCTGCTAAAACAGACCTGGATAAATTATTTGTTGAATTGATTTATCCAGCCGCCCTGTGATTTAAAGGCTCTGGAAGTACGTTACAATCTGTGCGAATCCTGAAAGTGAAGCAGGTTCACTGTGTGCTTCTCTGAATGGGCTTAACATTCACCCTGAAAATATGTGAATAACATTGACCCTGAGAATATCCCATTTAGACGATAAGCTAACAGCACTGTAAAGTATTGCACACTCTAAGTGCAAGATCACAAAATCCATGGGTCCATCCTCGGCACCATACCCTATCTGGTATAGGTTACTGTAGTAGTCCAGGGCATGCATCTATGTGGTCGTGCCAAATAGACATGCAAGCTAGGGCAGGGAGGCTGTTTGGGTTCGATTGCATTATGCTTCCACTTCATTACGAAGGAATATTTTAGTACCTGCATTCAAATGCCAAAGTATGCGTTGTAAGAAATGCATGAGTGTTTGGACACACCCCCTCAGTTGTGTTGGCGATTGTGGTTGCACACCTTTAAAATAAAAAATAAAAAAAGTATTTATTTTTTTAATAGTGAGAATCTCTGCCATAATGTGGTAGTGATAGTGAAACTTTGGCGAGCTGTTCTGTTTCAATGTAAAACTGCTGCAGCTTGTTTGTTACACGCCCCTCTGTGGGTTTTGAGTTGCCAACATTTTTCCGTCTATAAGTTTGTTCCTCAAAAACGAGGGTTGGCGTCATCGAACACGTGGGTCTCTCGGGCACAAGGCTTTTTTTGCTGTGCGTGTGAAGTGAGATGGCAAGTTCTCACGTTGTTTCCATATGCGTGCCCGTTTCGTCGCGCTCCACGCGCAGCCTAAAATGGAACATAGACTGTGAAAATGAAGTGTTCATTGTAAGCGCTCGAACAATGGCTGAGCACATGTTTGAGCCAAGGGCCCAGGGCCATCTGTCACAAAGCTGCAAGGCTAGTGTCCGGCTGGCGTACAAACGGTTGGTGTGTTCGAGGTCATAATGCGAATGTTGTGGCGTGACCGGGGACGTGCTGGTGGCCGAGCGGTACAGAGGGAGTGCATTATGGGATAGGGGGCCTCCAGCTGCGCCGGATCGTTCATCTCCGTCAGCGTTTCCCGTTTGTTAGAGTGAGTCACAGGCGGCTCCCGCCGCGGGCCTCCGAAGCATAACTCGCAGCCTTGCTCCACATTCAGACCCCCGGGGCAACAGCACGCCGGGCTTTACCGCCATGTTAAAATAATACACTGCCTTTTCACCTCCGCTCCTGCCCCCACCCCACCACCCGACTCAGCATGATGGGGGAGAAATCCGAGCTGTGGCTGCGCGTGGGACGGGGGGGGGGGTGAGGGATAGGGAACAGGATGAATATTTAACAATGGATGAGTAACACTAATGAACCCAGACAGCGGCAGCTTTGCTGAGCCATGCACACTATTAATGGCTTTTTAAAAGCATGCCACCCGCTGCCACTCGGTGTCGGAGAGGAGACGCTGTCTGACCACGTGACCTCCCGCCGAGCCCTCCGCGTAACACTCGCCTGACCCCCCCCCCCCCCCAGGTGTGATCTACCTGAAGAACATGGTGACGCAGTACTGGAACGAGGGAGAGGCGACGAGCGGAGAGCAACAGCCCACCTGCCACATCCCAGACGAGGACCGGCAGTTCATCAGGGACAACATCGTGGAGGCCATCATCCACTCGCCCGAGCGCATCCGGTGAGCCACCGAGCCGACCGCCTTAGTCACGACTTAAACCAGTAGAGCTCCAGCGGTCAGGGCTGGCCGCCCCTGTACGGTTAACATGGGCAGATGGTGTGAACTGAAGTGCCTTTTTCTTTAACCGCTTCCTTTCCGCCGTCACGCGCAGAGTGCAGCTGACGACGTGCATCCATCACATGATCAAGCATGACTACCCTGCCAAGTGGACGGCCATCGTGGACAAGATCGGATTCTACCTGCAGTCAGACAACAGCGCCGGCTGGCTGGGCATCCTGCTCTGCCTCTACCAGCTGGTCAAGAACTACGAGTAAGATCGTTTAACTGTCCCCAAGCAACATTACTACTTTACATTTTATTCTCACCAAATTCTTTCATGCTGTTAAGGCATGGAGCATGCCCTGTCGACCTGAAACATGGTGGCTTGCAGACATGACTCGGCACTACTACTGCAAGAGGTCTTGACCCTGGGGCTGTGATGCTATTGGCTGGGGCAGTTTTAAGGAGCACATTTTGATTGGCAGGTACAAGAAGCCGGACGAGCGCAGCCCCCTGGTGGCCGCCATGCAGATCTTCATGCCCATGCTGAAGGACCGCTTCATTCAGCTGCTCCCTGACCCCTCCAGCGACTCGGTTTTGGTCCAGAAGCAGATTTTCAAGATCCTCTACGCGCTCTTCCAGGTGCCTACCCCTGCACACACGCCCGCCGTTACGCTGCACAACTCCTTCCAGATCTGCTGTTTCTCACACCGGGGTTACCTTGCGTAACTAGAGGTTTTCGGAAGTTACACAGGGTTCCGACAGTTTCAAAATTTTCTGAAAAATTCAGAAAAATACCAAGTTCTTCAACAATTAAACGTATTGAGATGTACTTGAAATTTATGTTTTGGTGATCTAGAACGGCTTCATTTTCTTAAATTTTGAATGCTATGGAAATTATTCCCTGTAGAAACTGATCTGGATTACAGTCAACATGCTAATCAAAGTAGTTGGCGGTTGGATTGAGGCTTTAATAGCATATACTGGGTAATTTTCAAGGATATGGCAGTCAATTATGCATAGTTTTATTGATGGCCAGCAGCACATGATATAGCCTACTGTACAGTTATGGGTCTTTGCACCTGTGGGAACAGGCTGAGTGCCTCAAATGGTGGCCTAGGCAGATATGGGAGTCCTGAACACAGTCTCAAAACTGAACAAACTCTTAGATTTCTAGAATGTGAACACGTTTCATTATTCATTTGGTTAATAAAGACACGCATACTGTTTAACCTGTACTTATTTGCTATGTGAATGTAGATATTTTGTGTGTATAATACTGGTTAAGCACCTTTTTTTGCAGAGCTAGCCCTGCCTGGTAGGGCTGCACGATTATGGCAAAAATGATAATCACAATTATGCTTTATTTGATATAGAACATCAGAGAAATCCAATAAAGTGAGTTCATCTGTAAACAGACTGTGACTTCAAAATCGTCATTCTCGATTATTCTTGTTTAGTAGTCATGGAAAGCCAATATTATATAATATCACAATTAAAATTGGATTAATTGTGCAGCCCTACTGCCTGGATTTGAACCTTCAGCCCCTCTTAACCCGTCCTACTCAGTGTTTTGGCTTTACGTGCGCTGAAATGAGTCCAGCACGTACCAGTGCTGTGCACCCCGCCGAGAGCGAATGAGCGAGAGAAAGGGAACGGATGACCATCTGGCGGGTTGCGAAGACTGTGCCAGGCTGTTAGTGCCACCCTGGTGCGGTTAGATGGCACTGCTCCTTGTCTGTCAGCTCACCTATTCCTCACACTGCTCTTCGAGGCGATGGGCTGTCAGCCATGCCCGTTCGGAGCAATGACATCATTGTTTACCCCTCCCAACAGTACAACCTGCCCCTGGAGCTGATTAATCGGCAGAACCTGACAGAGTGGATGGAGATCTTGAAGACGGTGGTGGACAGAGACGTGCCGCAGGTAGCGGGGGGGGGTTGGGCACACGGGCTGGTAGAGATGGCGGCCTGTTTTGAGGTTTATCACACGGGCTGGTAGCGATGGCGGCCTGCGTTAAGGTTGATCACACGGGCTGGTAGAGATGGCGGCCTGCGTTAAGGTTTATCACACGGGCTGGTAGCGATGGCGGCCTGCGTTAAGGTTGATCACACGGGCTGGTAGAGATGGCGGCCTGCGTTAAGGTTTATCACACGGGCTGGTAGCGATGGCGGCCTGCGTTAAGGTTTATCACACGGGCTGCCACTGCTGAAGGCTGTCGGCTGATCTCTGTCGCAGTGAAATGCCTTCTGGCAGAACCGGTTTGACGACTCTTCTTACAGCATGCGTCTCCGCTTGCAGCGGACCGTATAAACTGAGGCGGAAGAAAAAAAATTATACTTTATTGATCCCTTGTGGGGAAATTGCTGCAGTCATTAAAAAAAACAAAAAAAAAAACAGATGCAGTTAATGTACGCATTAAAAAATAAAAAACTCTGTAGACTGCCATTTTGTTAATTGTTTGCCATCCTGTGGTTATAGCGTGTGTGTTCCAGGATTGTAGTAACATTCCTAAAGCTTAGTAGTTTGAGCCAGTTCATTTCTTTACTAGAAGCAGGTGGGTGGAAACTGGCTGTTGATGGTACGCTATGCCTGTAATGGCCCAGTATTACGGAGAGATGTAAATCCTCACAGGGAAAGCTGAATCAGATCTGCGTTTCACATCTCTCCCTCCTTCCCTCATTTCCCTCCTCCCACCTGTAGGAGACGCTGCAGGTGGATGAGGACGACCGGCCGGAGCTCCCCTGGTGGAAGTGTAAGAAGTGGGCTCTGCATATCCTGGCCCGGCTGTTTGAAAGGTAAGGCCCCCCCTCCCCCCAACACACACACACCTACACATCCTGCTGCAAGCTGAATGGCTCTTGTGTCAACTATATGAGCTAACCTGGCTGCCATTATCAGCTGTATGCAAAAAATTGAGATTAGACAAACCGGACGGCTAGCTAATGGGTTTCTTAATCGGTGTCCAGCTAGCTAGCTGGCTGCCAAAGTTGCTGGCTGGCAGTTGCTGGCTGGCTGCCAAACTAGACCTGTAAACTGAACAGTAACATACAAGCTGCCTCCCTGCCAGCAACAAATTTGGTTCATTAGATAGCTAGCGAGCTAACCCATGGCTAAGTCCTGGGAGATTCATTGTGGTCGTAGCCCTGTCTGTGTCAGGAGCTTTTGTAAAAGCTTTCAGCTTAAATGGGCTTTCAAATCAACTCGATTATCACATCATATTTCCGTGTAGCGTCTCATTTGGGGCCAGGTCATTAGGCTGGTGTACAAGCTTCTGGTTTTCTGCCCTGGTAGAAAAGAATCTGGCAGAAATTAGCCAGTCAGTGTGACACGGCGCATTCGCCTGGAAAATCACCCACTTGTGTGGTACACGTGGCATGTCCTATGCATGTGCTGGTGTGGAACGCCTGTACTAAGCGTGTTGCGGCACGGAATGCGTGCCTTGACATGCGCTGTAACGGTCTCTGCGCTCCGCTGTGCTTCCCACAGGTACGGCAGTCCCGGGAACACCACCAAAGAGTACACGGAGTTCGCCGAGCTGTTCCTCAAGGGCTACGCCGTGTCCGCGCAGCAGGTGGGCGTGGCAGCCGACTCTCAGCAGGCGTTTGTGCGGGTCGCGTCTACCGAACGTAAGCTCACAGGCTCTGCTCTCGCTCCCCGCAGGTCCTGCTGAAAGTCCTCTATCAGTATAAGGAGAAACAGTATGTAGCACCCAGAGTCCTGCAACAGACCCTGAACTACATCAACCAGGGCATCGCCCACGCCGTCACCTGGAAGAACCTCAAACCACACATCCAGGTATGTCAGGAGTGTTATTTCCTGGGTCTTTTAGGAAGGATCACACACACACACACACACACACACACACACACACACACACACACACACACACACACACACACACACACACACACACACACACACACACACACACACACACACACACACACACACACACACACACACACACACACACACACACACACACACACACACACACACACACACACACACACACACAAACCTTGTACCTTAAGGGTCCTTAGTGACCTAGCATATTCTTCCCCTGCTATCTCTCCCTGCATGTAAAGGGATTAAGAGTAAGTAAATGGGTTCATATTCCTACTCATGAGAGGTAATCCTGCTTCAAGGTTGTGCCTGGGTCCCTGCCACAGCAATATTAACCCCCCCCCCCCCCCCCCCCCCCCTGCTTTGTTCTAATTGCCCCTGCTGTATTAATCTGTAATATGCTAAACTGCTGTGCGTGGATCAATCGGTCATTCCTAGCTGTGGGTTGTCAATGCGGGGCTATTATATGCTGACAGCACAATTACCTGCTTGGCTGGTTTCGGTTATTAATGTTGGGGCGTGTGGCGGCAGCAGGCTCTCGGGCTGTCGCCCCCACAGTGTGTGCGGTTTCCTGGCTGTGCGGTGGCCGGCGTGCGCGGTGTCAGTCCGTGTTTAGCGCCGCGGTCCGTCTGTGTCTTACAGGTTGGACAGCGGTGCTCACGCCACACCCACAGCCACAGAGACACTGGAGATCATAGTACTGGTCCAGTGATGTCTTACAGACGGCCTACCACTGACCAGCCTCCGAACTCTCCTACAAGCCTAACACTAACAGCATTACACCCTCCTACCCTAACACTTACCGCCAGTACAGCCTCCTACAACCCTAACTCTTACTAGCATTGCACCCTCCTACAAGCTGAACACTTACCAGCATTACACCCTCCTACAAGCCTCACTTAGCAGCCGTTACACTCCTACAAGCCTAACTCTTACCGCCATTACACCCTCCTACAAGCCTAACTCTTAACGCCTGTACAGCCTCCTACAACCCTAACACTTACTAGCATTACACCCTCCTACAAGCCTCACTTACCAGCCATTACACTCCTACAAGCCTAATTCTTAACGCCAGTACAGCCTCCTACAACCCTAACACTTACTAGCATTACACCCTCCTACAAGCCTCACTTACCAGCCATTACACTCCTACAAGCCTAACTCTTACCAGCCATTACACCCTCCTGCCCTAACACTTACCGCCATTACACCCTCCTACAAGCTGAACACTTAGCAGCCATTACAGCCTCCTACAAGCCTAACGCTTACCAGCCATTACAGCTTCCTACAAGCTCACCCGACTGACCAGCTTCCACAACCTTCCACAAACCGTCTTTTACCTCAGGTGAAATTTGGTGGCTGGTATTTGCACAGAGCTGTAACAAAACCGTGTCTGTGATTCTAGGGGATTATTCAGGACGTGGTCTTCCCCCTTATGTGCTACACAGACAGCGACGAGGAGCTCTGGCAGGAGGATCCTTATGAGTACATCCGCATGAAGTTTGGTAAGACCTTACACCGCATGCCGTGCGCAGGCCGGCTTTTTGGTCTGCTTCTGCTTTCCTTCCGTCTTCCGCGCTTCCTCGTTTTAGTGGTTTGGCGCTGCCCAATGCGGCAATGCTTATGAAGATCAGGCTGCAAACCAGAGTGCTTTCAAATTGTAAAATGGCAGGTGCTGAGAAACGTAGCTGGGGGCCTGCGGAGCGCCAGCCATCTATGAACCCCCCCCCCCCCCCCATGCTCCCACATCATTGGTGTAGCATACGAAATCTGTACTTGTACTGTGAAACGCTTAACTCGCCATAATGAATGATGGCCCTCCTAATCCACTGATGAAACGATTTAGAGTTGCAAGGACTTGGATAAAAGAGTAGCATTATCTCTCCCGCAGTCTCTTAATCTCATAGTCTCAACGGCTCCCGCCTGCTTGCTCCCGGGAGAACGGGAGCGGCGGTTACTTTGTCATCCAGAAGGAATGCTTTGGCTGTGCCCTAGCGACCCGTCTCGTTGGCTTTGATCAGTTGGAGAGGCTTCACGGGAGCCTACAGCAGGCCCAACTGCTCAGAAACAGAGACTGCTCGGGTTTACGGTGTTTTTTTGTGTTTGTTTCTCGCCCTCAGATGTGTTTGAGGATTTCATCTCCCCCACCACCGCGGCGCAGACCCTGCTCTTCACGTCCTGCAACAAGAGGAAAGAAGTGAGTCTGCCAGCCTCGTCACTCACCGTCGCTCCCCTCATTACCACGCCTCCCCGCAACCCCGTTAATACCACCCATCCCATTAGTCACTCCCCCCTCATTCTCGATTGTTAGTCCACCTTATCACGGTTTTGTCTCCCTGCCACCCTGTCAGTCATTTCTCCTCTGCATCCTGATCATTAACCCCGCCCACTTGTCACTTATGACTCGTCCGTCACAATCATTAACTCCACCCCCCCCAGTCGCAGTCATTACTCCTCTGCATCCTGATCAGTACTAAGCCCCTCCCATTAATTTCCATGCTCCCTGCACTCTGACTGTTATTAGCGTCCACCCCACCCTACAGAATGTATGTAATACAGCAGTATTACAACTGCAACAGCGTTTATGTTTTGAATCTTTGTTCACAAAGTGAGTTCTTTACGCAGACTTCTCATAGCCGTGAAAGTGACTTTAATTTCAGGGTTGTATTTTTGACTGGACTGTTCATTTCACACGTGGGATATTCTCCGCTTAGTGTGTTCTTGTGTACTTCCTGGCGTATATCGTTTCCTGGCTGTGTGGAGACCGGTGTGCGCGGTGTCCGTCCGTGTTTAGTGCAGCGGTCCGTCTGTGTCTTACAGGCTGGACAGCGGTGCTCACGCCACACCCACAGCCACAGAGACACTGGAGATCATAGTACTGGTCCAGTGATGTCTTACAGACGGCCTACCACTGACCAGCCTCCGAACTCTCCTACAAGCCTAACACTAACAGCATTACACCCTCCTACCCTAACACTTACCGCCATTACAGCCTCCTACAACCCTAACATTTACCAGCCATTACACCTTCCTACCCTAACTAGCCTGAGTAGCCTCTTGACGAAGATCCCTGGGTATCCCACTAAGTCCGAATGCGCTTTTATTAATTTGCATCCCAGGTGCTACAGAAGACCATGGGCTTCTGCTATCAGATACTCACCGAACCCACCGCTGACCCACGCAAGAAAGATGGCGCTCTCCATATGATCGGCTCTCTGGCAGAAATCTTACTGAAGGTGAAATTCTCCTCCCATCTGAGCATGCTCACGTGCCGACTATCACGGACATGTCTGCATTTTACTGAGGTCACTCAACAGAGACTTTTAGGTAGTCCTCGGTACAGGGTTATGTCCTGTTACATTGATATTTTCCAGTGCTAATGCTGTAAATCACAAAGATATGAATTCATATCTGATGCATTTTTATTTGGGGACACATTGGGGTTAATGCTGATGCTCCTTTCCCACGCAGAAAAAGATCTACAAAGACCAGATGGAGTTCATGTTGCAGAACCACGTCTTCTCCCTGTTCAGCAGTGAACTGGGCTACATGAGAGCCAGGGTGAGGATCGCGCCTTTGTATGAAATGTAGCTGAGCAGTGAGCTAGAAGCTCAGTCATTTTATAGTTTAGGATTATATTGGATCGTATGAAACTGGTAAGGTGCTTTGACGATGAATAGCATCCATTATTTTTGGCACCTGTAAGATGAATGTCGAACATAACCTAACATGGTTGTGCATTGAATAACTTGCTAGCTAAGGACATTTATAGGATAGGTAACAATAGCTTGTTATATATTTTTTTGTGGGGCTGCCATATGTCATATCATATACAACTAGGCATAAAAATAAAATAAAAATCGGGATAAAAATAGTGATTATCTCAGGGGCACAAAAAATGAGTATTGTCCTGATGACAGAACGGGCAGTTGATCTCATAGTGGAGCCACACAGTATAGTTTGTGTGAGGAGTACGCATCATGCAGTGTAACTGCAGTGCTAACGCCTCTCCCTCCACCTCCAGTGTGTCGCTGTGTAGCTGCAGTGCTAACGTCCCTCCCTCCAGCTCCAGTGTGTCAGGCTGTAGCTGCAGTGCTAACGTCCCTCCCTGGGTCTCCAGGCTTGCTGGGTCCTACACTATTTCTGCGAGGTCAAGTTCAAGAGTGACCAGAACCTGCAGACGGCCCTGGAGCTGACCCGACTCTGCCTTATCAACGACAACGAGATGCCCGTCAAAGTGGAGGCAGCCATCGCCCTGCAAGTGCTCATCAGTAACCAGGAGAAAGGTAGGCGTAATCAGGAAACGCTCTTATTAAATTGACCTAACAGCCATGTGGCTGCCTCCTAGATAACCAGAATGACCGATTACATGTCCGGCTGAGTCATACAGTGAAGCTGCTGCTCCTGCTGTTGTATCAGCATAATGGTCTGAAGGTGACTGTTCTGTGTTCTCTCGCTCCCCCAGCCAAGGAATACATCACGCCATTCATCCGGCCAGTGATGCAGGCGCTCCTCCACATCGTCCGGGAAACGGAGAACGATGACCTCACCAACGTCATCCAGAAAATGATCTGCGAGTACAGCGAGGAGGTCACGCCCATTGCCGTGGAGATGACCCAGCATTTGGTGAGTGTCCAATCGGAACCTGCCGCTGATGCGACGGGTAACCCAGGTTACCGTTTAAGGTTGTTCTGTCTGCTGCATTCCTGACCAGACGGGTCTTTTGTGGTTTTTGATTCTCGGGCTGTCGGTTTCAACCAGCGATTCCCAGACTTTATTTTAAGGGTCCCTAAAATAATCACCTTGTGGCTGAGGACCATTACTTCAATCGGTGGATGCAAGTTGGAAATATGTAAATTATGTAATATTGAAATATAAAAAAATATTCTAAGGAGAACCATTTTGCCCATTCTGCTCAGGACACTTGACAACTTTATGAAGCCCCAGTGACCCCAGAGCTTTTGACTGCTAGAAACACTCAAACTCGGAGACTGAGATTTTACTGCAGATCTTGGTTTTGTAAACTGATGATGGTCTCTCTCTCTCTCCCCCTCTTTCTCCCTCTCCCTCCCCCTCTTTCTCTCTCTCCTGCTGCGGCCCCCAGGCGATGACCTTTAATCAGGTGATCCAGACGGGTCCTGACGAGGAGGGGGGTGATGACAAAGCAGTGACAGCCATGGGAATCCTGAACACCATCGACACGCTCCTGAGTGTAGTGGAGGACCACAAGGAGGTCAGTGCGACACCCAGTCAGCTCCTTGCAAACGCTCCCCCACCGTCAGTTTCTCCACCCCCATGGTGACACCCCACCAGCGCTCTTCCGCCAGCCCCCAGTAGTGCGTTCATCTCATGTCTTGAGGCGCCCGGTGGCTTGGCCGTGGCTCCAAAAGCACGCAGAACAGAAACGTAAAGGACCCGGTACATAATGAAGCGTGTGCTTTTACAGCAGTTTGTCCCGTCACATCAGCTGGAGGAGCTCTGTCACACTCCTGTGCTCAGGTTCTTCTAGTTTTCAGTGCTTTCTTTCCCCCCCTTTTGCCATTTTTCTCCCCAATTTGGAATCCCTAATCGTGCCATCCTCGCACCAGGAGCACTACAGCTGAGGCACATATACCCCTAATGTACTCACTGCACAATTTTACACCCAATGCTCTCAGATGTTTTAAAATATATAAGGTTTGCAAGTACACTCCCCTACAACCTGATGGTAATATTGCGCACTCTAGCCCTTCCCCTTACACTGTTGCAGCCTCCAGACCAGCTGTGCAGAGCTTGTTCTCTTGGTCGAGCTTTGTGTTTGTGTTTTTCCACAAAGTGACTGGTTCCTGTAAGCTGCACGCAGAATAACTCTGATGCTTCGCATTTTCAGATCACCCAGCAGTTGGAGGGCATCTGTTTGCAGGTGATCGGAACTGTGCTGCAGCAGCACGTCTTGGGTAAGTCCCGTCCTCCTCCTCGGCCACGTTCCCGGCCTCTCTCCTCGGCCACGTTCCCGGCCTCTCTCGGGGTCCCCTTCAGACGTATCGCTCCCGTGTGACGCTCCGTCTGACCCCGGCGTCTGTGCTTTTCCAGAGTTCTATGAGGAGATCCTGTCTCTGGCCCACAGTCTGACGTGTCAGCAGGTGTCCCCGCAGATGTGGCAGCTCCTCCCGCTGGTGTTCGAGGTGTTCCAGCAGGACGGCTTCGACTACTTCACAGGTGCAGTGTCTGTCCTTTTCCATCTGAGAATTTCCAGCTGGACAGGTGATTGGGGGCAACAGGTCAGGGGGTGTGTCCCGTGTTGCTGACGCGTTCTTTTGTCACACAGACATGATGCCTCTTCTGCACAACTATGTGACCGTGGACACAGACACGCTCCTGTCCGACACCAAATACCTGGAGATGATCTACAGCATGTGCAAGAAGGTAACTACTTGTGTGTTTCAAAAGTCCTTGAATGGTTATAACCATATTTCTTTCAAAAGTCTTTGAATGGTTATAACCATATTCTTTTATTGTAGGTTCTGACGGGAGACCCAGGGGAGGACCCAGAGTGCCATGCAGCTAAGCTATTGGAAGTCATCATACTGCAATGCAAAGGGCGTGGCATTGACCAGGTACTTTATTTGACCTTTATTTAAACAGAAATGTCAGTTGAGAACCAGTATTCATTTACAGTGATCACCTAGTGCCCTGGTGTTTAAATCGCGGTCCTCGAGGGCCAAGAACTGCTGGTTTTCCACCCTCCCTTTACCTGGGAGTCAGGTGTGAACACAGTCTGGCTAATCAGTAGCACTAATTGTTCAGTTAATTACCTGGGAAAAAGAAAACCAGGGCCGGATTTGGATTTGAGGTCCAGATTTAGGATTAGGCTGTGTAAGTGGGAATAGTAGGTGGCTGGGTTGAAGGGAGACCAAGCCACCGGAGTTAACACGCATATTCTTGTGCGTGTTTGTCGTTTTATGCACACACCTTCATGGAAAGTTTGCGTCAATGTGTCATCTGTTTCTGTGAGCTTTCAACCTTTATGACTAGGTATAAAGCTGTGTGTGTGCTACAAGAGCTCTTGGGTTTCAAACGTTTTATACTGGCCCGATACGGGGACTGAATGTCTTTATGGAAACTATCTTTAGACACAACCTAATAAAAAATCTCTAAGCATCGGGTGACCTGACCTGGGTGAGGGGATATGGATTTGCACTGGGCCTCATGTGACCTGACTGGGAGCGCAGGCTTGGGTTTGAGTGCTGAGTCATGTGATCTGACTGGGAGAGCAGGCGTGGGTTTGAGTGCTCAGTCATGTGATCTGACTGGGAGAGCAGGCGTTGGTTTGAGTGCTCAGTCATGTGAGTTCACAGAGAGGGTATGGGTTTGAGTCCTCTGGGTCATGTAAATTCCCTTTGAGAGGGTATGGGTTTGAGAGGGTATGAGTTTGAGAGCGCTGCACCGCCCCCTGCAGGTGGTGCCCCTGTTCGTGGCGGCGGCGCTGGAGAGACTGACGCGGGAGGTGAAGACCAGCGAGCTGAGGACCATGTGCCTGCAGGTGGCCATCGCTGCCCTCTACTACAGCCCCCCACTGCTGCTCAACACGCTGGAGAACCTGCGCTTCCCCAACAACACAGAGCCCATTACCAACCACTTCATCTCTCAGTGGCTCAAGGACATCGACTGCTTCCTGGGGTAGGCCTGTCTGATCCATTTTACATTCTGGCCTTATGGTTCCAAGCCAGGTTCTAGATCGGAACCAGAAATAGCAAAGGTAGTATTTTAAATTTAGTGTAGTCTTGAGTAAATGCTCTATCCCGTTTTCTTTTTTTAGCAGCACATAAGTAATTTCTCAGGTGGACTGTGACAGATTTGGATTATTTAAAGAGTGAGGAGCTCCTGAGTCACCCTCAGTGAAGTCTACTCAGAATGAGCTCATAGTTCTGGCACACATGTAACACAGCTGCTGCTCAGCTGCAGGGTGTTTGATCTCCTGTCTGTGGTGCCCTGTGTTTGATACTTTGTGCCGTTTGATCCTCCGTGGTGCCCTGTGTTTGATGCACTGTGCTGCGTTTGATCCTCCGTGGTGCACTCCAGCGTTTTATCCCCTGCGCTGGTGCTACACTGTGTTGGATCTCTATGCCGGCGCTGAGCTTTGCTTGCGACCCACAGGCTCCACGACAGAAAGATGTGCGTGCTGGGCCTGTGCGCGCTCATGGACCTGGAACAGCGGCCACAGGCCATTAACCAGGTGGGCGGCCAGCTGGTGCCCGCCACCATCCTGCTCTTCAACGGCCTGAAGAGGGCGTACGCCTGCCGAGCCGAGCATGAGAACGACGAAGACGACGATGACGAGAATGGGGAGGAGGACGATGAGAACGGTGAGAGAAGGGAACTGGAGCACTGCACTGCACTTACGTTCATTGGGAGAGGGGAGCGGTTAGGGATGCCACCCTCTTTCTGGCTGTTTGGGAGAGGGGAGTCGGCAGGGCTGGTCATCTAAGGTCGGGTTGCTGACGTCTCTTTGTGGCGGTCTGCAGCGGAGCTGGGCAGCGATGAGGACGACATTGACGAGGAGGGCCAGGAGTACCTGGAGATGCTGGCCAAGCAGGCAGGCGAGGACGGTGACGATGAGGACTGGGAAGAGGACGATGCAGAGGAAACGGCCCTGGAGGGCTATACCACCGCCGTGGATGACGAGGACAACCTGGTGGACGAGTACCAGATCTTCAAGGTCATCATGCAAAGTAAGAACATGGGGCTGTCCTCTGCACTGACTTGCCAGACTTTCTCAAATTAGTCATATTAAATGGTTTTGGAGGAAAGACCACACCTTTGCTTTTCCTCATTACCAAATGAAATAAGGTGCGCGTATACATTGTTTATTTGTGGAATGTAGGGTTTACATATTGTATATTTTTATGTACTGTAAACTGCTAGGCCTCTTGCTTTGAGTAAAATCTTGTGCTTACCTTTCTCCGGGTTTATTCCAGATATACAGACGCGAGACCCAGCATGGTACCAGGCACTAACGCAGGCTCTAGACGAGGAACAAGGAAAGCAACTTCAGGACATCGCCACACTCGCAGACCAGAGGCGAGCTGCCCACGGTATGTTTGAAAATTCTATTTGAAATGACAAAGTGGACCAAACAGTCATCGGGGGTGGTAATTGAACTCCTCTTTCATGTTCCAGAGTCAAAAATGATTGAGAAGCACGGCGGATACAAGTTCACAGCTCCAGTGGTGCCAAGCAACTTCAATTTTGGAGGCAATGCTCCAGGAATGAATTGAGTCATCCCCTCCCTTTCTTCCTCTGACTGATTGTAGTGAAGTGAAAAAAAGCTTGTGTTGTTCCCTCAAGTAGTGGTTCCAGAGCTGGTTCTTCTCACTCACTCTTCAACCTGGACTGTATGAATTTGGACTTGGCACCAGAAGATGTGGGAAGGCAACCAAATGCAACCAATGGCTGGGAAAACTTAACCGAAAACTTTAACGTGAAGCAAGAAAGAGAAAAAGCAGCTCCAAACAACGTCCTATGGAATCCAAATTGTGGAGGGGGTTACCATAATGGCAGCTTTTTTTTTTTTTCTTTCTGTCCCTGGGGACAAAATCCAATAAATACAAAATTGACAATAGGGTATAAAGGCTTAATTAATTTCACAGTATAGTCTAGAACTCCACTCTTTAAATTTATACCTATGGCAGTAGTGTTTGTCTACATTTTTTTGCATTAACAATTGCCATGTTTGTTATGTATATAAGCCAAGGTTCTGTTGTAGCCTTGTGGAATGACCTTAGGCATTTGGAAGGTGTAAGCGAGTGTATTCATATGTAGCATATTGGATACATGTAATAGCTCTACACAATGCCTGATATCTGTAAATTAATGACTAGCACTTTCTTAGTGTTCAGGTCTCCTAGCCTTCTGTATCAGACTGCAAACCTTTAAAAAATCAATTGAGATTATTTAAAAAATGACAGGCGTTAACTTTATTACTGCAGGTGACTTCTGGTTGTCACTTGTACGGATGTTATGTTGTATAATCAGTGACATCACTGCTACCCAAATGGCTACACTCTGGGATCCTGGGACAAGAGGAAAGCTCTTGGTCTTCGATTTGGACATAAGCTGTGTTGTAAGCACTGAAAGTCGGTTGAATACTTCATTGAAGCATGTACAATTGGACTTGATCATGAAGCTCTCAAACATTTGGTTGATGTATGAATGAGCCATCTATATATACAACAATATATTAAAAACAAAAGTTGGGATACATGTGATGGAGTCTTCTACAAGGATGATATTTTCAGATAATGAACAATGTATTTTCTCTGGGGGGGGAGGAAAGGAGTTTAAATGTGATGGGAACCTGATTGCTTTGGAAATTTAGAATTGTCCTCTTGGTCTTCAATATTTAATGATTTAAATTGTCAGGTTTGTGGGCGCACTTGCTCTCCCTTTAATAGTCTATAAATGAGCACTTGAACGGAATTTTTAAAACTGGATACTATTTTCTGTTATCAACTAACGCCAGGGCGTGATACATAAAGTGGTGCAGGATTGTTTAGTCCTGTTTGTACAAACACACTGGTCCAGACCGTGAAATCTGTTCAATGATTATGGGATGCAAGGAAGAGGGGAAACCATAATTGTTAAATGAATGCGAGAGATCTCTGCTGTCGGTCGTAAATAAATGCCATCCACATACGCAAACGCGCGCAAACCGACAAATGTTTCATATTACGCATCTCTTAACTGGAAATAAAATTACAAAAAAAAAAAGTTATGTGAGTCCCAAGCGATCACGTTTGAGGAACATTTCGTCTGGAACCTTTGTCAGTAAACGTGGATTGTTGTATTATTCCTGGTCTGGTCACAACCGGGCGTCAAGATGACAGCGCAGTGAAAATCCAACCTCATGAAATCATATAATGACCTCCATTTTAGTGGTGTACAACATTGTCCTTAATTCTGCTGCGGCTTTCTTATCTTTCTGTAGTCCTACCATTAATTCTGATGTCCGATTTCTCCCATCGTGCGAGATTTGATCAAACGGGCATTACATGAGTTAATTTTAGAGTAGCTATTTCACCAGTCTGTGCTGTAAAGTTAGAAACATTGTGCCAGTTGATGTGAACTTAATCCGACCTGCATGTCTTAGTGACTATCTCGTAAACATCTAAGCATGAATCTTAACGCTGTCAATTACTTCCATCGTTCTTTGTAATTGCGCGTTTTGCCAAACACGAGTATACGACTAATTTTTGTTATATTGTGTTAACGTTAATTTACGCGTTGTGCATAGGGAATTAGACGACTTATACTTGGCTTGAGAAACACGGTGCCATTGCAGCATCGGAATTTAAATGCGCAATCAATGTTTATTCTTACTATTTAATAATGTTTTACGCATTGTTAGCCATTTAGCTAAAGTTGAGTGCAATCTCCTGGGAAGATAACTTGACTAACCATCCACGATGCGACATTTCCTCTAGCAATGACACTTATACTTTTCACTGCATTGCCCATACAGCATCGCTCAGACAAGTACCCCCTCTCAAAATGGCCGCTTGCCACTTTTCCGGAAATTCGAACGTTTCTTTGCTGCGTTTTGAGTACATCACGCGGGGTTTGGGAGTTAACTACATGTTAATTACTAGCGACGTTTAGTGCTGATAAAAAGAAACTCAAAATTAACACTCGTAGAGAAATTATAATATTCATAAAATGAGAATTCGATATGTTTCGACACACTTTCCAGACCCATTCAAGTCCTAGACCAGAATGGCGTCTGGACCTTGCCCCTCAATCTGTGTGAACAAACCTTGAACGCGGGTAGTTCGCGCTCGACGAGTGATCGAAAATACATTACACCAATTAGTAAAGTCGAAACCCGTCATCTGAACGTGATAGCCAATTGGTGTCTCCATCCCGGTTTTGTTCTGCCCACATCTAGGCGGACTTTCTTCTCATACATGTTCCAGGGCCCTTCCAGTATAGGACGTTTCCTGCCCTGATGCATGGTGGTCGGACGAAGGAATTGTTGGAAAATTTCAGAGGTTAGTATATAAATGTGTTTTTACCCAGTGTGCCTTATTTCAAACAGCCATCTCCAGTGGGGAAAGGCATACATGGAGTCCGGGTTGGCGGACTAAGGGAAATATACATAATAAAACACAAATCGAGAGGACCGAAACTCTAAAATGTTTTATTATTAATTAATGGATTCCGCATTCTTGTACTTTCCACGGTGCTATGTCATGTATTGTTTCTGTTTTTATTACATTGGAATTTTAGCTGTTTACGCTAGCTACCCAAACAAATACATAATGCAAGTAGTGTACATACTAGCCATTTCCTTCTTGGACATATATGATGTATAGTTAACGGCTAGTAAGCAACATGAACTGTTATGACAGTTTGGACAAGGGTAGCTATCTGTAACGTTACGTTATATGCAAACGAAGTTAGCTAGCTAACGTTAACTATCATGTACCGTAATATCAACATCGCTGGCCGTGGCGTTGTAACGTTAATCAAACTGAAAATTTGTTCTTATAGTAATATTTTTGGCACCTTAATGTTTATTGGACTTTCCATGGGGTTACCTAGTGAACGTTGGTCTGACGACATTCAGTTTTGACAGTGGCAGTTCTACTAGCCGACAAGAAGCTATCAAGTTTGTTTGCTGGCTGGACAGTTGTGCAAGCGGCTAACGTTACCCGCACCTGCCTACCATGGAGACGCTAGCTAACAGCTAACATCGACTACTTGGATTGCTATTGGTATCCTAACGTTATCAGTGACGCACTTAAATCAAAAAAAAAAAAAAAATCTTTCTTTTCTGCTCTAGCTATGGAAACGTCTTCACTATAAACACACATTGTCTGATTACTAAAGCTTGTTATCGGCTTCATTCAGATATCACTGTCCCCAATAATAAAGAGACTAAGTTAACGTTACTGTAAGCCTTCATGTGAATTAACATGAACTTTATTAATCGGTGCCAAATGTGTTATGTTATGGTGAAATCAAAATGTTTGGTAACTTTACATGTAAAATAGTTAGAAAATAAGATGTAGCCTATAACTAATTAGAGAATTGAAGTAACGTTAGCGTTCGGTTGATCTAGGTATGGTGGTAAGCCATTTGAAAATATATTTGTATAGTATACAGAAAATGCGAGAGTCTTCAGACTCTACCTTGACTGATATTCTAACCTAGGAATATCAGTTCCCTGTATTTTTCCTGTCTGTTATAGTTTATAATAGTATTTAGAATAGAAGTGTAGTATAGCTGATTTACCCACAGCTTACTGTGAACTACAGTCAACGTTCATTACTAGGGATAGCTGCTACATTGGGAAGGATGTGCTTTGTCTTGTCTGTTCTGTAGTGATCTTGATGACGTCTCTGTATGCACTTATTGTACGTCGCTTTGGATAAAAGCTTCTGCTAAATGACTGTAATGTAATGCGCCGTCTAACCTCCATGAGATGTGCATTAAAGAATAAACATTTACAAAGTGGTAATGGAAAGTTTGCGAAATCCCACCAATACTGCCAAAATTTAGTTTGAAAAGTATTTTTCTCAAATAAACCAGCCTACGTTGCTGTGTATCGCATGCACACACCATGCCTTTAAATTAGATGTGCCAGTGTCGCTAGTCAGAATGTTTTCTCCACATAACGAAATGTTCACAACTCCAAACCATATTTATAAATGTCACTGAAATGCAAATTGGCAAATCAAATTCCTTAGTTAATTTGCAGCAGTATTCTGGTTAGGAAAGATGTAGTTTGGAAAGCAACATTTGTAAACACTTGATGTAAACCATTTCCTAAATACATTAACAAAGTTTGTTGGCAGCTTTTTCAAATGGAAACATAGCTATAAACCATTTACAGAAGAAACGCTGGTTTTCAAGCCTTTAATTAGACCTTTAACAAGACCTCCTGTTTCTAACAAAAATGATAAAGAAAAAAAAGAATGTTTTGCCTTCTGTTAACTCTGTTAGCAATTAAAAAGCCCTCCAAGAAACATTTCTCGTATGCTTAGAATATTTTGTTGTGGTACACATTGTGTTACAGCCAATTGTGAGGAAATGTAACTTTTTCGGCATGCTATTACTATTCAAACCAAACACTGAATCTTGATCTGAGCACAGGGTGTTTGTGTGCAGGGCGATCATGCTGTTAGCTCAGATTAACCGCGACACACAAGGAATGGCAGAGTTCCAGGATGCTGGCGGGGACACCCAGCACGTCACGCTCTGTCTGGCTGAGGCTGTAGCCCTGGCAGGTGAGGTCATGGAGGGGTCGCATCCTGGGTTGACTCATCATTGTTCCGCCATGCTAAGGATGATAATAATGGATTTTACTTACACAGCACTTTTTGTGCATCTGAGAACTGTCTAGAAAAAAGGGGGACTAACTCTCCTAAACCACTACCTATGTATAGCACCTTCATTGGTGATCTACAACAGGCATTTCTGCCACATGTCAACCGAGGAGAGAGGGATCTGTTTAGCCAATTACACTGGAAGATGTGATGTGCTGTGTCATAATTTGAGCATTGCAGTTGCTTAATGCAGTAGCTTCTATATAGAACCATTATCAGCTGATGGTGTATGGTGTGCTCCTATCACAAGCCACATAAACAATATGTAAAAATCTTATCCTGCAGATGGTGATCAAATGGAGACAACAGACACTGTAAGTCTGCAGGCTGTGACCCTTGTAGACGGCTCCACAGCATATATACAGCACAATCCTAAAGGTAAGTTTACCCCCAGTCTTCCTCAGAAGTAGCAGCCATACTGTGACCAGTGAGAGGCTAACTGCTCTGAACGGTCTAAGAGCATTTACTCAATAATTAAATATTTAAAGCGGATTAGAGGTTCAAATAATCTAATGTATTATCAAATTGCCTCAAACAAGAGCACCTGAGTCCTCAGCATCTGAGGACCATGCATTGCCCATACAGCTCATTTTTATAGTCTAAGAAAAGAAAGGACCAGCATTCCCCAGCTAGGCTATTGGTTTGTGCAAGATGACAAAAAAACATTCTTGTCTTTCTTGCATGAGGAAAACGATTTGCATCCTGCAAATAATTTCAGAGTATATTGTATTGATGGGTACCATGATGAACTGCCGGGGGAAGCTTTGCTTGTTTGGGCCTGCAAAACGTGTACTGTAATATTTTCATCTGCGGTGGTGTGAGGGTGTGACATACTCGGTGTAACAGATTCCTTCCTGCAGTTTCCCTTTCAGATGGCAAGTTAATGGATGGACAGGTTATCCAGCTTGAGGATGGATCTGCCGCCTACGTGCAACATGTTTCTATGCCAAAATCAGGTAATTTACAGGCTGTTACCTTTGTGTTGATGGGGCTTGTATTTCAGAAACGCAGACTTTTGTCCAACTTAGCATACAGCTAATAGGATTTAATAGGTTTTTAAGGTTAATTGATGTGTTTGAGGGTAAGCATGGACTCCCAAGGGTAAAATAGACCTGAACTACTTGCTCTGTTCTTCCTCTTGGAACTAAACTAGAACGTGGTCTCCTCCGCTGTTATTAGGAATCACGTTTACACTGTAAAGCAGAGACGGGTGAGAAGGTAGGTGGGCTCACCTTTGTTTGTTGTAGGAGGCGACACTCTAAGACTAGAAGATGGTCAGGCTGTGCAGCTGGAAGACGGAACAACAGCTTACATTCATCACACGCCCAAAGGTAAATACTTCATACCCAGACATACTCTCACTCATGCATATAGACATACACTTACAGGAACATACACACATAGATTGCACTGGACACTGTAGTAATAATAATAATAATAATAATGTTATTATTCTTATTATAACTGGTTATTATATTAATTTGTTTTATTAGTTAACAACTGTTGTCTCCACATTTTATTTTGTCATGAACCATAAGTTCTGATAGGAATGTTGTACGTTTTCCTAGTTTACTCTTCCCCGGAGACGTATGACCAGAGCACCCTGCA
The DNA here is from genome assembly GCA_029718625.1 of Synaphobranchus kaupii. Taxonomy (NCBI): domain Eukaryota; kingdom Metazoa; phylum Chordata; class Actinopteri; order Anguilliformes; family Synaphobranchidae; genus Synaphobranchus; species Synaphobranchus kaupii. The sequence goes on from CM056391.1 coordinate 14,318,120, forward strand.
GGCGGTGCAGCTGGAGGACGGCACCACCGCCTACATCCAGCACACCGTGCAGATGCCGCAGACCAACACCATCCTGGCCATCCAGGCGGACGGCACCGTGTCCGACCTGCAGGCCGACGGCACCATCGACGCCGAGACCATCAGCGTGCTGGAGCAGTACACCGCCAAGGTAGGGCCGTCCCCCGCCGCACTGAGCGGTGAGCGGTACGCGCGCGACCAATCCCGAAACGCACAGCTCCGCCTCCATCACAGACACGCCTTCCTCTGCTCTGCAGTGTGCTGGGATCCATATAATTGTATTCATATCATGCTTTTTTACAGAGGCACTTTCTCAAAGGCACTTAACACTGTGTGTGGCAGAGATGAGACCGGCCTAACAATTGATACAGTTGAAATAAAAATGTAGATAAATGCAAGTAGGCGTCCTGATCTGGATCAAGGTCATCTGCCATTTTGAGTTCCAGGTTACAGACTCTAGTGTCTCTTCCTCAGGTGGAGAGTGCAGAGTGTGCGGGGCTAGTCAACCGAAATGACTCCAACAGAGGTGTTCAGATGCAGGTAACTAGGGTGATGACACCCAGTGATGTCATTGTTCCGTTTTTTTTCTTGTGTGTGTGTGTATGTTTTGTGTTGGGGACACGCCTGACTTCCTCTCCTGCCTCAGATTGTTGTGCAGGGCCAGGGAGGTCGCAGCCTAGTAAAGGCCCAGCAGACGGGAGAGAAGACCTTTCGCTGCGACTACGATGGCTGTGGCAAACTCTACACCACCGCCCACCACCTAAAGGTGAATATACACACATTTACACAACTTTCTGCAGTCATTTTATATAGAATGGATTTTACATATGTATTGTGTCTGTTTGTCTGAAGGTACACGAGAGATCGCACACGGGAGACAGGCCATACACGTGCGATCATCTGGGCTGTGGGAAGAAGTTTGCCACAGGTGACCAGCTTTGACACGGCCCGTCTTGCTGTTTGCACAGACCTGCTCTTTTATTTTTCCCACCTCTTCTGCCTCATCGTGAAGGGTGCGACATGGTCCCGTTTCTCACACCCGTGTTGTTCCGTATCGTTTTCTCAAGGCTACGGCTTGAAGAGCCACATTCGGACACACACGGGCGAGAAGCCGTACCGCTGTCAAGATTTCAACTGTGATAAATCGTTCAAGACATCGGGGGACCTACAGAAGCACATTCGGACACACACAGGTGCGGTATTACCACTCCAGCGTTCATGTAGACTGCTTCTCTATTGTGACATCAGAGGTATTCTATATGCAAATGAACTTGTGTGTATTTCCATACTATACTAGTCCTTACTTCACTATAGGAGGTTCCAGTTGATAGCAGGAGGTTCTGCTTCTGTCATTGGTGTTACTTAGTTTTGCATGTTCTGTCTTGAAACACCCCTAAAAATTTTCATTATCAACCAGCAAATCAGAACACTCTTGAGATCCAACAATAGCAAGGCAGAAGTTTCAGTTTTAAAAATACAGAGCTGACTGTCTGGTTAATATGTAAATAGGAATTTATTTAAAATAAATATTAACATTTAAAAAAATTATAATAGTAATGTGATGAACTGTGCTCCATCCGGGATCCACAGGGGAACGGCCGTTCACGTGTCCGTTTGAGGGCTGTGGGCGGTCCTTCACCACCTCAAACATCCGCAAGGTGCACATCCGGACGCACACGGGCGAGCGGCCGTACTACTGCTCCGAGCCAGGCTGCGGGCGAGCCTTCGCCAGCGCCACCAACTACAAGAACCACATGAGGATCCATACAGGCAAGGCTACCTGCGCCTCTGTTCCACCTGGGAGGGGGTTATAGTCTCATCCTTCAGCCATTTATACTTCCAACTACATAATTTAACACAGGCACTCGCTTGGACGACTTGGGCAAAGTTCATTCACTTTTAAGAAAGATATACACGGTGGAGGGTGATACACAAAGCACAGAAAATCAGTTGGATTATAATTTATGCCTTACATGGATAATTTAATGCTGGGGTACAGTCTGACCAACCAAATGCTGTCCATGGAATTTTTGTTCTCATAGAAGCCCTTGGGTATCTTTTTTCTTGTGGGTTTGTTTGCTCTTTTTCATTCTGTGCTGAGCTTTGTCAGTTGAATTGACCATTAAATGTAACATTCTGAAGAGGTCCACGATTGAGATGATCCGTCATCTCCATTACCATCAGTACACTCGGAACATTCAAAAACAACCAAACGCACAATCGGCACAAATATTGACCTGCGTTATATTACAAATTCGAAACGCTGACTCTTAAGTCATGGTTGTGACGCGGTGGATTTTGTTGTTGGTGCCAGAGTGTTAATGCGAGCTTTTGTGCCTGCAGGGGAGAAGCCGTACGTGTGCACGGTGCCGGGCTGTGATAAACGCTTCACGGAGTACTCCAGCCTGTACAAGCACCACGTGGTACACACCCCCTGCAAGCCCTACAACTGCAACCATTGTGGCAAGACCTACAAGCAGATCTCCACGCTGGCCATGCACAAGCGCACGGCGCACAACGACACCGAGCCCATCGAGGAGGAGCAGGAGGCCTACTTTGAACCTCCCACAGGTCAGACACAAAAGGCCCGACCTTGGTTTCAGAGATTCAGTCGACAGGACTGAAAATGAGGGCACAACCTAATTTCCCTAAATCGTGAATTATCAATATGCAAAAGGTCAAGTTGAGGATGAAGGGGGTTCACTGGTTTTCCAGCCTAGTAAGGTGCATACCGTGCATAACAGATAATTCTTCAACTGTAGAAACTATTAATGACCATAAATGTAAATAACCGTGATCCACTGCTTGTTAAATGCGTATTCTGCATTTTGAGAACCACGTGCATTCAAGGAGCCCAATAGTGAAAAGGGGATTTTTACTCAGAAAGGCGTGCTCATGTCTCAATCAGTGTCCTCGCTGTTGTTTGGGGTGAGAAATTAGTTAGACAAATTTACAGGATCACAGCCACGGCGGCCATACTTCAGACGTGCAGGAATGTCAAATTCTGTAATCTAGACTTCTTCGGAAAAAAAATTTTTTTTGCAAGGCAGGTTTGAAAAGTGAATTGTAACAGATTCAATATAATTCCAGGGTTGGCGAATAGGAAAGAAACATGTCAAATCAACAATCCAATATGATGAAGTCATGTTTTTTTTAACTTGTGAGTTTCATGTTTTTCACGTTTCATTTCATGCACTTATTGGTGAAACTCTTAATAATTACACAGACACATGTACAGTGTTTACGGGACTTGTACAGTTATGACTCATTATGATACAGCATGATTACTCCTTGTCTGGACTTGGCTTGTTGTTATGGTGACATAGCTGATCTGAGTAATCCCGGGTGTGGCCTGACTGTGTGACTCAGATGCCATTGATGACCCCGGGGTTACCTACGTAACGGGTGTGGAGGAGGAGGATTCTGGGTCGGAGCAGGTGTCCACAGGAACCGCTGAGGTCCTAGGGCAACAGAACCTGTCCCTTATTACCCAAGATGGAACCCAGCAGGTAGACCAGGCCTTCAATTCAAACTTCAATCTCAAACTGTCACAGGTCCTGTGCATTACATATTTTACAAAATCACGTCACATCATTTGAGAAGAACATTCATTAAGCTTTTTTTCCATGTGCAGTTATTACACAAGCCTTCCATACATTTGACTGAGTGTGTAAGCATTTGTGCTATTGTCAGTGTAAACTCTACTATGTACATGTTGTACTCTATTATGTCTGTGTCGATGTGCCATTCATAAAGCCTGCTACGTGGCACAGTATGTACATGTTGTACTCTATTATGACTGTGTCGATGTGCCATTCATAAAGCCTGCTACGTGGCACAGTATGTACATGTTGTACTCTATTATGTCTGTGTCGATGTGCCATTCATAAAGCCTGCTACGTGGCACAGTATGTACATGTTGTACTCTATCATGTCTGTGTCGATGTGCCATTCATAAAGCCTGCTACGTGGCACAGTATGTACATGTTGTACTCTATTATGTCTGTGTCGATGTGCCATTCATAAAGCCTGCTACGTGGCACAGTATGTCCTCATTTAACCTAATGTGTAAAGGGATTTCCTAACAAAAGTAGGCTTTATGAATGGCACATCGACACAGACATAATAGAGTACAACATGTACATACTGTGCCACGTAGCAGGCTTTATGAATGGCACATCGACACAGACATGATAGAGTACAACATGTACATACTGTGCCACGTAGCAGGCTTTATGAATGGCACATCGACACAGTCATAATAGAGTACAACATGTACATACTGTGCCACGTAGCAGGCTTTATGAATGGCACATCGACACAGTCATAATAGAGTACAACATGTACATACTGTGCCACGTAGCAGGCTTTATGAATGGCACATCGACACAGTCATAATAGAGTACAACATGTACATACTGTGCCACGTAGCAGGCTTTATGAATGGCACATCGACACAGTCATAATAGAGTACAACATGTACATACTGTGCCACGTAGCAGGCTTTATGAATGGCACATCGACACAGTCATAATAGAGTACAACATGTACATACTGTGCCACGTAGCAGGCTTTATGAATGGCACATCGACACAGTCATAATAGAGTACAACATGTACATACTGTGCCACGTAGCAGGCTTTATGAATGGCACATCGACACAGACATAATAGAGTACAACATGTACATACTGTGCCACGTAGCAGGCTTTATGAATGGCACATCGACACAGACATAATAGAGTACAACATGTACATAGTAGAGTTTACACTGACAATAGCACAAATGCTTAAAAAAAAGTTCCTAACTTCATAGACGTAAGGTGTTGCTCACGCACATGCCGCTGGTCTGCTTGCTCAGGTCAGTATCTCCCAGGCTGACATGCAGGCCATGGGAAACACAATCACCATGGTAACGCAAGATGGCACCACCATCACAGTCCCGGCCCACGAGCTTTCGTCGGGTGAAACGCACTCTGTCACCATGGTGACGGCTGACGGCACAGAAGGCCAGGTACGTTGCTCTGTTCTCTTGTTTCCTTCCTAACAATGGTCAGTTTAGGCCTTGGAAACAAGGTGTGTGGACTCTACTGCAGTCTCACATAATTAATTAAATGCTTTATTGACTGAGGTGAACTATGAGGTAAGGATGTAAACATCCACATTACTTCTTTCCAAACAATTGGGCACGTTAATGTAATGTGAGAGAATGTGTGCAATGTACTCTACGGTTTACTGTTCATGATGTCTTTATTGGGACTTTACTTCCCCCTCTTGAGAGTAACTGCACTTTGATTCCTAATATAATATTTGCACGTGTCTGCATTGAAAATTGCTCTGGATAACAATGTCTGCTAAAGTAAGTAAGTAAAGTAATAGTTTTCACGGGTGTGTTCATCTCAGCTGTGCAGACAGTTCCTGAGTGATTTGAATTGATCTAAGTGAGCACCTGAAGGCAGAGGACAGTTTACGTATATTGTGCCCCAGGATATATAATATCCAGCGTTCCTCACTTATTCGCGTGTGTTAATTTAGCTCCAAATATGGATGTAACTTCAAGGAAGTACTCAACTCACCCATTGTCTCTAAAGTAAGAGGTTTGTGGTTTGAGTGCATGACGGTTTTTTTACCTATAACATTCTCTAATGAAAATACCCTGCAGAATTTAAACATTACATTACATTATGAATTGACCTTGCTGTCTCTTGGTTAAAAAAATAAGTCCATGCTGCCACTGGCCGGTTTAACGTGCCTGTCGTTGTTTGCGGCAGGTGGCCATCGTGACCCCTGACCTCGCCACATTCCACGCAGCACAGGCTGAGCTGGTACAGGAGCATGGGCACCGCCTGGTCACGGCCAACGGTCAACCTATCACCCTACTGGCCACCTCCAACGGCACCCACATCGCCGTCCAGGTGGGTCGCCCGCAACTTTCAGTTCAAAAACCAGCAACCAACAACAGAACATAAAACACATAGAAAAAATAAAGGTTTTTGGATTGTCCGTGTTGTGTAAAAGCTTTGTATTTCCAAAAAATGTAATTCCCAGGGAATCCCCCCCCCAAACATAACATTGTTGTTTAGTAACGTGGTTTTATTGGAAGCGACTTTATTGGTTGTCAAGTAATTATAAGTAGTTTATTTCCAGTGCATAGAGCTGAATTAGAATGTGTTAAAAAAAGACACATGGGACACTGATTATATGTTCCATCTCACATTGCAGTCACCCATTTGCTAGTGCCACAGAGGAGAGGGAGCATTTGTTTGTTTGGCTAATCCACAGCCTCAGCCAGGGCTCACTGTGAACAGAGTCTGTCTCTTCTGCTGATCCGTACAGAAGCGGTGAGGCCCGGGCTGTGGAAGCCAGATTAGGATTCTGCCACTGTGGCCTCCACTGCCAAACGAAAGACTACCTGCCTGCAGTTTGAGGGCGTGGTGGCTTGCTGTTGACGTGTTAATTAAGTGGCTACTTAGCATTTGTAAGACGTTATGGAAGCGGGTGTGGCTGGCACAAACGACAAAGGAAGCGGCAACCCGGTTTCCATCCGTGGCCGTGTTTGCTGACTTAAGACCCAGCTGTTCCGACTGTACTTTACCTTCACCGCCCTGTGGGCTACTTTGTCCGTCCGTGCGCTCGGACTCGGGCAATGGCGGGTTTTCTTGCTTGACAAGGATCCCTGCATGCTTCAGTGATTTACAGTACATGGCACTAGCCAATAAAATGCTAATCTCTGGAAAGACCTGTTTTTTTAAATGGATATGGGACTTTCTGTAGTAGTAGTAGTGGTAGTGCTATTGTGGCGAGTGAATCGATACTGAATAGTTTACAAAAAAAATGGCTCTGTAAACTTTTAGAATCGCAGTTGCTTTTACCATTGCTGTTGCTTTTTTTATATATCACTTCACACCAGACTATCAAAATATTTTACGAAGAAAACAAAATTCTATTTAAAAAAAAAAAAATATTGTAATTGTAATTTAATGCACTGGAAAATTGATTTTGGGAAAAATGCACTTGCAATTAATATCATTGCATTGTGGAATACTAGTCACTTTGTTTGTGACCAAACAAATTAATGTTGTTTGTCCTGGGGTTTTGGCAACAAATTGGTGTGTACGGAAGATGCTTATCTCATCTTGTTAAACCAGATGTCACTGAGTCCTTACCTCTGTGATGCTAATGGCAAGTGGGGGCAAAAACTCAGAATTAGCCACTAATCATTGTTTGACTCCGCCCAATCAACACACTACTTGAATACTTGATAATCAGTGAAAGCACGAGTTTACAAGCTGCTAATGGGAGCATACCTGTCTTTGATTTAGTGAAACTTGAATAAAAATAATACTTTAATTATTCAAACTGAAACTGCAGACACAATTGGTGAAACAAGCACTTTATTAATTCTTCGAGTTTCATGTCTTAAGGGCTATATTTTAAAAGTGGGTCCCTGCTTTTTCTTTGTGTTTACAAAACTTTTGTTTGGTTTTTCTTATAGCTCAGCGAACAGCCATCATTGGAAGAAGCCATTAGAATAGCCTCAAGGATACAACAAGGGGATACTCCCGGACTCGATGATTAACGATTGATTGCACACTGACTTTCCAGCACTGACTGTTATAAATTAAATGTGCAAAAAAAAAAGAAAAGAAAAATCCATACAAATCAAACAGGGTTCCTGTAGTTTAAATGTAAAGTTCTGAACTGAAAATGAAAGGCCTTTGTTCTTGTATAATTTATGTACATATGTTTTAAACATGGGTTTAGGGGATCTTGTCACTGAGATTTAGTCCCTCTTTAAATAAAATGTATTATTAATAATAATAATGCAGGGTCTGAGTGCGTTTGGAACACTGAGCTGTCACATGACTGGACATGTTTCATCTGTTTCATCGTCTTTGTCCAATCTGCCAACAGCCACCTTTAACAGAAGGATGTTGCTTCTCAAAAAATAAACAATAGAGGTGATAAGTATTATCTCTCCAGGGTAGCATAATTTATAAATTGAGGAAATAAAATAACTACCAAACGGTACTTTTGAGAGCTGTTTTTCTCATCAAGATTTATTGATTCCGACAGGTTTGCATATTAAAAGTATATTAGCAATATACCTAAAGGAGAAAAACTAAATATAATATTTATATTCAAGTGCTTTTATGACCAACAACTTAAAATAAGTTAAGAGGGCTTTTTATTTTTTATTTTTTTATTTTGGAAAATATTAACTGCATTTCTTACAGGAAACTGTCGCTGCAACTCCTGCTTACACCAGACATTGTTCCAATTGTCATTAAAAATCATTATCCTGGTGGACATGCCATAACCATAGAGCACACTCTGAGAGTAGATCTATACATTTACATTTTTTCCTTACAATTATTTAAATACATTTTATTGATACTACTGTATGATGAGAACGGCCACTGTGAAGCTGTTTTTTTTTTTCAGTGAAGTAAGGAACCTGACCAAGACTTTTGAAGTATCTCGTCGGTTGCAGATCCCCTATAACATGTCCATCCTTGCAAAGGGCTTTACAGGTCATTGGTTTGACCCCCACATATTACCATGCACTCGGTAATCGGATATGTTTTTCTTTGGTTGATATCTTTACTCTGTATATATGCATTCAGTGCTTTAAATCCTCCATATATTTTGAAGTTTGATTATGCACAAATGATGGATAAGCATTGGTTATGCAGTATTAAAATGGTACAATTTGTTTTGTGTTTGTCCCTGTTTCCCCCCCCTTGGAGTTGTTTTGCCTCAAATATTTTGGGCTGGAAGTGGAAATGAACAAAAGCGATAAAATGCCAATGAGTTGCTTATATTTCAATAATCTTATAATATGCTAGATATAAGAATTAATATGAAGATGTTGAAATGCGAAACGTTGCTTTTGTAAAATATTTGATATGGTAGGACTAAACTATAAACCGATCCTTAAATCCATTTGCTACTTGAAGCTCTACATTCTCAGTCTCCCTGTAGCACCTTCTATGGTGCTTAAATGTATTTTACATTACATTACATTTATTTAGCAGACGCTTTTATCCAAAGCGACGTACAGTAAGTGCGTACAGAGACATTGTAGGTTTATGTATGTAGACCTTCCCAGTTATACAGTATAAGCAGTTCCTACGCTGTAACACTAATCACTTGGCACCAGTTCTGTTTCCTAAACATTTTTTTATGCATGTATTTTCTATCCACTTTAGTCTAAATGTAATGTATTGTAAATGTAGGATAATGAAGATACTTCTTTGTGTGTGCATCATAATTGTTCTGTAGGCTAAAGTAAATTTGTCATACTAAGAACACTACAATTATTCGTAAGAATTGATTTACTTTTTTTCACTAGAATTCAGATATTGTTCCAAACTGACAGTTTATGTAAACTTATTAGTGAAATATTTTATCAAAAACGTAACCAAATTATTTAACTTTCTCAGGAATGTTAGAAATTGAATTGAAATGGAACCTTATTGGAGCGTGACTTGAATACAAAGAGTTTTTATTTATTTTTTGTATTGTATTCTAATACTAGTTTATTTTAGGATATTGTAATTATCGTAATTAAACGTCGCTATTCAAAGTCGCTCAGATAAACTGGCGTCACATGACACTTATAGACCAGCTTGTCTCGTTAATCACGATACAATAGAAGCATAATTATTGTATCTTAAAAGGCTATAGCGCCTTGATCTGTGCAACTAATCTTGTTTTTTTGGAGGCGGGGGAGAATACAATAGATTAAAGATGAACATTCGCGCCAAAATGACGCATGGCTTTTGATAGAACACTGCTGCTAGACGTCTGGCCCGCCCATGTGTTTCAAACCCGCACACTCCGCTTCTCATTGGCTGAGAGCCGGAGCCATTTGACCAACGGTCGCGGGAAGCACCGAAGTGGGCAGATCAGAAGTTTGGAATTACTTTAATTTGCTAATTTAGTAAACAAACACACAGATTCGTGATTAAAATCGTGTTGTTTTGTGATGAATTGTTTAACTCTTTAGATTTTGATAATCCGTTCATCATATGTGGTCTGATTAAACGATTTTGTGAACATTAAAAGTCAACGCTCTGTAATCTGAGGTTCACGCTGCAGCCATTTTCACTGTGCGGGGGGTAAGTTTGCGCTGCTTCCGCTGGATAACTGTAACTTTAGTTAGCTAGCAAGCTAACCTTCATCTGGCTTGTAACGTCATATATGCATAAAGCTGATCAAGTAAGGTGTTTTGTTTTTAACACAGATATCTAATTAATGTGTGGGCTAGAGTGTACGACACACTGTAACTGAAATATTGTTCTAAACAGGTTTTAGGGACAGCGAATACGTTAGCTAGCTAGCTTGCTAGTATAACTTACGCGGAGAAATGAGTTTCAGCTGCCGAAGACAACACGGGAGCAATTCTCCAAAGATCGGACTTATTCGGCAAAAATTACAGTTTACTCCGAGCGACGGAGAAGAGGAGGACTGCAACAACAGCACAGGAGCAGAGTCGGGCTTCACTGAGCTCGACTCCTCGCTGCCGTTGCGGCGACAGGATTCATCGGAGAGCCAGCGCGAAGATGGCGATGTGGAGTTCTGGGACGAGGAAGGGTTTGGGTCGCCGTCCCCCGTGAAACAGCGTAGAGTCCTCGTCAAGGGGTCGCCATCTCCCAGGAAGAGCCCCCGGTCCTACGACAGTTCTTCCCCGGATATCTACCGTAGGGAAGATCGGGAAGGGTCCAGCTCTCCTATTCCCGATTGCCCAGATACACCTCCCCATAAAACCTTCAGAAAGCTCCGACTGTTTGACACGCCGCACACCCCAAAGGTAACGTTAACGTTAGTTGTCGTTTTTTTGCTGTTGTTTTGAGTTGCTATTTTACCTAAAATGTTGGCCAAATGACCATTTCCGTTTGCCCTGTATTAGTGACATTGTTTACATTTAAAGTTAGAATGACACTAACTCAAGTAACGTTAAAAGATTTGGGGATTTCCATGCAAGTTAGCTCGTTAACGACAAATTGCTTGGTTTGCCAACAAGACCATAGGCACCGATGATTTGGAGTGGAATATTGGTTTGTAATGGAAATATTGGCTACCTTTCCCACTTTATAGCATTAATGAACGTTAATGCACGTAACGTTACACACTGCATAACATTTCTTGCAGGCTAGCAAGCTCTATTGGCAATTAAGCTAACTTAATGGGGCCACTGAATGTCCAACATGTCCCAACGTGTACTGGTAACGTTAGCCATTTTGTTTCATAGTTGGGCCGCTGGCATAAACAATGAATGCAGTTAGGATAACGTTGTATCCGAAAAAAATTTGTACCCTTGTCTGTACTTGATCAGTTTGTCTGTACAGATCTTTCATTTTTAAAGATTCTGCTTCGTCGATGATTTTGTTACGTTAATAGTATTAGTGCTGGGAAATTAGATATGTAACGTTAAGCACGTTATTTCAGACTACTTCACTTTGTTGAGGTAAATGAATACACTTTGTTTTCTTGAAACATGTATATTGCCTAATGCAACTTTTCTTTTTGTTGCAGAGTTTGCTGTCCAAAGCCCGGAGTGCGGGTACGGTGTCCTCTAGTCGGAGAGTAGCCCTATTTAAGAATGCGGACTCTTCGGGGAAACCCAACACGGACTGCAAGTGGAACCAGACTCCCCACATTAACATAAACCCGTTCACTCCCGACTCGCTGCTCGTACAGTCAGCTACAGTCCAGAGGAATACTAGGAAGAGGTCATACTGGAACGAGTACGTTTTTTAAAAGCAGTTTCCAACTGTAATATAAATTTTTTTGACTAGTGGAGTAATACTCAGCAAAAGTGTGTTAACTGGTGAACGATTTCATAACTATATATATATATTTATTTTTTTACATCCTGCCCAGACTTAATGGCAATGTCTGATGTGATTTGAATAATGTAAGACCGCACCCCTAAAGACAGAGCATACATTTAAACGAATTTTTTAAGTGATTTGTAAATGTAGATTCTAAACTAGAAAAAAAAAGTTCCTTTACATGACTACTGTACTGGCCTTACAAAAGTCAGTTGACTACTGCATGACTAAGTGATTTTGGAGAAAGGCAACACCACGTGGTCGCTCACTAACCATGTGCTCGCTACTTTCGCACTCCTGCCCTCTAGTGCTTGGTTGGTGGTCTGACATTTAATTTTTTTCCCTGCAGCTCCTGTGGGGAAGATATGGAAGCCAGTGACGCTGAATTTGAAGATGAAATCATTCCTCCAAAGGTATATTATGGTTTGGAATGAGGGTGTTAAAATGCTTATAGTTTTAAAAATAACTAAATGGATTATTATTGAAAGGTTTAAATTATATCATCGGAGGTGGCCTGAAAAACATCACCACTGTTATCTATTGGGTGTTGACAAGACAGCCAATGAGCAGCAAGGCCTTGCAGCTTCCATGTGACTGACAAAAACACATCACATGATCCCAAGGAAGCTGTACAACATTGCTGCTGATTGGCTGTCTTATCAACACTCAATAGATAACAGTGGTGTTTTTTTCCCTGGAAAAGCGGCTTCTGAAGTTTGGATGTTTACTACCGCAACAGATATAAATAAAGGGGGGGATGAAAAGAGAGGAACTACACCACATTGTGGCGATGATCGTTATTGCATTTGATACTTATCGTTGAGGCATATCGCCCAGCCCTACCTTTGAGTGAAGTTAAAATTAAATGCTCTTGTGTCTGTGCAGAGGATAACCATCATGGAAAGCAACATGACGTCCAGGTATGCCACCGAGTTCCATGAGCTGGAGAAGGTCGGTTCAGGGGAGTTTGGTTCTGTGTTCAAGTGCGTGAAGAGGCTCGACGGCTGCATCTACGCCATCAAGCGCTCGAAGAAACCCCTGGCGGGCTCCATAGACGAGTGAGTCTCATTTTCTTTACCCCTGAAGAACCAGAAACGGACAAGAGTGACCTGCCCTCACACTGACCTCCGTTTCTCTTCATCACAGGCAGAATGCGCTCCGGGAAGTGTATGCCCATGCCGTTCTGGGACAGCACCCCCATGTGGTCAGATACTATTCTGCATGGGCAGAAGACGATCACATGTTGATACAGAATGAGTACTGCAATGGCGGGACGCTCTCTGACACCATATCGGAGAACTACAGGACCTTGCTCTTCCTGTCAGAGTTGGAGCTGAAGGACCTGCTTCTTCAGGTGGCCCGTGGCCTGAAGTACATTCACTCGACATCATTGGTTCACATGGACATCAAGCCGAGTGAGTTTAATTTTCCCAAATATATCTTGCCCACTCGACATGGACAATTTCAGTGATTGTTAGTTTTAGGGTGTGTAGAATGAGTGACTGATTCCCCCTGTTCTTTCAGGCAACATCTTCATATCCCGAAGGACTGTTTCATTTGTAGATGAATGCGATGAAGACGACGGGCTGACGCGAAGTGTTGTGTACAAAATAGGTAAGGATTTCTATTCTTCGTTCGAAGAATTTGGCCGGAGTGAAATGAAATCTTATGCTCAATTGGAAAGCATTGCCGCTTTGAGGTTGTCTTGAACTATGTCCTCTGCTTCAGGTGATCTTGGTCATGTGACCAGGGTGAGCAATCCTCAGGTTGAAGAGGGGGACAGCAGGTTCCTGGCAAATGAGGTCCTCCAAGAGGTGAGCGTCATCATTTTTACTTATTTGTTTTACTCATGGGATGTTTTAGGCCTAGAATGTTGTACTTTGTGATGCATTTAGCAACATTGAGTTTGTTCAAGGTTCTCAGGTCCTAGAAAAGCTTGAAAGTGAATGAGTGTTAATATAGAAAATGCAAAGTTGTGATAATTCTTGCATAGACGACATGTCTTGTAAAAAGAAAAGTGGTTACAGTGTGATGGTGGGATTCTCTTTGGATGTTTTGTCAGTTTCTGTCAATTATTAGGTATTCATAAAACTTAGAAAATTGTCCATGGAAGGTTCTTGGCAAGTCCTTTATTTTTGCACTAGTTATGCTTTACTAGGAACACTTTGCTTACCGAACATGCATGTTTTACGTTGCAGGATTACAAGAACCTGACCAAAGCGGACATCTTTTCCTTGGCACTGACAGTAATCAGTGCTTCAGGGGCAGAACCTATGCCCACCAATGGGGACAAGTGGCACGAAATCCGACAAGGCAAACTACCCCGGATACCACAAGTTCTCTCTCAGGAATTCTTAAGTTTACTAAAGGTATGTGCAAGTCTTGCTCTAAATCGTGTGTGTGTGTGTGTGTGTGTGTGTGTGTGTGTGTGTGTGTGTGTGTGTGTGTGTGTGTGTGTGTGTGTGTGTGTGTGTGTGTGTGTGTGTGTGTGTGTGTGTGTGTGTGTGTGTGTGTGTGTGTGTGTGTGAAATAACCAGTTAACTGCTGTTTACATGTTGTACCATAAATGGGTATTGTTGGTTCATATATATTTTTTAATGCATTTTCACCATCATATCCAAATGCCATTGGTAGGTACAGCAAACATCAAAATCTCAGACTTAAAAACTTTCGCCATGCTAATCTTGGTGCTATGGAAATTGACCGATCGAATGATGAACCATGAGTTCTGTACAGAACATTTAACAAATTTTGCTCTTTGTTCAGTGGGTGTATAAAAGTGTGTGTTGATGTAAAATTGAAGCCTGCCAATGCCTAACATTGCCGCCTGCTGGTTTCAGCTGATGATCCACCCCGACTCTGAACGTAGACCGTCTGCGTCAGCTCTCATCAGACACCCTGTACTGCTCACTGCAGCGCGCATGAGCGCAGACCAGCTACGCGTGGAACTCAACGCTGAGAAGTTCAAAAACGCCCTGCTGCAGAAGTACGTGCCTCTTGGGTTGTATACAGTGTTGGTGTCTGATTGTTAAAAATGAAGCTTTGTTTGGTATGTTTTTAACTATTGGTCCATTGTCTTTAGACATTGAACATTTATGGTTGCCAAAGGGGCACATTTCGTCTTTCATCTATAAATTGTCTGTAAACCACACACCAGTGTAGTTTCCAAATAGTCCTTATTTATATGTTAATGTATTTCAGCATTTAAAATGCATTCAGAATTGTGAAGGATTAATGTGAAAGCACATTTAATGCATAAAGCAATACTGCTCAGGGCCTACAGTCCATGGTGTGCTTATTTTAAGGCTGCATTTGAACAAGACTTTAAAAGGAGCAGGTATTTTAAGATTGGTCTGAATTGTTGACTTTGAGCTGAAGGTTTTTTTTTCTTTCTTTTCTTCAGGGAGCTGAAGAAGGCCCAGATGGCAAAAGCGGTGGCAGAGGAAAAGGTTTTGTGCACAGACAGAGTATTGACGCGCTCCACCGTTCAGTCCAGCAACAGGACGTCCAGGCTTATTGGCAAGAAGATGAATCGCTCGGTCAGCTTGACAATTTACTGAAATGGACAATTTCCCTGAGCAGGGGGCAGACATTTTTTTTTTTTTTTTTTTTTTTTTTTTTCTCCTCTTTTTTTCTTTTGCTGAACCATGAACTCAGAAGCCCTTTGAAAGGTGGGCAGAGGAAACTTGTGGACAAGTTGGCACTGTCTCTGGACTTCAACTCTGCATGAACTGCTGGGGACTTGTAAAATAGCAGGGGTGGGGTTTTATTTCTTCTTCTTTTTTTTTTTTTTTTTACTGAAGCTTGACCTAAAACTTTCCGATCTTAATCAAAGTCCTTCAGAGTGAAGGGATGTTGTTCAGCCCGAGCACTTGAGGGTTTTCCTGCGTAACAGTTTTGCTTCTTAAACTAAAGGGGAATAATGTTCCAGAGCATTTTCTTCAGTGCGAGGGTTTAAGACAGTTAATATTGCACCTTACGGCCTGTGAAGTACCTAAATTCAGGTAAAGCTGGATCACCAGATAAGATTAAGAAAATGAGCACTTTGAAGGCAATTAATAAATTTGCCAGATACAGTCTGCTGCTATAAATGTTTTGTCTTTCCATAGCTAGGGTTGGAGAGATCAACGCTTCAAATCCGGTACATTTAAAAAGAATAGTGATTAATAGGAACTGCTGTCAGCCAGACACAGAATACAATAAAAACAACATGTTTGATGATGATGAGAACCAACCTTTCAGGTCGGGTAGAGCCAGAGGTGGAAAATTCAGGTTCAGAAAGTAAAAGTCCTCCACAGTATTTTGTTCCAATTACCTGCATTTACTAACTAATTAGTGAAACCAGTTGGCTGAATTAATGGCTGGAAGAAACACATGGCAGGACTTTACTTGCCCACCCCTGGACTTTCCACCTCTGGTTGGAGTGTCCAGCACTATGTCAAACCCTGAACATCCCATGGGTGAGAAGATATCGGGGTTTGTAAAATACAAGTTTATAATCCTGTTTTTCACTTAACCAATTGAATCTTTACCCTTGTTCTCAATTCATAAATGCATGTAAGCCTTGAAAAATGCAGTTTATGGCAATGAATGTTGGATGTGTTTTAAAAGCCCTTATTTGCCTTAACGTTCAATTTTTCTTGTAACTTCATAAAACGCTCCTCGCATTCCACAGAAAGTTACAATATTTGTTGCTAGAAAACAAATGTTATTTCTTTTTCTCTCCGATCATCTCTCCAGCCCTGACAGTAGCATTAACCGTCGTTAACATATTTAGTTTACCTTACATGAATAATGCATTTCCTTGTTTTAATGCACAATCGGTGCAATGATTAGTTTATTACATTTTGTAGTTTAATTTTCACCATGTGTCTGTCAACTTACACGGCTTTAGAAACGCCTCATTTTGTTACAGATTGTACAACTGTTCTTAATAAATTCAAATTTTCTGATCCGGTGTCCTTTTGTCTGCGTGTTGCCAGGAAACGAGGCTCACCGTAAGTCCCTATTTCTCTGCTGTAATTTGTTTTGGAGAAATTTTTTTTTAACTGTTGCTGTAAAATAAGATATAAATTATTTTCTTTAACACTGCACGAAGATATGCAGTTGGCATTACAGGTTTTGGTTCTTTCAAATGTGTTTAGATAATATGCTATGGCTCGTAGTGGTAAATAATCCGACCAGCTTTCCTCCATGTGCTGTCTAAACTTTGATACTTTTAAAACTACTTACGTAATGACTGGCTGTAGATGGGTCTGTATTCACACTGTAAAAAGTTTTTTTTATTATTATTATTCAGAATACTTTGGCTCTCCGTGATAATCGATTGCAAGTCCTTTATTTAAATTTAAATGCGCATTTCAGCATGGGTTAAAGTAATTCAATTGTTCTGACGGCCTGACGTTTCAAGCCCCTCAATGGAGGCTGCTGATTGAGCTGTCTAAAAGAAGTTAATTGAGAACATTAACTTGTGCCTTACTGCATATTGTAAAATAAAATAAAAAACTATTTCCCCTATATTGTACCCGTTGTGTCTGTTTTGAATGCATAGAAAGGTATTTTTGACTGATTAGAGTGAGTCTTCGCGCAGTCAACACTAAGCGGTGCTGTAACTATGGCTGTTGATATTGGTCACGTGAGCGTGTCCAGACGTATTTGCCTAAGTAAATAAATGCGTTTTATTCACACGGAGGGACACGCAGGCGAAAGTAAACTTCGAAATGGGACTGAGGGACGAGCTTTTAAAGCCAATCTGGCACGCGTTCACCGCCTTGGATGTGGACAAAAGTGGGAAGGTGTCTAAATCGCAGTTGAAGGTACGTTTTGAAGCATTTGTCTTTTGTGTTTGTAATGGGAATATGATAGCTGGCTATAATGTGATTTCAACTTAAAGTTTCTGAACTTAGCGCAGGAAAAACAATATGTAAACAGATGCGCATACAAATTAACCAGCATTCATATCTACGTTACTAAATCGTGCTTTAATTTCAATAAACTGATATAAAAAAAATTCTGCGCTATTGCCGAATAGAATTATGCCTACAGCCAAAGGTTCTTTGAAAGTATTTTTAGTACTGTAGAGCCTCATAATGAAGCCTTTGTGTTTGTGCTCCTCAATTCCCTCCCCAATGGATTACATTATCAAAACGATCCGTTAGAACATATTTAATTGACATATAGGCTATTAGGTGTAGACACCCAATACGTATGATACGCTTCATTCTTATTCTATTATGATGCGCTTTTTTTCAATGCATGCATCAATGCATCCCTTTTTATTTTATGGATAACTTTATTGTAAGTTATGTCCTAAATTATTGCTAAAAGGGCGGCAGTGTAGTATAATGGTTAAGGAACAGGACTTGTAACCGAAAGGTTGCAGGTTCGATTCCCAGCCGGACACTGCCGTTGTACCCTTGAGCAAGGTACTTAACCTGAATTGCTTCAGTATATATCCAGCTGTATGACTGGATAAATGTAATAAGAAGTTGTGTAAGTCGCTCTGGATAAGAGCGTCTGCTAAATGCCTATAATGTAATGTAATGTAAAAGATGTCCTGTTCGATACGGGCCTTAGTTGTAGTCCTGTTCCTGGCATCAGGCCCCAGCTCTCAGGTTATTTTATGGTTCATGGCCTTTTGCCCTGCTTAATTTGTACTCAACCACAAATGTTGCCAGATGCCTGAATTAATTCCCATTCCCAAAAAAATTCTGAAAATCCCCCATCTGTCATTGACTCCCATACATTTTTACTCTAAAACTTCCCCTATGCATTTTTTTTAATCCCCTACATTTGGGGGAAATCCCCCTGTCTGGCAACTCTGTCTACCACAAACTGAAAGAAGATGTAGTCTGGTCCATAATCTGGTGGGAATTGTCGTTATTCTGTCTCATAATCAGATGCCGGTCACCTGCTCTGGAGCAGACAAGTATTTCGCAATATTTTCCTCTTTTCCATCTATAAGCAGAAGCAGGATATTGTGAATCATCAAGAAAAGTTATTCGTCTACAGTAAAGTTAATTTGCTGAGATGTAGAAAAGACAACATAATCCAGCCAAGACACTACAGATGCTGTCATGCATTAACTTGTATCTCCTGCAAATTGTAGCACCAATGTAATAAACTTTTCTCGGTAATAATCTACAGTTCATAATGTTTTTTTAAATATTCGGTCACACACTTTTAATTCTTTTTAAAGCTTCTTGAGAGCCATACACGATCTTGTCTCTTGAATGTTCTGCTGTGGAGAACCCCACTTAAGTCTGAATATTTTCAATCCAGAAAGGATCTCTTGTGACTAATTACAGTTCTCACTAAGATATCCTAAATAAGACACTTACTTAGTATTATTATTATCATGATCGCTTAGTTTTGGCTGGTTCAACACATAGACGACAAGGGCGGTCGCCTAGGACGGCATTCATCTGAGGGGGCGCCAAACCAACATGAAAAAAAAATCATGCTACTTGTTAGCCACACACCAATCCCCCCCTCCTCCTTGGTCCGCAATTACTATCTAATCTCCCCTTCTGTACGCTACCTCAGATAATGGTTGGTGAGCACTTTTATCACAAAATGGCTGCCATGCATCGCATAGGTTTATCCACATTAGGGAACCTGATATGAGATGAACGGCATTGTATAAACACAATGCAGCTGTGTGTTGTTCTGCTATTTGTGGTTAGTAGAACATCTTATATTACAAAATTCTGCCACAAGCAAACTGGGTAAGCTGCTACATTCAGCTACATTTTTCACCCACTGGCCAGAGTGGCTTGTGGATTATGAAAATCACCAGCCACTTACAACATTTTACCTGCAACATTACCTTTTACAATATAACACTACCTGGTTGGTTACCTGCCAAAGTGGCTGCTAGAGTAGCAAATCTTACCAGCTACAATCAAAATTTTACCAGCATTTGGCTGCTAGCGGGTGTTAATTTCACATACATGCATCTTTAATCTTTATCACCAGATGATTCCTAAGATAATAATGACTTCTGATATCTCACAGCACGTTTTGGGAGTTGCTGGTTTGCATTTCTTTTGCAGGTAAATTAGTTAGTAGGGAATTACCGAATCAGTTGGCTTGAATGCAGTATCACACGAGAAATAGTTCCGTTTAAACAAGTAAATGTCACAAATCAGGGGTTCCAAAATGTGCTCAGCAGAATGGTTAAAAAGAGAAGTGTTTGTTCTTCAGGTTTTTTCATTTCCTCCAAAGAAAAATGAAGGAATTATTCTAGAGAAGTTAATGATGAACTCAGGAAGTATCCAAAAGAACAACCTCCCTTATGGGTCATTCCATGTCAAATCAACCAGTTTTCTGAAAAGTTCCTGTATGACCCTCTCATATTTTGATGAAACTCCATCATAATAATCCATTGTGTGAAGAATGAACACACACAAAAAATTAGCCTCATACGACATGTTTTTTCCGAGATATGGCCTCCTGAAACTTACTTTCTTCCGTATTGCACAAATCCCTTTTCAAGTTATATGCACCCAAAGTAGCCACTTTGTTCAGTCGCACATGTTTTTGGTGATTTTCAAGGTCACCCTGTGCCCAAACGAGTGGACATATACATCCCATATCACAGATGTATTATCTATAGGTGTATGTCTATGGTCACAAGCAAGTACAGACTAATCAATTAATTTGTAAAGGAATGACATCCATCCAAAGTTGAGTCCGGGTGAAAAAAAAGTCAAAAACACAACCGTCTGTCTTGTCAATGGATCACCATGTGGACAGTTAAAAAATTTTCTGAAATTTACACCAGTTAAACATATATATTAGATCTACTCATCAACCAAATTTCAGTTTTGGTACTCAACTCTCTCATGGTTAGACCACATTTTGAACACTGTCATATGGGATGTACAGTGGTGTTAAAAAAAATAGCAGTACAACATCAGTAACCTGATGAACCACTGTTATTAGTAGTAGTGATATTTCTGTATGGCAAATAATTTACTTGTAGATGTAGTAGTGTAATAGAAAAACAACAGACCCAACTGTCATGACATGCACGCTGCTTGTTCTGAGTAATTGACTCATTCATTGAAAGGGGCGTGTTCAAAATAATAGCAGTGTGGAGTTTAATTAGAGAATTAATTCATTCTGTGAAAAAAAACAGGTCAAACAGGTATTCCACAGGTAAACAGATGATGCCATCATGATTCTGTATAAAAGGATATCAAAAGACTCCTGATACCTTATTTCCAGGTACTCTTAGAAGCAATACTATAACCTCTCTGCAATTGAATGGATCGCTATGGGAATTGCGGGGTGGGACTAGATTAAGCTGTAAATGACACGGGAATAGTATGGAACACATGGTTGGCTAAATGGCTGTAAGTCAACAAGGGTTTGAGGTATCAAACAAGCCTTAAACCATCACTCTGCTGCCAGAAATACAGTAGATTTGGATGGATAACTTGAAGGGTTTCTTCTCCTGACTTATTTTTCCATAGGAAAATTTGTCAGGAGAAACAACCCTTCAAGTGATCCATCCATATCTACTGCACCTGTGCGGAGCGTGAGTGTGCGGTAGCCTCATCGATTCGCTCACTGTTTGGCCACGGCTGTGTGCCGCCGCAGGTGCTGTCCCACAATCTGTGTACGGTACTGAGGATCCCCCATGACCCTGTGGCCCTGGAGGACCACTTCAAGGACAATGATGAGGGCCCCGTGTCCACTCAGGGATACATGCCCTATCTAAACCGCTTCATCTTGGATAAGGTGAGCGCCTGTACTCCCTGGCTCACATCACTGGCTCCTTAATGCACATCTTCTACTGACCCATATCTCTTACATTAGTCACACTTTACATTTAATTGTCTGTAGAAAGTAGCAACAACATCTGTTAGGTGCAATGTTATATGTATGTTAAATATGTAAGTGGTATCTGTAATTGTATATGAATGTAAATACCGTATAAGTGCTTATTGTATGAAGACCTTCAACATTTCCCATAATTAATTACACGTGTATTCAGATGGTAGGCTACACATTAAAACCCAGCACTATGTGGGAAAACAAGACAGTAATTACTGTTTAACAAAGTGTATTCATCAAAAAAATGCGTATTACCAAAATACATAGCTAATTATGCAGCTAGAAGGCCACTGTAACTGTTAGTCTTTTTTTAAATGCAGGTGTACTGGATGACATTGTTGGCGCTAGCGTCACTATAAGCACAATAAGCCTTATGGAGTAAGAACGCTGTGAAAAATACGTAAACATTCGTGCGTAAATACATTTGTTGTACACAAAATTATGTTTTCATACACGTAAATCACACATAAAATATGAAGTTGTAAAATTACGTGTGTGTGTTTGTATGAGAGTACGAATCCAAAAGCTACGACTGCAAAGATTTATGGATACAACTCAGATTTCTACGGCTACAAATTCTTCTTTACGAATACGGATTCAAGTTTGTGGGTACGAGTCGAAAAGTGTCAAAATTACGTCACTGGGGTCACAGGGAAAATGAATCGAACATCGATTCCACCAAATGCGCATGCGCCAAAGGCTCAAGATGGCTTTGAAATCACTAATTGAAATGTATTAAATCAATTAAAATAAAAAGGCTACACTTTAAATGGATTCACTGATGATATTACACCAAGTAGAGTATATGCAACTAACACATTAGTAGGCTACACCAGATAATTACAACTTCAAGAATGTTCTGGACCAAAAACTTCAGTACACCGATCGATCAATAGGATAAGCAGTAGGCTATGGCAAACCGAATGAGGATTTATTCCATATCCCGGACCCTGATATCCAATTTACGGTTTCCCACTAGTTGCCCGCAGCTCGATCTGTTTTGTTTAGAAAGGGAGAATTAATCTTTTGGGCAGGAATATAGGCTATCGTAATGAACCAATTACTCGATAGGTAGCCATCGAGTACTGCTATGGGGAAACATTTGTTGTTTTGATGATGGTGGTGGAGACTGTTGCCGTCCTGGAAGAAAGAGACCACTCCCATCAGGATAGAAATGTTTCATCATAGGATAAAGCCGATTAGCTACTCATAATAACCATTTGTAGCACAGGCCAATTTTCAATTTACCTGAAGTAAAGCACCAGAGTCATGTTTATCAAAAATATATCATTCTTTATTACAAAGTTTCGATTACAAAAAGTGCAACGAGCACTAGGGGTAAAGGATGTAAAGCGAAATGATCTAACGGGTAACTGGATGCAACATTTTGCTCAAGTTAATTCTATCAGTTTAGTTTAAAGGCTACCACACAAGGTGCACTCTAGCACTGCAACTGTTACACTTGTGGTCAGACTCTGCAATGTTTAATACAGGTAAAGATCACACACCAAGTGAATTCAAGGGAATGCAAAAAGAAAACGTGACAAGGCCCTCTGCGGACAAAAAAAGAGAAAATGTTTGCAAAGCATGTATTATGTTTACAGATCATTCACACAATGCACAGCATATGATCTTACATGTAGGCTAATATACTAGCCTAAATGTTTCCTCATAGCAGTACTCGATGGCTACCCATCGAGTAATTGGTTCATTACGATAGCCTATATTCCTGCCCAAAAGATGAATTCTCCCTTTCTAAACAAAACAGATCGAGCTGCGGGCAACTAGTGGGAAACCGTAAATTGGATATCAGGGTCCGGGATATGGAATAAATCCTCATTCGGTTTGCCATAGCCTACTGCTTATCCTATTGATCGATCGGTGTACTGAAGTTTTTGGTCCAGAACATTCTTGAAGTTGTAATTATCCGGTGTAGCCTACTAATGTGTTAGTTGCATATACTCTACTTGGTGTAATATCATCAGTGAATCCATTTAAAGTGTAGCCTTTTTATTTTAATTAATTTTTTTTATTAATAATTATTAGTTTTATTTAATTTCAATTAGTGATTTCAAAGCCATCTTGCGCCTTCGACGCAAGCGCAATTGGTGGAATCGATGTTCGATTAATTTTCCATGTGACCCCAGTGACGTAATTTTAACACTTTTCGACTCGTACCCACAAAATTGAATCCGTATTCGTAAGGTAGAATTCGTAGCCGTAGAAATCTGAGTTGTATCCATAAATCTTTGCAGTCATAGCTTTTGGATTCGTACTTTCATAAAAACACACACACGCAATTTTACAACTTCATATTTTATGTATGATTTACGTGAATGAAAACATAATTTTGTGTACAACAAATGTATTTGCGCACAAATGTTTAAAGTTATGCATACGTATTTTTGACAGCGTTCTTACTCCATATTTAATTGCCTAAAACAGAAAAAGCAAAAACACAGAAGAAGACAGAAGGATTTCTTTGTGTAATTCTGTGGAGTGGTTCATGATTGGTCACAGGGTTGCCGAGGGAGTAAAAGCAGTCGGCAAGGCATTTCCTGCCTCTTTACTCAATAGTTACCCCTCTGCTAAATTGGGTTCCTGCAGTCTGCTAGCTGGGGTTATTATGCAGTCAACTAGAACAGTAGATGTGCAGTTCAGCTGGTCGTGAAAAGACAGGTGTGTGGGCTGCATGCTTCTTGGAACTTGAGCATGATAGTGTGCACCCTTCCAAATTTACAAAAGACAGTGCAGTGACGGACTGCTTATAATGATTATTTACCCATTTCAAATTGGGGTTGAAATCAAAAACAGAAAAAGCTTTAAAAAAATGAGAAGACACATTCCATCTTGCAGCCCAAATTCACAGCATCTTTAAAGAGAAAAATATAAATTATGGCAGCATAAGCAATCGAATGCATACTTTGGGCCTTTGTAGGTTATCTAAGCAGATTCCTTCAGTTGAGTTAAAGGCTTCCCACCCATTCCACTAGAATACAAGTTTCTCCCTGTTATCAAGGGAAGACTACCATGGTTATGCAGATTTGAGGTTTGCTCATGTGAAAGAGGATTCAAGAATCCAACACTTTCTCATTCTCCTATAAGAGAAAGTCAGCCATGTACAATATTAGCTCCATTATTCTTCAAGAGTAGTAATGCCGGATCCTGGGATGATAGATAGCCAAAACAGGACATGCATCACAAAATGTCAAAAAAAAGTAGGTTGTAAGGTGACTTGCCAAATTGAAGTGATTAAAACTGCAACTCATGGAGTTTTCTGCAAAACAGTCTATTGCCTATGGAACAGTATGCAACTGAGCTTTTATAATTGTATCTAAAGTTACAGACAAGGCATTGACATTGGCCATTTTAACTTTCCCAGTTCAGTGAGAGATCTTGCACTTGCACATAAGTAATAATAGGCTTGGTCTCATCTCTGTTTTTGTTTACCTTTTTAATTATTTTCCCGTTTTTCTCCTCAGTGGGAAATGCCCAATAATTCTCACACTACAATGCTCAGCGTAACATCGCCGATTCTGTAGAGCATAGACGAGCATGAGTGCTCCTCTGAAGCATGTCAACCACCGCTTCTTATCACACTGCCGTTCGCAAGTCACAGACACAGAGTCAGAGGAAGACACTTCACGCACAGCCAAACAGACAAACTTGTGGGGGCCTGGGTGACGTTACACTCAATTGTGCATTGACCTGTGGGACTACAGACCAGTCAGCACTAGCGCTGATTTTGACTTCTTAACTGGTTGACGTGGTCGTGATACAAAATTGGAGTTATTTGACTGTTGCGATAAAATTTTCCATCTGAACGCTCAGTATACACATGACATTAATGTCTGGTGCCGTGTGCATTCGTGTGCATATGAAATGATTCCTCTGTTTCAGACCTACATGTTTTTGCCCCGTGCTGCCTCCCTCTCTATTGGTGTTGTCTAATGCGATTGTAACGCCTCTGTTTCTGCTCTGTCTCTCTGTTTTTTTGCTCCGTGTGGTAGAATTCCTGCATGGGAATGCCTTCCATTTGAGAAACGAGGGCTCTTGAATAAAGCAAGCCATTACCCGTGTGAATGCAAATGGATGTTTATTTAGAGCAGAAAGAAACTACTTAGTCTTTAACAAGGCGGCGATTGTTAAGGCCGTGAGAGAGAAAGAGCCTCCCAGATTGACAAGTAGGGGGAGGGAAGGTGGGCAAAGAAAAAAGTGGCACGTTGAGGCAGAAATGTGAACAGTGGCTTTGGCACAAGCTTTTTGGTAGTTTTGGTTCCGGTTGTGGTGGCTCAAGGACACCATAATTCCAAAATAATAATAACTCCATTATATTGTTGGTGCGTGCACTGCCATCTGTCTCTGGGAGACTTTTATTTATGAATAATTAGAGTATATAGGGTATATAGCGTATATTGTCTCATCTTAAGGCTTTCAGTTCATCAACGTGTGGGGTCGCAGCCTCCAGGTGTTTCTCATTGCAGTTTGTAACTAAAAGTGTGCACTTTGAACCTTTACAACCCATTCCATCGCAGTTTCCCCTGAAATCATGCTGGGCTGGATGCCCATTCGTATGTTGGCTGCAGGTCCGTGACAACTTTGACCGCTTGGAATTCAATAAGATGTGCTGGACCCTGTGTGCCCGCAAGAATATCAATATCAACCACCTGCTCATCACAGACGACGATGCCTTCAAGATCTGGTGTGTCTTCAACTTCCTGTCAGAGGAAACCTACCCCCTGGTCATCGTCATTGAGGAGGTAGTGTCCGAGTGGCAGTTTTCTGCTTTCCTTATATACACCACAGCTTGAATTAATATTCAAAATGAATGTTATCATGTCATTATGAAATTAGAAAAAAAAAAGATTCAAAATTAAATGATGAAATAATTTGTTGTTTGAGTACTTTAATCACAACTGTAGGAACCCTGCTGATGTGCATTTCTGACCTAAATCTCAGTGAAACTTTTCAGAAGCCAAACCCAGTTCAGTGTTTAATTATAAAGTCAAAACAGGAAGTAAGTTGCTTCCTGCTGCGTTTAGACCCAGGGGATTTATATTGTGGTGCTTGTGTGTTAATGGTGCACTGAACAAAAGCTGTTTTCTTACTTTGGGTCTCACGCAATCACCATCCCGAAAATGGTTCTGTAGAAACACTGTCTGCTCTTGAATATCTCTGCCTATAGCACGGAGTCATCAGTTTATATAGACGGTGTACCGCAGGACTATTCAACTTGTGTACAAGCTAAGTGTACGTCTGTGGTGATTTGGCCACCATAGATGTACACTTAGCTTTTTTTTCAATAATAAAAAATGTTAAATATTACATACATGAAATATAAATTCAGGACCCCAGGAAGTAGTGGAGGAACTCTTGTTTAGAGTAGTTCAGTCATCACCTGTGTCAGGCCCCTGGTGTTTCTCATCAGATTGAGTACTTCCTGCGGAGGCTGACAGAGGCTATGGGGGGCAGCTGGGCGGAGGAGATGTTCCAGAGCTACAAGACGAAGCAGAGCAGCAGGCAGCAGGGCCTGAGCACCTGGGAGTTCATTGAGCTGGTGGGCATGGGCCATTTCAGCAAGGGCATGCACCGACAGACCCTCTCCATGGGCCTTAAGGAGGTCTTCCAGGAGTTCATCCTGGGCGTGCTCAAACAGGTGAGCATCGTGCTCCTTTACTTCTTGGCTGTTAATTGTTTTGATTTGCAGATGTTGTCATTGATTACAGGTGCAGGTACGTGTTAAAAAGGCCTTTTCTGCTCCAAATATTATTATGATTGAGTGCAGTGGGTTGAAAAAGAGAGATATGTTATTTGCCTGTTAGTGTATGAATGTAGAAGAGCTAGTATCCCAGCATGCCACAGGTGATGTCCCAGTATGCAGCAGGTTTTGTTTTGGTCTCTCTGCAGGGCTACATGATGAAGAAGGGTCACAAAAGAAAAAACTGGACAGAGCGCTGGTTTCTGCTCCGGCTCCACTCACTCTCGTACTACGTGAGTGAGGATCTGACAGAGAAGAAAGGGGACATTTTACTGGATGGGAGCTCGTGTGTCGAGGTGAGGGGCCATACTAATCTGCTGTATGCTTGTGTTAATATTTTAAAATGCATTACTGGATCCTACTGCACTGACACAATAACAGGTATAGCTCACATTTCAGGGGGGGGTAGCTTTAAAAGATGTGTGTGTGGGGGGGTGGTGGTGGAAACAAATTGCTGGAGAGAATTAAGATGGGAGATGACACCCTGTGCACCTAACAAAAACACTGGCTGGAAGAGGATGTAAAAACCTGCTCCGTTCACAGTCTTTGCCTGACAAGGATGGGAAGAAGTGCCTCTTCATCATCAGATGCGCTGACAAAAGCTTTGAGATCAGTGCCTCTGACAAGAAGAAGAAGCAAGAATGGATGCAAGGTAGGAAGTTGCTTATATTTATGGGAGTCTGCTTGGTAGCTCTTTCTGCTGAAACACTGAGCTTCAGTGTAGTGAGTGATGCATCCCAGAGTATAAAATCCTGACCACGCCACGTGACGCCAGTCCTGACTGTGGTCGGAATAGGAGCCCCTGGGGGCAGTGCAAGTGGAGGGTTGCAGGCCACATGGCCCCAAATGACTCCTCCTAGAGTAATCAGTGGTACACCATGGGACACACACAGTCTTACAGACTGAAATCAGGGACTGAAAATCAGTTAAAAACCACAGGATGGGGCCTGAAATAAAACTTTGCCTCACAGCGGATTATGAGTTTTGACAGACAGAGCAGAACCATTACTGAAATCCTGTGTTTGACTTCCTGCGTCCATTTCGGGCCTCACTGTGCCTGTCTCTCACCCCCCTCAGCCATCCAGACCTGCATCCATGCGCTGAAGAGCGGTCAGCCCTCCCCGCCCCACGCAGCCCGGCAGCAGCGCGGGGAGCTGCGGCGAAGGCTGCGGGCTGAGCAGGACCAGCTGCAGGAGGGCATGCGACGGCTGCAGGTTGCTAATGAGAGCAAGCAGCAAGAGCTGGAGGACATGAGAAAGGTACAGAACCCAGCACCTACCGGTGCTGTCCAGTGTGGCCCTTAGTGTACTCTCACACAGTGCTGTCCAGAGTGTGGCCCCCAGTGTACACTCCCTATAACACAGTGCTGTCCAGAGTGTGGCCCCCAGGGTGCACTCCCTATAACACAGTGCTGTCCATGGTGTGGCCCCCAGTGTACACTCCCTATAACACAGTGCAGTCCATGGTGTGGCCCCCAGTGTACACTCCCTATAACACAGTGCTGTCCAGAGTGTGGCCCCTAGTGTGCACTCCGTATAACACAGTGCTGTCCAGAGTGTGGCCCCCAGTGTACACTTACTATAGTACAGTGCTGTCCAGAGTGTGGCCCCCAGTGTACACTCCCTATAATACAGTGTTGTGGCCAGAGGGAGCAGCCTTCTTTTACCTTTTACCTGAGTGGTTGCTGCACCTAACTAGACCGTGCACTTAACAGGAGAATGATGTGCCAGTCCATGCGATAGTATTTTACTTCACTGCAGAGAATGAGACTCAGGTAGTGCAGGTTTTAGGCCTTGTGGGTGGTGCCATTGAGACACTCTGACAGACTTTATGTGAAAAAAAAGATAAATAAATGCATTTATCAGTTGCTTATCTAGTCCTGACTTACAACAGGCCTTTAATCAGGTTAGGCATTTAACACCAGATTAGCAAGAAAGCATCATCGTAAAAAGAAAATTCTGTAATAAACATATTTTCATGCATTATGTGCCGTACTGATGCAAAAATATTAATTAATGTTTATTAATATATTTATTATAATTATAATTATTTTCTTTTTTCTTATTGCCATTATACTTTATGTAGAAGTCTGAAAAAAAGAGCCTAACATATTCCCTTTATAGGATAACTTTGACCACATTTTGTTAAAAATGAAAAATTACTCTCCCTTTGCTACTTCCCCACTTCGACTTTATTTTCCACTTCTTCACTGTATTTGCCAACGCGTTATTTGTACCGAAATGCTGTTTTCAGGGGGATTGTGCCGTTGATAACGCTTCGAGCTTCCTGCTTCACGCTTTTGTTTCAAAGCTGCATTATGACTAGCAGCATTTCGCGGTCTGATTTGCGTCGACGTTTTGAAGCATGAACTCATAAACTTCACAGTGGCATACATGGCACATGAAACAACTAATTCCTTCGCCATTGAAAACTAGCCACGTATCTAGACTTTTTTTTTTCTGCCACGTATCTAGACTTAGCCATTTCAATTGAAACTTGTCTTTCGTTGCTGTGACTTTCTCATTAGTTTCATTGTGATTCGCACCAATGCTTGCCTGTGCTAGCTCCCTCTCTGTGTCAACCACATATTTATTCATAAAATATATGCGCAATTTACGCAATCCCGCGCTGAATTTTTAGCCCTGTATAGTATGAAATACAAAGAATTCCATTAAACTGCAAACAGCTGGGCAGACAGCAAAATGTTTTTGACTAAGTAAGTTGGTTTTCCCTGTTTTCAGAGGAAATTTGTGTGTATCAGGCAGAGAAAATAAACACTGACTGTATCCATTCCAGACCATTTCCAGTTAAATTTCTGCATGTAACACAGATTAAATTATCACTTATCACATACAATTCCCCTTCCAATATTAACAAATGGTAATTTATTATTGGATGGTTCTTTTAAATAAAGAGATTGCACAACCAAACAATACATTGAGACGGATTTTGTGTTATCTCAAGGATCTTCACAGGATGAGAGACAGCCAAGTGGAATTTTCCCAAAATGCATTCCATTCCCATTCAGCAATAATGCCAATACTGAGAAAAACTTCAGAGGAAACTGCCTTGTCCTAAAACACTGGTTTCACCGCATGCCGCATCCTCGTCTAACTGCAATCCGTGGCCTTTGTGTGTTTTTCACGTTTGCTGTTAACAATGGGGAGTTTACGTACCTCCATGCCTTCAGGGGACATTGCCTTCTTTGGGGTCACACTCTCAGAATGAGCTCTGAGAAAGCCCCCCCCCCCCACAAAATAATCGCCCCTTTGATTTGTATTGCATGCAATCTGTATTGTTTTACTATCCATTTCCTCGCTAAACACACACAGTATACGATGTCATTCGAACTGTCTGTTCCTCCAGCGGACTGACAGGTTATTGGTCAGAACTTCCTTGCAAACAAGGGGAGTTTGTAAAGAAACAGAAAAAAGAAGGAAAAAAGAAAGGCTGTTAATGCAGAGTTTGCTTTGATCTTTCAGTCTTCTATGTTCTTGCTTTTTGGCAAGACAGTCATTTAAAACAACCTTGTCATTCTTTTAGAGTATTATCCTGATATGATCTGGCAGAGGTTGCAATTGAACACTAAACTGATTACGTGGGGGGGGAGAAAACATTAGATCCAGTGTTCAGGTGAGATGGAAAATAACTGCTAGATCTCAAGATGTCCGTTTAGAGTGCACTGTACATGAATATACGTTTGTATATAAGTAAGATTTACTCTCTGTGATAGCACTGTGAGAACAAAAATATAATTCAAACATAATTTGATGGTAAAAACAAGTTTCATTCAAATGGAAAAGAATTTGTTCTCCAAAGTGTAAACGAACAGCAACATAATTCAATTTTCACGCTTTCAAACTTTTCCACCACCTGAACACGTCCCTCGTCCTTCAAATGTAATCTCATTGCCACGTTAAATGTCTTCCTCTGAAGCTTTTTGATTACAAATTATCCAGCCAACACTAAAGCTGCAGCATTGTAGCTGAAAACACTGAACCAACTGTCAATGAGGAGATTACCGCTCCCGAACAAGTGATGTTTGGCCAGTGTTTGGATTTCGTGCAGCGCATAGGAAGATTCAACGGAAGGACTCAATAGTTTGGAAAATTTGCTAAATGGAGTTTAGCAATCTGAGGGCCCACTTGCAAACTATGCATCCAGCAGAGCTTGCAGCGATAACCGAGTCGGAGCCACCTGCTTCTATACAGCCACGCATTACCGCTTTTTTCTCCCCCTCATTGCACACTGAGCACAAAGAGAACATGACACATAACAATCCTGGCAGTTGACAGCCCTTTTCTGTAGCTGCTTCCTCCTTACCTGCACTATGTAAATTGAGAGTCTATCATACAGTCAGCATGATGAGTACTGGTTGCCTTAGTGAAGAGTGGCGACATTATATAAGGTAGTAGTATTTAGTGAAGGCCTAAAAGAGGGTATTGGACACTGTTGAATGGATGACGGAAGACTGTTTTAAGTAGGGCCTCGCGCCTCAGGATCTTATAGAAATTTACATTGAAGGGTGGGACACTCACCTCAAACACATCCAATGTGTAGCATATACCTGTTTGAGTAAGGAACACGCCCATAAGCAGAAATACCTAACTGACGTAATGCAGAACCAAACGACTACTTGTTTCATTGTTATACAAATGTCATTTGTGAGGCCTGACTTGCTCCATTGAATACCCAACAGCATTTTATGGCATGAGACGTTCTGTCATTCAAACCTCCCCTGTTGAAGAGACAGTTATGATAAGCCTGAAGGGCTCTCTAGATTGTTTCATTAAACAATACTTGTGTTATTTCCCACACACCTGCTACACGAGGCTCTGCTTTTAATTCCCGCAAACCAGCTATAAGGTTGTACAGACTCTGGTAGATGTATGGTATGTGTGGCTACACTGTAAAATTAAAAATGTTACTCTTACCAGTATATGGGTTACTTCAGTATTTACAATGGTACAGTACACACAATTATTGGCTGTTTGCACAAATGGACTAAAACTGAATGTTTACACTGGAAGATTGTTAAAGTTTGTTAATGATGCTGATTTCTTTTTTCTTGAATAAATGAAGGATAAATAGAATTAATAAAGTAACGTGTATCTATTTGCTTATGTGGGTCTAGATGCTGGACAGTACTGCAGGGTCTTCTCCTCGGTTCAGATAAAAGAGTGGGTCTTTATCAGAAGCGATGACACCCTCTGGTGGTTTTGACTCTGTTCATTGTTACTGGAGAATCGGGGAGGTGGGACTGGGTTTTGGTTCCCGCCAAGCATAACTTTCATTTCCCCTGTGAGTGAAAGCAGATTGACACGCCACCCATGTGTCACATAGAACAAACATCACAAATTGAACCTGCAACCCGTTCAGGTTCAGGACAATGCTGAAGTTGAATTGATTGGGTATTGTTGGGCATATTGTGTTGTAAGGAAATGAAAAGATATTAAAGAGTTCTGTTACCTGAACAAGGGGGTATACTTGGACAGTTTGACACTTACATCAGGATGTACTTCACACAGAGTTATCAATGCATGGAAATATCTTACAGAAGCAGAGGACCTGGAAGTGGTCATCAGCAGGGTTTACACAGTGCTTGATGCTGTCTAGACAGTACTCAAAATTACATGCCTAGATGGGCTGAACGGCATGAGCTTATCACCAAATATTCTCCTGTTCCTGTATTTGATGAAGAAGTAGAGCATCCACACAGTTTAAATTCTTCCATGTGGCTTAACACAAAAAGTAACGCAGTAGTTTTGACCTAGATGGTCTTCATCAGATCTCTCCGGTTGAAATGTTATGTATTTTGTCATAACCGTAGACGCATTGCTTTAATGGCTTCCTGTTTCCTCCACTTGTATATTTTTGTATGCGAATGACCTCTTGATTAATTATTAGATGTGCATCTGCTTTTCAGGAACTGGGTTTTAAACCCAATTTAACGTGATGAGATATACACCCCCTCCTATGCAAAACTGGCTGAGAGATAGACATCTGTGTAAAACGAATGAAAGAGCATGTTCTACCGCAATCTCCACCAGAGTCTTCAGTTCCCCTTTACCCTATCTTATCACCAAACGGCATATGATGGTAGTGTGTTTCACAGGGGCACTGATAGTATTCTGTGAACTTGTGTCCTTAATTCATAATAAAAAATAAGCTCTTCCTCTTTATTTAATTTGTTTCGCAACCCAATAAAGTCATTAAAGGGGAGACTAAACATGAGTGTTGCGAACAAAGTGCGTCAAATAACGCTTTCTGTGCCCGACCAATGGTCGGCCTCAGCAAACACATGTTCTCATACTCAACCAGTCACTTGCACACGTCACTAATGGAGCGTCCGTTTTAAAAGCGAGACTCAGATCTCTCCCATACTGCTTTGGCTGCACTGCTCTTGTTTCGCTGTTTCTTGTTCTAAAAATATGTATTTTGCTGCTCACTTTCCACTGCCCCAGCCTCCACCTCTTGTTTGGATCTGATTCTATGTACTTGGGGGGGTTTTGGTGTATATCTCCTGTTTAGTAGGGGAGATGTGTCGTGCTCCCTGTTTGATAGGTAGTGCACGCTAGAGCAGATGCAATCAGCGCCAAACCAAAATATTATACATTCATTCTTATATTAAATGCGTGTTATGTTATCTTGACAGAAATGGTACCTTAGCACCTCATATTGAGAACCTCACTGCCAGAAACAAGTAACTGCAGTAATAGTAAAAACAAAACAATCTTAATCTTGTTTTGACAAGTGTACAACTGTCACCTCCATTGACAGGACTTTTTCTTCTCCAGATACACTGAAAGGCTTAACTTAGCAGTGGAACGAGTTCTTTGTGAATGTCGCTGTGTGGATCTTTTGTGAGGGAGAGTTGTTGTTGTTGTCTGGCCCGGCATGGATTGCGCTCACTGGCCCTCCTCTCTCTGGTCTCCTGGCAGAAAATGCGGGATGCGGCTGCCAGCGCCGCCCTGGAGGAGCGCAGGAGAATGCAGACACAGCAGGAACTACAGGACCGCTACCACACCGATCTGGAGAGGGAGAAAATGGTGAATACCTGCAGTTCCGTACTCTTACCGTACATTATGTACATTCACGGCAATCCTACTCTCACTCAGTGAATACCAACAGTCTTGCACTATTACCAGGACCTGTTAAATTCACCAGGCCTCTACTGTTCCCGTTTCTTTGTGGTATGTTTAGCAGTGTCTCTTACACTGACGTCTTCATGTTAGGACAGCCCAGTTTAACATGTATCAGTTTTTAAAGTCTTCCCAAAACACATATTTGTCTTTGGAAATGTTGTTTCAGGTTCTTTCCAATTCCACCCTGGCCAAGCAAACTACAGAATGATCTATCAAAATTATTTTTTTTATTAAAATCCGATCTTTGCGTTAAACATTTTTTCTTCTTAAGCACCAGAAATGACAGTTTAACCTCACAGTTAACCGCAGCTCACTGCAGTTGACCAGTGTTGAGGGCACAGAGTGTGTATTTTAGGAAGTACCCGTTTCAGTTCTTTACTTTCTATTGTTATTATGTTTTCTGACGTGAGAAATACATCACTTAGATTTATATCTTCATCAGGAGTAACTGGAGGAACTTGCAGGACTACTTTAAGAAAAAAATTGGCATCT
Organism: Synaphobranchus kaupii; assembly: GCA_029718625.1. Taxonomy (NCBI): domain Eukaryota; kingdom Metazoa; phylum Chordata; class Actinopteri; order Anguilliformes; family Synaphobranchidae; genus Synaphobranchus; species Synaphobranchus kaupii. Next base: position 14,353,215 of record CM056391.1, read on the forward strand.
CCAATCCCACCCGAATTTGGAATGTCCAATCCACAAACTATGTACAAATGTGCTCATATACTCCCCCTGCTGCCGGCTCGGGAGAGTGGCGACAACTTGCGGTTGGCCTCTGAAACACGCGGTGCCAGCCTGCCGCTTCCTTTCACACCGCGGCCACAAGCCGCGCACACGCAGAACAGGGGCAGAGGAGACCCAATCATACGCGAGCACAGCGAGCAAGTCGCGGGCGACCAACAGCACTGAGCACTGCTATCCCAGCCGACTGAATCCCTCCCATATATCTCTTGGGCGATGCGAAGCCAATTTTGCGCCGCCCCTGCTGGGCTGCAGGCCACAGTCGGCCCTGGCATGGGCCGGATTCAGTCGAAGACTGTGGTGCTCACTCATTTTACAGAGTGCGCTACCCAGCAGCCCCGACTTAGTTTTTTTTAAAATTTCCTTCTGTATTGATGTAGACAGCAGGTATTGGAACAGTTTTTTTAAAGTGACCTTCATAAGGATTGCAGTTGCAATGGACCCCAAGCTTCAATACATGGCCCTTAGCCTTTTCTCCCCTTTTCTCTTTTTCTCCCCAATTTGGAATCACCGTTCGTGCCTCTTATGTCACAGCACATCAGGAGCACTGCCGCTGGGAAAGGTGCACACCTCCTGCGCACTCCTGCTTGTGACCAGGGAGACTCCTTTACACACTGCAGCACCGACACTAGCAGTAGGGCACAGTAGGCGACCGTGGTGACACCGTGTTTTCCGTCCGTGTGCGTGCGGTGCGCGTGTGCGTCCTCAGGTGCGGCAGCAGATGGAGCAGCAGGTGGCGCAGAAGTCGAGCGAGCTGGAGCAGTACCTGCAGCGCGTGAAGGAGCTGGAGGATATGTACCACCGCCTGGAGGAGGCGCTAGAGGACGAGAGGCAGGCCCGGCAGGATGAGGAGAACATGCGCAAGCTGCAGGCCAGGTACCAACACACACACACGCCTGCGTACCTTACACACACACACACACACACACACTTACACAGCCTGTATATAGTAAGCATGCACCTGTAGACACACTTACATATTCCTGTGTCTTGTACTTACACAAGCTATTAACTCTAGCTTTGCCACTAGTGGGGTCAACGTGAATTTCAGAGGTACAGTTTCTGCTCCCCAAACTGGCAACACTTTTTAGAAGTGGGCTTGTAAGTTTGTTACACTAAAGTATGTCAGATATTTTCAATGCACCATATCTGCTATATTCCAAATAAAGCTTAATAAAAGCTGCTTATTTGAAACAGAAGGACCAATTTTGTGCTCTTTGTTACAATCAAAATGACTACTCAATATTGTATGTAGCCCGGTATATGTAGTCTTATTCATTATTAAAATAATTAAAATTAATCTTGTAATGTGCTCTTAGAAATTACATTGATAGCGCTGTACTGAAAATAATGTTTTCTACCCGATCCTTTCCTAATCACGGCAGACCATGCTCCAAAAATCCAGTCCTTGTTTAAGGAAGGAAAACAACCTGTCAGAGGAATTTGATGACTTTGGTCTGAAGAGCGCATCCGTGTTCCCGTGTGTGTTTTTACACGACACAGGCTTCTGGAGGAGGAGGCGTGTAAGCGGGTGGAGCTGGAACACCTCCACGTGCAGCAGCAGAGAGCCATGTCCCAGACGGAGGCGGAGAAACAGGAGCTGGAGAAGGAGCGGATGGAGAAGGAGAGCGCGCTCCGGGCAGCCATGATGCAGCTGGAGCATCTGGAGAGCGAGAGGAGAGGGGCCCTGCAGCAGTATGAGGTGGGAGAGCAACTCCTCAGCTTTCATTATTCAGATAGGAAGGAGAGCCAGAGGAAGGAGGCCCTGCAGCAGTATGAGGTGGGAGAGCAACTCCCCAGCTTTCATTATTCAGATAGGAAGGAGAGCCAGAGGAAGGAGGCCCTGCAGCAGTATGAGGTGGGAGAGCAACTCCCCAGCTTTCATTATTCAGATAGGAAGGAGAGCCAGAGGAAGGAGGCCCTGCAGCAGTATGAGGTGGGAGAGCAACTCCCCAGCTTTCATTATTCAGATAGGAAGGACAGTTATTATATATAATAACTCATACAAACAACTAATCATATGAATGAGTGCTGCTTAATTCCAGAAATACTTCACATTTGCTATTCTAGCTGGCTTATGTCAGTCCCATTAACTGCAAAAAAAAATTTAATTTTATAAAACAATATTTCAATTATTTATTATTTTTATTATTATTTAGAACACACCTATTGCAAATGTGTAACTTTTGCAAGTGAAGACTTATACATAATGTTGTGTGTATGTTTGTGTTTGTGTGCGTGTGCGTGACTGTGTGTGTGTATACATGTGTGCGTGTGTGTGCGTGTGTATGTATGTGTGTGTTTGTTTGCTTGACAGGAAGTGACAAAGAAACTGGAGAAGGCAACAAACAAGACCAAGAGCTGGAAGGACAAGGTGGCGCATCATGAGGGTCTGATCCGCCTTATTGAGCCAGGTAAGGGTCTGCCCCAGTGTGACCAGAGCCTCATTCGTTCAGGTAAACGGCCCTGCAGTGTACACGCTGAGACCTCCCTCCACGCTCACCCTGTTTCCCTCTGTACTCTCAGGTGCAAAGGGGCCACAGAGGATCACAAACTGGGGTCCAGCGGCCTTCACTGAGACCGAGCTGAACCTGAGGGAACAAGACTGGAAGCAGAGGAAGAACGGTCCCCCCAAGCCCCAGTAGAGCCAAGCCCTACCTTACCCAACGCAGCGTTCTCCCAACGTTACTGCAACACTTTGACAATGTGATAACGCTGCCTCCGTGTAGCAGAAAGGTTATTTGATAATCATATCATATGTTCAGTAACTACATTGCCATTGCTCTGACGTTCCAGATTCTGAACCAGCCATAGCTTAGTTCTAGAATGGTCAATATCTAGCTCACAGCTGCCAGTACAAAACAGTAGATTAATAAACCCCCAAAGGGCACAGGATGTAGGGAGAATATTCTTAGGACCTGCACAATATTTTAAAGGACCTGCACATATTTGTTATAATTCGTCTGGGTTTCTTGGGCTTTTTTGGACATATTTTATGCGTTTTTAATTTGTCACATGCCATAGCTTTGAGTTATGTAATAGTAACTGTGAAATTATGTTGAGTTGAATTGTTCGCCAGAGTGTTATGAGAAAGATTTCAGTTCCATTCGTTATTTTACACAGGAATGTTTTTTTTGCCAATTTTGATAATGTATGAAGGATCTGTGTAGCAGTTTTTATTGTTAAATTATTCTGGGCTCTGTTAGCAAGTTCAGTATTCAATTTTTTTTCTCAAGTTAACACCTATTCTTTAATATTCTGCCACTGTAATTATTTTACTACAAATAATGATTTTAATGTGTTTTAAATATTTCCGTTTTTCAAACTATATAAGATAAAACACACAGAGCTGGTATTTTATTATTTGTACAGTTAACTTTTGTAGTGAAAGAGGAATTGTTTTTTCCCCTCGCAAATACTTAAATGCATAAATATAACACAGCTTGCTATTTGACCTTTGAAGTTTCATTCCTTTTGATGAAAGCCTATTTAAGATTTAAAAACCCAGGCTAGCGAAGCTATGTATTTTGTAATGATAACTAATATAACCACAAATATTCTGTGCATGTTATGTGGCTAAACCTAAATATAGGATACTGTGTATTTATAGTACAGATTTGGTTCATGGCTACACTGCGCAATAATGTCTATTCTAATTTATCACTTTTTCCACATGTAATGGAAAATTCTGAATGAACACGCTCCTACACATACACACACACACACACACAAATACACACACACAGGGACTATAAGAAGCTGCCACTAGATGTCACCATTGATCTGGGTAATCGTCCTGCCCTGTATCAGCGCTGTAATTCCTTGACTCTGTTATGTTTTTTGACATGAGCATAATCCGCTTTCACTGAGTCAGAAACACAGCCTGTTGTTAGGCATATGCTTCACAAGGATCTGTCTGTACATGCCAGACACAGTGGCTCTTAAATGTATGATGTGCGTACGGTGTGAGCTCTCACTGTGTACCTCCCTCCTGCTGGCCTTCCTGCTTCCGCCATCAGACCTTTGCAGCGCATCCAGAATGCTGCTGCTGGTCTGAGCTACAACATCCCCAGACTCAGCTCCGTCACTCCCCTTCTCATCTCCCTCCACTGGATGCCTGAATCGGCTCGCATCAAATTCAAAACCTTGGTGCTAGCCTATCAGGCAGCTAATAGGAACAGCTCCTTTATATCTTCAAAAGGTCGTCAAACTCTACACACCTACCAGAGTCCTCTGTTCTGCTACCTCTGGGCGTCTGGCACCTACCCCCCTGTGTGCCTGCCCTTCTACTGTAGGTCAAGTCTCCAGTCTGTTCTGGCCACCCGGCGGTGGAATGAGCTTCCCACTGCAGTCAAATCAGCAGAAACCCTGCCCATCTTCTGACACAGACTGAAGACTCACCTCTTCAGTTTGCACCATGGCTCCCCCTACTCCCTTTAGATATCCTTTTTTCCCCACTTTTCTTTACTTGTATTTCCTTTTGAATAATGTTATAGATATACTTGTGTAAGTTAGGTTATCTGTATGCATACCTCCTTTTGTTACAATACAAATTGCTGTTTGTTAGGTTAATATTGTACTTACCATTGATTACAAATGGGCCTCTGTGCTTTGGTGATACCGGATGTTTGTATTCCTGAGAGGATAAGAATATTTGGAAAGCAGGAGAGAACATCCTGGTTTCCTCAGTTTTAAATCACATGCTGCATTTCTACAAACAGTGGGAAATAATAAATAGTTGGACACTAAGGCAGACAATATGCGCTTGTATATTGGTCCTCTGAAATCAATAGTGTTGAAAGTTCCTGCAAGACTTTTTATCTCTGGTATGCATATTGTAGTGGGTTTTGGAGTCTCAGTACCCGTGAAGTTATGCATTAATTCTCGTCCAGGTCTGCATTGTTGAGATGATTTGTAGTTCATATTTGATTTTCCCTCTTGAGGGCTTGACTAAATCTGAAGGGTATTTTTAAAAACTCCTGTCCAGATCTATTTGTAGGCAGCCTTTTTCCTTGTTTAGTTTTGTTTTTGGCTCTGCATAGTGCTGAGAGGTTTTACCTCAAGGAATGCAAGCTTAGTGAAAGATGAACAGAGAGGAATGCACATATTAAGTCAGCCTTGCGTGAGGCACCCAGCTGTGAGTGTCTCTCATTGCAGTGATAGACTTGGGTCTTGTGGCCCTTTGATGACCCTGCAGGGTGCTGGTCACTTTTTACTGCCTCTGATGCTCCCAGTGTCTCCACCATAGATATAGAACCATAGATGTGACATATGTTAGTGGAACAATTTTTGAGACCATACCCAGGTAAGATGGTGGCCAGTAACCATGCTTTTATATCTATGAACCAACCTTCTGAGACCCAATTATGACATCACAGTGGGTTAGAAAGTACATGACACTTTGCCATAGGTACTTATTATAGCTGTACCCAGGTAAGATGGCTGCCAAATTGTTCCATTTCAGAATTCCAAATTACTATTATATTACATGATATGTCATATCTACCATCCACCATCTATGTCCACCATCTTGATCTTCAGGGCTTTATACTGTATAGCACGCCTTACTCCCTAGCATTCTGCTGCTCACCCTCTAAGCTGTCTGCATTCACAGAGCTCTGAGTAGGAAGTTCACTGTAGCCTGTAGATCCTCAGGTGAAAGGATGAATCCCAGCCAATGAAAGACACAAGTCAAGATTTTGCTCCTCTATTATGGCTTGTCCTGCTTTTTTATTTTATCACAGGAGTCAGGACCTCTTCTTCCACCACTGTAGTTAGGATTCTGTACAGACCTCTTCTTCCACCACTGTAGTTAGGATTCTGTACAGACCTCTTCTTCCACCACTGTAGTTAGGATTCTGTGCAGACCTCTTCTTCCACCACTATAGTTAGGATTCTGTACAGACCTCTTCTTCCACCACTGTAGTTAGGATTCTGTGCAGACCTCTTCTTCCACCACTATAGTTAGGATTCTGTACAGACCTCTTCTTCCACCACTGTAGTTAGGATTCTGTACAGACCTCTTCTTCCACCACTGTAGTTAGGATTCTGTACAGACCTCTTCTTCCACCACTGTAGTTAGGATTCTGTACAGACCTCTTCTTCCACCACTGTAGTTAGTATTCTGTACAGACCTCTTCTTCCACCACTGTAGTTAGGATTCTGTACAGACCTCTTCTTCCACCACTGTAGTTAGGATTCTGTACAGACATCTTCTTCCACCACTGTAGTTAGGATTCTGTACAGACCTCTTCTTCCACCACTGTAGTTAGGATTCTGTACAGACCTCTTCTTCCACCACTGTAGTTAGGATTCTGTACAGACCTCTTCTTCCACCACTGTAGTTAGGATTCTGTACAGACCTCTTCTTCCACCACTGTAGTTAGGATTCTGTACAGACCGAGTGCCACTTCACTGTGTTGAGAACTGTTGCTTCAGTAAGAGCCCCAAAGGCATTTGATTTTCACGGACATCACCAACTCTCACCAACACAGAAAATGCAGGTAAAATAGCTTGTGGGAGGCAACGTTTTCCATCCCTGCATCAGTTTATTGAAAACAGGCTTGTGTGACAATCATGTCTGTACTTTTCCCAGCATGCAATGCAACAAACAGCCCACATCACTCTCGTCTCCCTGCCCCTACCCCGGCCCTCACTTCTGTGGTCTGCAGCACGAGCAGATGGATGCTTGTTAAGATACAAGGCAAAACAACTTCCGCCTGCTGCTCTCCTCCCTCCTATCTCTCTCCTAAGCCGCTCCCACCGAATGATGGTAATTGTGCACGGGCATATGCACACACACTCCAAACATGCACAAGCTTGAGCAGAAGAAGGTGCTGCTGTCCGCTGTAGCTAACATTAACTTGCTAGTCAGTCATGTCTGATTCACAGGTTAGAAACAACACTGACCCAAATAAGCGAACATACGAATGTGAATGAATAACACCTATATAAGTCTACATTATTTCAATGTCTACACTAAAAGCTAATGCTAGACCAGACTGCTAATAACCAAGCTAGTAAACGGTGTCATGAAATTTCTTACCACAGTAACGTTACTGTGAAAAATCCCCGACTTCTTTACAATATTCTCGGACATAATGTCGAAACCGACCTTTTGCCTCATGATTCGCTCCCATTCGTCCATAGCTCCACGCTCCAACAGCATAGTTTTTTTCTTTTATTTTTTTGTTTTCAAAAGCTTCAGAAGTTAACGTTTCATCCTTGTTTGGACACTCACAGAAACCGGATTTTTTTCTCAGAACACTTGATTTATTCACAGCTGCTGGAATGTCATGAGAAAAATGTAGTAATTTTGCCAAAATTATATCGAAGAAATCTTGCCTATTGCACCTTTAAATGATGTGAAATTAGCATCTGTGGGATTTCTCAGAAACACAGCTCACACATGAGGGCCCATGACATCATGTGCCAAGTCATACTTTTCTGAACTGGGAGAGGGGATGGGATATGGAAACTCCCGCAGGTTAGTTGGTGGGACAGACGGGTAACACTCTGTTCAGTGAATCTGGATTACATGCACAGATCTGCCTGATGACTCCATGTCTGGTCACGAGGAAGTACAGGGAGAGGGAGGTAAACAGATATGGAGCAGAGGTGCTAAAGCCTCTCCCTCTGCAAGAATCTCACAACCATTTTCACACGTGAACATCATTGACACATCGTCCAGGAATGTGGCACATCAAAATCGAATGCAAATGGCATTGTTTGTCTGTGTGCTTGGCCATTGTTCAACTCGCGTACCTCAAGGCATTGTCTTGCACAATAATGGAACCGAGAGTTCACATCTAGGTCTCTGTAGAGCTCAAATTTTCCAATAAACTATTACAGACAATTGTGATTTATGGAATCCATTTGAATTGTTCACATGCAAAGACACGTGCCTCTCTTCACATATGTCATAGAAATGGTTCAAAATGTAAAAAGAGTGATTAGAAATATATATTGCTGTAAAAAAGAACATTTGCATCACAGCAATGATTTAGCGTTCCTTCCAGGTTGCATGTGGGTGGGTGGGGGCAGACCTCATAAACTCTAAACGGGTGTCCCCCAGGGATCTGTCCTTGGACCTCTCCTCTTCTTTCTATTCCAAGTTTCTTGGCTCTGTAATTTCCTCCCACGGGCTGTATTATCATTCCTATGATGATGCCCACCCCATCTCCCATTCATTGGTCTCTACAATGATCTTGGCTAAAACTGATATACTAATATATTTCCCAGCTAAGTCCTCCTCCCTGCCAGACCTATCCTTCACCATGGTTGGCATCACAATGTCACCTGCTTCATCTGCTTGTGATCGCAGAGTGGTCCTGGACAACAAACTGTCCCTGTCTGAGTGCATCATGGCAGTTTGTCTGACGTAGATTCCTTCTGTACAACATTCGGAGAATCCGGCCCTTCCTCACTACCTACTCAACCCAGCTCTTAGTCCAGGCATTGATCATCTCCTTTCTAGACTACTGCAACTTGCTCCAACTCCTGTTGTTTGTTATGTTAATATTGCACTGAAGTGATTATAAATGGGCCTCTGTGCCTTCTTGGTTAAACAGCATTTTAGTATTCTGAGAGTAACACTAATGTTCTTCAGTACAGTTTGTCGCTCTGGATAAGAGTGTCTGCCAAGAGGATGTAATGTATGTAATGTAATTTACATTAGAAAAAGTGTGTTTTTACCTGTTCAACTGCCTTTAACTTTGACAATACATTTTTGACTAAATCCCTCAATTTAGATAATGTAAAATAGGATGCATGTAGCTTGCATATTGTCATAAGGTGCAACTTTAGCACCTCAGCCTTAAGGTGCATTAGATTGCCTTAAGGCATTGCTGCTATGTCTCTGTGACTTCACTACTCAAGCTCGACATTCCAGAAAAAGGAAACAAAAACCCACCCATGGCCTGACAATGACATGTGGTCTGCAAATCTTAAAATCCATAACCGGTCCATTTGAATCCCATCCAGCAGATTTTCATCAAAATGGATCTGGATTGGGAACATTCTTTCAGCCCCGTCTGGTAATGAGTAAATCTCTTACAGCTGTGGTTTGGGTTGGCTAAGTTTCTGGTCGAGATGTCTTTCCAAAATGACTTCATAGCATTGCACTCGGTGTATCCCACATCAGGAGTCGGGAGGTGACAGTTGCTAACAATAGAGAATGAATGAAATGAGAGTGCCGGCCGCATTATGGATAAGTATGATCCAGTGTGCCAGACAAAAGCCTACACAACATATTATTTTTCTCTTTTTTTGGTTTTTGCAACCAAGAAAAGTGAGGTCATCAGTTTCAGCCACATGGAAAACAGTGGGTCAAGTCAGAAAAACATCTTTACTTTCATGATTCTCATTGTCTCTACTTTCTTTATAGACACTACACACATTCTTTATAGTTGCTGAAACAATTGACTCGCGAACTGCACCAAAAAAGTTACTCATACATGGATGTTTAATATAATATCATGTAAGAGGACTTATTGACTGTATTCTCGTGTTTCTTAAGGGGAATGGAATTCCCGGCATGGAGATCATCTCTGTGTTTGTTGAACCGGAACAGATGTGTTTTGATGGCCCCCAAAAGTGCAGCTCAAGCTCTAATGTGAATCACTTGTGAGTCCATGTCATGGTCCACATTATTCACATTACTGATGTGCTTCATTAATGAAAACAGCCACAGGGAGCTGGCCTTTTGGGTGGGAAGGATTTATACAACCATATTCATTCTGGCCAGAGAGGATTAAATGCAGGTTATTTTTAGCTCCTTAAATTCCAATTAGAACTTGTATATGGCATGGCTACCTTGTAAAGTAACTATGATCATCTATTAGTGCAAATAGCCATAGCTCTATAGACCTTTCCATGAACCAAGGTAATCCTTGGTTGTAATAAAGTTTTAGGGGGCATATTGAAGAATATCTGATGTCTGATGTTTAGGAAAAGAATGAAGCTAATTGGAATTAACATTTCAAAAAATGAAACCAAACACACTAATAATAAAGGCAGATGAAATGGACAGATAATTATTTGTCAAGAAAAACCATCTTTGGATTAGTAAAACTGTGTATTTGATGTCCAGAGGGAAAAATCTAGAAATTTCAATGCAACATCTGAAGAAACTACTTTAACTAAAGGTCTTCAAAGATGACTCCTTTGGGAGATGTTTGGAATTGTTGCAGAACTGAGAAATTGGATGCAGCCTTCTCAAGCCCAGCCATGCGTCCCCTGGAGCCTGTTCCTATAAATCCAGCAGGATTCCCACTTCCACCCCCATGGGCGGGAGTGCTAATCCACCACTCCAGAAGGCAGCTAAATCAGGAACGGACTGCCAGCACCCGGCCCTCCAGATGTTACTCAGCTCTGCACCTGCTCTCCTCGCAACACTGCTGGGAAAAAGGAGGGTTTGAAGAAATAGGAACTTCCATCTACAGATCCTCCACAAGCCTTCCCCCTCTGGAGAAGGGTCCTTCCGGAATCAGGTGGCTCTGCCCTGCTGGCGCCGGTAGGACCTGGGTTTGGGTTTCCATCCCACATCCCTCAGACACTCGTTGTTGGAAGTGAAATACACTCGCAGAGTCTCCACTGGTTTCCGCTTACCTGCCAGGAGGTGATTGAGACGCCAAAGGAAGAGGACAAAGAGACAGACGCGTGTCTCTGTCAAGCTGATCCTCATTGTATAACACACAAAGTCATGCCGCTGCCACGGGCATGGCCTTCTTTACTACTAAGCAACACTTTTATCTGTAGCATTGCAGCCAGATTGTTCACTTGGGGTCAGCTTACTGGGGCGTTTTGTTTGGTGCCTTTGTTTCTGACTGGCGGCTCTCTGTTGGCATTTGGACTTGGCTTCCTGTCTTGCCGAAACACAATACAATACATTATCAAGGAAAGAAACAGGGGGAAACAAGCAAAGTGCTGAGTCGCTCAAATGTAGATTGCACCGCACTCCCATAATTGTTCTAGGATGAGATCAGGTTTACAGTGTGGCTCTATGCCTGCGCTCTCATAGATGGAGGGATTGCAGAGGAAAGGGGAAAAGGGTACCTGTCTGGTGCTAGATGGTGTCGCACTGGGGAGTGGGTGTCAGTGTGGAATATGTTGCTAGCAGAGTAGTCGGGCCTCCTCTGTTATAGCCGATGGTAAAGCTGCTTCCTGCTGGGTCCGGAATGTGCCCGTTGGCACGGTAACATCATTTACTGCCCATTTTACATTAAGGTTAGGTGCCACAGGTGTCCTCTTTAGGTGGTGTGAGATTAGCCCTTCTAGCATTGTGGTGACACATTTTAGCTTAGGTTACATTAATACATGTGAGGAAATAAACGTGCCCAGGATCACTGATGCCACAGAGCCCTGTCATAGAAGGAGGTGGTGGTGGTGGTGGTGGTGCCTGGAAGACTGCATGAATCTGTCATTAGGCCAATATGAAATGCTACTCTGCTTTAGGAAGCAGACATGGTGCCTGACTGCACAACAGCAGTGGCTTACAAAGGCTTTTCTTGGGAGGAGAGGTTCTTTGCTTACATTACATTACATTACAGGGGCGGCAGTGTAGTATAACGGTTAAGGAACTGGACTTGTAACCGAAAGGTTGCAGGTTCGATTCCCAGGTAGGACACTGCCGTTGTACCCTTGAGCAAGGTACTTAACCTGAATTGCGTCAGTATATATCCAGCTGTATGAATGGATAAATGTAATAAGATGTAATAAGAAGTTGTGTAAGTCGCTCTGGATAAGAGCGTCTGCTAAATGTCTGTAATGTAAAAAAAAAAAGGTTTTGTCCAGTTCTACGTTCTAAGCATAGGTTGCTCATTTGTTGCACAGTGATTAGGAAACTTCAAGAGGTTGTTTGTGTCAATCCCAGATGGGATACTGTACCTAACCTGAATTGCTTAAGAAAATATAGTTATATAAATGCATAGTATGTTAAACGTAAACAGTGTAAGTCACTCTTGATAAAGGTATCCGCTAAGCAGAGGGAACAACATATTTTTAAAAATTCAAACAGTATCAATTCCAAGGTAATTGGGATAAGAAACCAGAAAAATGTATTCGTGAAGAGAACCCATGCCAGTGCATGTAACCGTCTGCTATTCTTTTTTTGTTACCATGAGAACAATGAGGATGAACACTGACTTCACTCCTACTGTATGACGGGGTTCAACAGGAGCACCTACACAGCTGTTTGGGGTAAAAGACAAGAGGGTGAGAGTGGAGTGAGAAATATGTGCGTGTGGGTGATGTGCCACCTCTTAAAAGGCTCCTCTGAGGGTTTGCACATTATGTCCACAATCAGGCATTCTAGAACAAAGTTACCGTGGTACCGTTGTCTGGTGAACAGAGGGTGGAGCCTGCTGAATTCTGGGAATAATGATAATGGTTTTATTAGTTAAATCTGGGAGTTTAGTTTACAGGACAGGGACTGAAGCTACAGCTTTGTAATGCAGGGTTGTGTAAGTGTTTGTGTAAGTTTGTTTTGTGCCAACGATGTCAACAAATACCTGCAATATACAAAGTTTCAAGCACAGGAAGCTTCAGGTTTTTCAGATGAAATATAATTTTTTTACTGTTGTTTTTTAATACAGCAAAAATATAATCTACCAGCAACATAGCAATGCCCTTGTACCCTTTGGCTGTTGCATACTAAATATAACTGGGACTCACTGGACTGAAAGGACAGAGTCAATAAATACGGGAGATAACAGTATGATGCTTTATTTATTGCCTTTGAAACCCAGAAATAAACACAGAATAAAAACAGACAGTCAGGTCCACACCACAGATATGACACAAACTGATTCAATCATTTTTGTGTGTTTTTTTCCCCCCTCAAAGACGCAGCTTTTGTGCGGTCATTTCACAGGGAGGAATGGCACATTCAAGTACAAGATAGTTTTTCGAAAAATTAGTATCACAATTAGTGTTAAAACACAATGTACAGACAGTGAGTAACAACATTCTCTGTTTTCCCTCAATCCACGTTAAACAATTATTAAAATAAACCGGTTATTGCTTCTATCCTATTAACCCACTGGCCCTTAAGAACAAGCTGAGAGTCAAGGAATGAGTTGGAAAAAGCTGTGTGCTTCCTGGCACACTAAATATAATGGCTCAATATCAATGTGTCAACAGAAAATATTTTTGATATAAACATAACAGCACACTGAAAACGTTTTTTTAAAGGCAAAGCTGCAAGTCTTTTTTTCAGTTAAAGTTAAACAACAACAACAACCTGTTGGATACAAATGTATAAAACGTATAAAATGCCACTGTGGAAAATGTACAAATTTTCTTGACCAAGTACAACAGATGTTTTTAATATAGATTTTAATTTACAACACAGGGAAAGAGAAAGAAAAGTGAGTAAGCAAAGTCACAAATATCAAAAAGAAAGCCAAACAAAACCAAATCAGTTAATGCAATACAAATAAAAAATGTCAGGAGACGTATTGCAAACTTTAGTGTGCAAAGATTTCTGTCCACTCTATTTAAATGTAAAAACTGCTGAGGAAAAAAATATACATAAATTAATGCCTTGCTGTTGTTTTCTTAGTTATTAAATCTAAAACCTACGGAATGCATATTGCAGGGTTAAGTGCATTTTTAGTGCATTCATAGTAATTTCCCGCCCTTTTTTTGGTTCATATTCAAGCAGCAGTATGATTTCTTTTTACTAAAACACCAAAATAAAATTAATTGAATTGTGTGTTTTTAAAAGTATTTTTTTTGTACATTTAATCCACAGTTAATGTCCAGTGCTACTCCAGTTTACTTATTTGCATTTTAAAATTGGATAAGCTACTCTTTGTAGTTAGTGCAATACTTGCTCACGCACCCTGGAGAGGGTGGAGATCCTGGTGCCTGGTAAACAGACAGAAGAGTTTTCAGACACTGCCACGCCCTGCCTAAACGCTCTCTTCTGATCACGCCTGTGTGCAGGGCGTGGTCACGCATCCGAGATGCAGCTCTGGATCTTGTCCAGCCATTGCTGGGCGCTCTGTGCGTCTGGAGCGCAGAAGTTGTACGTGCGCTTGGTCGTCTTGAGCTGAAACGACATGAAGATCGTCGCCCCGGGTTAGAAGAGCTGCAGAAAAATGCACCTTTTGGATGGATGCACTTTTTTTATTCCATATTTTTTCCTCCACAGTTCAATGCCCAGTCACACCTCAGTTCTGGAGAGCGTGCACACCGCATGCAAATCCTCCAAACCGTGAGCAGGCAGATGCTACTTGATTTGATGCGACTGCGAGCTGTGCATTTACTGCAGACGGCAGGCTGCAGTTAGTGCATGCAGATCACAGGTGCCCGACAGACCAGAGGGGTCACCCTGCAGGACTCTTGGCCACAGCCAGCAAAGGCAGCCAGGCTCTGTACTGTGGGCTGCTTCTCCGCTCAAAGAACAAACACCTCACCTATAAAAGGAGCCCTGGGACGGGCTGCAGTAAGGCTGTAAATGGCTCAGGTGTCTGGGGCTGTGTACCGCGGTGGCTGCTTGTGAAACAGCAGAGGAATGGAGAGCACTCACATCAAAGAAGGCCTTCTCGCTGATGTGTTTGGGGGACCCTGTGGCGGGCGTGGCCGAAAGGACAGACTCCACCTCCGCCAGGTCGATGTGGCCCCTGCAGGTGGTGTCTTCGCCCGTGTCATAATACCTCATCTGAACACAGACACGTGGTTTAGCCGCGGGAATTGCATGAGCTCTACTTTGAACAAAGCGGGTGGACTGAAACAACCTGACCGAACGCTTACTTGGTGTTTGGTAACGTCCAAAACAAACCACCGAGGCTTCCACCCTTTCAGCAAAGCTCCCCGCTTGAACAGGACTCCCTCGTATGACCTGAAATTGAAGAATCGACAGCCGCTTGGTTTCTTGTGCTGCTCAACCGTCTTTCTGCCAAAGTGTGGACCGTGGCGGTACCTGTTCTCCTCGTTCTTGGAGGTGAACTGGTTGTAGAGTGTGGCGGCTCTCCGATTGACACCGTTGGTGGCGTTGGGGGCGGGGCTCTGGCTCAGGCCGCTGTCGGGCAGGTGCAGCAAGGAGTGCCGTTGGTACGTCTGCAGACTGGAAGTGGACATCAGGCCAGGGAGGCCCACAGACTGCTTCTGGAGCTGCAAAACACACACATGCACGCACACACGCGCACACGCATACGCACAAAACACCTTGTCAGAGAACCCAATGACCAGAACCCACCATATAAACCAGCCACTCCGGAGCCCAGAAAAGACTTTTGCCGTCTTTTACTCAGACCATGAGTACTGGCCAGCATGAGAACGAAATCACTTACAGTGAATGTGAATATAGAAGTTCCCACACTCACATTGCTCTCTTGCTTCAGATCTTCCTTTATACTGGCCTTCACCCTCTCCAGGGTCACCTGCCACTGCTCGGGGCACTGGTTCAGCTCACTCTCCAGCCGCTCAATGTCCTGAAACCCATCCACACACAACCTGAGAGGGCGGAGAACCAAGCCGCACACCTTCAGAAAAGAGCAAAACAAAACTGCACCCCATTGGTCTCTGTGAATTTCCTTTGTCTGCCGAAACCAGACGCAAAGGGCTGAGTATGATGCTTCAGAGCTGATATAAGTTTCGTTTTCTTTCTTATTCAGAAGAAGAAGAGTAGCTATTTCCCAGAAGCCCCTGCGCAAGAACCCGGGAAGCAGGAAACTCACGGACAGGAGCTTGGTGATGGCGTCAGGCTGGGCGCGGCCCACGCTGTTGTAACAGGGCCATATGATTCTCCTTCTGCCGGTGGTGATAGTGGCCCCTTCCGCTGTGCTGTCTGCTCCGCCTGCTACCAGCCTCCAGTCATAGGTGGGCCCAGTAGACAGAGTCTCCCCGGTGAAGTAGTCCCATCTGCTCAGGCTGGGGATACTGATGCAGGGCTTGAGCACTGGCTAGATCCCAGACAAAGCAGATACATATATAAATAACACTGAGTGAATAATAGTACAATCAAGTCATGTCCAAGTCCAAACTACCATGATCAAGGTCATCTTCGACCACAAACACCTTGTTTGTTTTGGAGGGGAACCGTGAGAGAGAAACTGCATTTGAGAAGTCGGCATGACAAAGAGAATCTTTCCCCCACTAGTTGCCGGAACCTTCCCAGGCTCTCTGGCCGCTCTGGAGATGCGGCTGGCATCACTGGAGACACGAGGGGAGGCCCTCGGCGACCCGCTGAACTCCACGCCCCGCTCCCAGCCCCGGATCGTTCACCAGCAGGAGAGCGCAAACACTCTGCGTGTTTATCCAGCACGGCATATTGATTTATCGCCACCGGAGTACGGGTGAAGTAACTGCCAGCCAGCGGCAAAATAATTTCAAAATTCATCTGGACAAAATCCCGCCCAAGACATCCCCTTTGGGCTTGCTTTGATGCTAGGACTTTAGGAAGAGGTGAATCTTCAGCAGATGCTGCCAATATATGGTTTGCAAACAACACTACACTGTGCAACAGTTCAAAAAGAGGTTGATTCTTACTTTGAACCAAGGCTTTGCTATGAGGCCTAAAAACTGATACACTTCCAAGGTCCTCCAGGGTTCACGGAAGCCTTATTGGGCCAAAGTTTGCTTTTGTTGTCACTGACAGCAACTGAGAGTAACTTTGTCATCTTCTTATACAAACTACACAGAAAACTATTAATTTTGGACACAGCACTTTTTGTTGCCAAGTTGCTGACATTTCAAAGACAAAAACTTGGAGACATTTTCAGAACATGCAGAATCTTGCACCGCCGGAGCTTGCCCAGTCGCTACATGTCAAGGGAGAGAGTTTGCACACATTGGAGAAACATGACTGGCTCAGGCTGGTCCTACAGCGTCGTACCTCGGACTCTGAGGGGTTGTACAGGTAGTTAAAGAACAGGGGGCTTCTCTTGTGTATCCTACTGATGAAGTCCCAGATGCAGATCCCTCTCTTGGTCTGCTTGTCTCCCTTGTCCTCGAACAATGTCCCTTAGAGGAAAAAAACACAAAGAGAGAGGCTGCAGAGCACCACCAGGACACCATGCACTATGAAACTTTGAGCCAGGACTTTGATCCATTAAGAGGAATCATTTCAATACAGCACATCTAAAATGCAACACAAATCTACTTTGCATTTTAATTATTTGAAACGGTCTGAGATTAATGCTGCAACTTATCAAGCAAATGATAAAATGTCAGCAACAAACACCATGCACAGTTAAAGTTACAGAGCTGATTTGTTGAAAGACTAACCATGCTCAAGGCGTTCATAGTCAGAGTCCAGGAGGAAGTTCTTGAAACGGCTTGACACGTAGTGGTAGGCCAAGAACTTCAGGTAATATTGATTGAACTCAAACTCCGCAGGGTATTGGTTGTGTAACTGAAACGAGACACATCATTAGTACAGGCTCCTGTTCTCCTGCTGCCAGCTCGATTGTTATGGCTACAGATGATTTAGCAGTTTTTCAAAAATGATGAAATGGAGGCAAGAGTGCAAAGTTTGGTGACATCATTCTTCAGAGCAAAGGGCAAATTTTTCCGGCTGTTTGCAGCGGCCAAGCTGAGATTTTTTCTTCGCCATATTCACATTTGGGCCACCTGGACATATTGGCAAAAACAAGAGAAGATTCTCGCATGACCGCCTTCTATTTCTGGACTCGTCCAGTTAATTTTGTTTGTTTTTCATGTGTTGATGTAAGCGCAGATGACAGGGACCGGGGTTTGGGGGGATGTTTGAGGAGGGGGAGTGGGCTGAAGAGACAGAGAATCGCGTTTAGCACTTAATTTCCCCGCGCCTTCTTAGAAACCAAGAGAACTTGCTTTAAACCCCAAAAATATTACTAAACACACAGGGAAAGGGATATCTAATGTAGTGGCGGTTGACGGGGTGTGGTCGGGGTGGTAACAGGGTGTGGCTTGCCTGGTGCACGCAGTCCAGGAACTGCAGGAAGACAGGGGTGAAGCCGCTGCCCTGGGTGCTGGGCGTCAGGCTGCTGCGCAGGCTGAACTTGTGGCCGAAGGACAGCCACTCCTTCTCCAGCAGCACCTGGAAGCCCTCTAGGGTCCTGTAGAAGGGGTCGCTGAGCAGCTGGACCAGAGACACCACCTGGGCAACAGCAGTCACACAGAACACGCTAAGCACTCCTGGTGTCTCAGTGAGTCCACCTGACGCTCTCGTGAGTGAGTGTGTGTGAGCCCTGGGCTGCGCTGGCCGAGACTTCTCCTTCTGTGGTTTTTAGGGTTACACGCTTCTGTGGGAAAAACTGTTGGTGAACAGCTCTTTTTTTTACTCATATGTGAATAAGCCAAATGTATCAATGGAAAGTTTAACCCACAATAAGAGGAAAACTTTGGCTTTATTTTTATTTTTTTACTTCTTCCAAGGAGCACTTTCTCAATTAATATACAGTATATCCGTTACAAAACTGGATAGTTTGCTGCAAACTTGCACCTAATATGTAGCACATTTGCCACAAACTAAATTGTTTACCACAAAATGTTGCCAGAGGTTTGTCAGAGTTTGCCAGTAGTGGTTAACTAAAAACTTGGCAGTTCCCACGAAGCTAATTTGCATGTGAAAATATGAGCTTGCCGCAAACCTACGGCAACAATGCCAAAGGTTTGATGCAAATTTGCCAGAAGGCCTATACGTTTGTAAGGGATCACATTTTGAATACCAAAGCTGTATTGTTTTTTTTGGGACCAGCAGGTGGCGCTGTCTGTCCCTTTTCTGCTCAGAGCACTGGAGCCCACCAGTATTGACACGCATATTTCTGCTAAATGGTGAGCAGAGTCAGTGTACTGGGAGCCACTGATGGCTTTTACTGTCTGTGAGGAAGAAGGTAATACGTACACACACTTACCCAGCATACACATATCTCTCACACAACAAACACACACACGCAGCGTGCACAGATTTCTCTCTGAACACACACACACACACACACACAGCATGCACAGATCTCTTTCAACACATTCACACAATACACACCTGTGCATGAGGTCACTGAGCAACTAAAAAACAGGTCAGACAAAGCACATTTCTATCATAACGTAGCAGCTATCCATAGTCATGAACATTGAGTATCGTACACACAGTAAGCTATGGCTAAGTCATCAAGACATTATATACTATAAAATCAAACAAGAATTAAGGAACAGGAAACAAGCAAAAAAACATGCCAATATAAAATGTGTGATGTCATGTAATTAAAGCACAAAGGTGAGTAAAACTGAATGTGTGGGACATCGCTTGGGGTGCCTGGGTGGGGGAGGTGGGTCCAGGTGCAGGGTTTCTGGGTGGGAGGCGGGGTATGTCTGGGTGGGGGGCGTGTGGGGGTGTATGGGTGCCTGGGTTACCTGGGTAGTGATATCCCATCCATCCTCCAGGCTCAGCATCACTGAGGATCCACTGTTCATCAGCTCGGCTAGGACCACAGCCAGCTGCAGGATCTTATGAAGCTGTGAGGCCGGGTCACACACACAAACAAAAAGCATTCACTCTGCAGCTACTCCTAAATCGATAGGAGGACCATGGTGTACAGGACAGGGGACTAACTGGCTCTTTACTGTGGTTTTGTTATTATTTTTGTCTGCTAGAGATGAGACTGACTGGAGCTTCTCGAGTGCCTGGGCCAGGAATTACTCAGATATTTTTATACCATGTGACACAATGTTAAATTTGGGGTGAAAAGCCCTTAAACGTGTTCCCATGTGAGTGGGTGGTTTCTCTTGGGAACGCTACTGTAAATATGAGGAAGTCGACATGAACACAACCAAGTTCAAAGTCTTGGATTATTAAAATAACAAACAACTGTCTGTGGATCTTGTTTACCAGTCTTGACCACTGCGGGATTAAAGGATCAGAGGCTTAGCACACAAGCACTGTAATGCGAGAGGTGGGAGTAGGACTCACCTGAGTGATCCATTCAGACTCCTCCAAGGCCTTGAGGAAGGTGTCTTCGGTATCTGAAGGGGTGGAGCTGGGCACGCACGCCCGCAGAAGCTTCTTGAATGCACCTTTCACCTGCCGGGTGTCGGCAAAGTCCACCGGGACCAGTGCGCAGTTCACAGCCACGTCCAGCTTGAAGCCCTTTCAGAAGGAAGCCAAAACCGCATAGTCACCCAAAACTGTACATTCCACACAGACGGGAAGCTTTCTGGTTTGATACTCGACTGACTGCTGGTCTGTCAACCAATAATGGCATGGATTAGAATCTGAATGGTTTGATTGATGGGTGCTTGACTGATTGATTTGATTGACTGAAAGTAATTATAACCCGCCTTGAGGATGACTACCCATGCTGGCTTTTCCAAAAACAGATAAGAGTATGATATAATGAAGAGCGGTGAAGGGACCTCCCTTCTTCTAAGGGACATACAGTATAGTATCTAACCTACATACACACACAAAGCTTACATAAGATGTGCAGAATTCCACTGAGCTCCAGTGAGTCATCTTACTGAAATTATTTGGCCAACATATGGAGTTATCCAGTTAATTGACTTGAAAAAGAGCAGCATTCAGAAGAAGCCTCGACTGCAGGAGGGGTGAAAGGAACATGTTGAGCAGAAAGCTCTTGGAGACAGAAAAAAATTCTGTTGCTTCAAAAATGGATATCTGCCAGCAAAGGCAGCGCATGCAGCTGGTAACCACGGTGATTTCCTATTTATTTAGAAATGCCTCCTGCCAAAGAAAAGAGTATCGGTTTCATATTCAACCACACGCTGCACCGCTCCTCCAGTAAGTGCATAAATTGTATATAGTTTCTGACAACTGAGAATGTTGTGACCAAATCAGCATGTTTTTCTACGACCCTAATACTCAGTTAATACTGTCAGAAATGTGGGAATAAATTAGGAAATCGCCATGTCTTCAACGTCCTGTTCGGGAGTTCTGATGGTCCAGGGCCAGCTGAAGTGATCTTCAAAACACTGGTGACTAGAAAGGAGACATGGAGCAGGGTTGCTCCAAGCATAGATTCTGACCCTCTGGCTACTGTTGGTAAAAATGAGTTGCCCCCCCCGCCGTACCCTGAGGTGCGACTTCTCCCCAAAGATGTAGAAGGCGGCCTGCTGCCTGAGCAGTTTGGCCTGCAGGTTCTCGCCGTCCCCAGGAGGCGGCAGGTCCTTTCTGGCCAGCCTGGCTCCCACCTCTGCCGTAGCTGCCGTGTTATGGCTGAACCGGTTACTGGAGCGAAGGCTTGCCCATACCCCTTAAGGGGAGAGAAACGGTTAAATACTGTTACTGCCCATACCCCTTAAGGGGAGAGAAACGGTTAAATACTGTTACTGCCCATACACCTTAAGGGGAGAGAAACGGTTAAATACTGTTACTGCCCATACACCTTAAGGGGAGAGAAACGGTTAAATACTGTTACTGCCCATACACCTTAAGGGCAGAGAAACGGTTAATCACTGTTACTGCACAGACACAGACACGTTTGAGGGTATTTACATCCATGCCGGGTGATCCGTGTAGGAATTACAGCCCTTTTTATACACATAGTCCCCCCAAGAAAGGTAATGGGACAATTGGTTTCCCAGCTGTGTGTCTTTGCATCATTAGTTCATGCACAAAAAGAAAAAACAAGGTCTAGCGTTGATTCTAGGTGTGGAATTTGCATTTGGAGTCTGTTGCTGTTGTCTCTCAACATAAGTGTGAATACCAGCAAAGCGGGCTATCACGAGACTGAAAAATCTGAATAAATCGATCAGAGACATAGCCAAAACATTGGGTGTGTCAAAATCAACTGTTTGATACATTGTTAGGAAGCCTGAACTCACTGGTGAGCTCAACAATAGCAAACAATCTGGTTGACAACGGAAGACCACTGTAGTGGAAGACCGAAGAATACTTTCAACTGTGAAGAAAAACCCCTTTTCAACTGTTGAACAGATAAAGAACACACTCCTGGATCATAGGCATAGATGTGTCTGAGACTACCATAAACAGACTACACCAGCATAGAACGGCCAGTTTAGAGTTTGCTAAAAAAGTACCTTAAAAAAACCTGTAGAGTTCTGGAACAAAGTCTTATGCACATGATCCAAAGTACCCCCCCATACCCCAGAAACAGGCGGAAACTGAAGGTGGCTGCATACAGGCTGGGCAGAGCATCAACAGGGAACATACCCAGCGGCTGGTGATGTCTTTGGGTCGCAGACATCAAGCTGTCATCAAATGCAAATTATTTTCAACCAAGTACTAAATATGATGTCTTTATTTCAGATTATGTTAATTTGTCCCATTACTTTTGCTTCCCTAAAATGGGGAGACTATGTATAAAAAAGGCTGTATTTCCTAAACGGATCACCGCATATGACCTCATATTCTTTGTTTCATTTCAAATCCAAGCTGAAGTACAGAGCCAAAACAATATGGCATATGGCTTAATGATATGTTTCAGATAAATCTCTCTTAAATATCTGAGAAATTTACATGTTGAAACCCTGGTATTGAAATAAATACCAGGGAGACAAAATTCTAAATTGCTAAAATCAATGAAACTGTGATATTTAAAAACCTTTAATTTAATGCAAATAGCTATTGTATACATTTAATAGCAAGACCATGACTTTGCATAGGTGGCTAAATAATTGCCTGTCAAACTTGTTGAAAGTCTACATGATGAAAATCATTCAGTGTAACCAAACTTATCATTCAGTATAACAAGAAAATTGTACAGTATATATATATATATATATATATATATATATATATATATATATATATATAATCATACTTTAACCCACTGAGATAAGGGTACCCTCTGTCCTGCTAACATGCTTCTGACCCAGAAGTGACTAACACGAGACTGAACCTTGAAGTAGTAAGGGCCTGCATGACTGGCCCGGGTCATTACAACCTACTGACGCACCACATTCCACATAGGCTGAAATATGCTAACTTGCTGTTCTGACTGAACAACAGCTATGATTCTGTTTGCAAGAGAATGGACTACTGATGACACACATCCCTTGATCTGTACTTCAGAGGAATGTACGTGAGAGGAAGCACCAACTGTGTTTAGTGTTCTGCCCAATATAGCATCTCCGTGAAGGACTATGATGACAAAAAAGACGTAAAAGGTGCAGATGGTTATCGTACTGTACGGAGAACAGCACTATAACTGATTAGGAGAGAATACAAGGGGAGGTCACACGCATCACAGGAATATACCTTGATTTTGGATTCTTCCCTTAGATGCAGGCTTTTGGTTTGAGTGAGTGAATAGTTTATCCCTGTAACCCAGGACTGACAGATCGGAGATTTGGAGGCAGAGGAAGGAGGGGACAAAGGAAAGAAAGATCAAATCAGATCAAAGATCAAATGAAGCAGAAATCACCGACAAATGCTCAAGCCAACATGGTACGAAAGCAAGGAAGCAAGAACACGTTGACTGTATGCTTTTAACGTGAAGTTTCATGTTTTCAAATTCTTTCCAATCAAAAGGTACAGCATTGAAAACGGTGGACAGAAACCGTCAAAACCAAATCATGCAAAACTGACCCAATGTGCAAAGAAACCTACATCATGCAAACTGACCAATCATATCAAGTTGCATTTGTTCACATGCACTGAGTAATAATGAGAAGTCTTAGGCCCAATCTCAATGTCTGACCTCACACCCTCACAGACTTTGAGTCGCGTTCCCGATAAGTCTGCCAAGGCTCAGGGCTCTCCCACTGTAAAATCGCCATGCGCGCGAGGGCTCTGTCGCGGGCTTTTCGAGCCCTCTATGCGGACTTTACTGAGGGAATTACCCACGGTTCAATTACCCACGTTTGTGACGATGAAATCGGAACGCAGCCGGAAGCGTCTCAAAAATTGTAAACAAATGACAAACATGGCGGGCAGAGTTCGTTGAGCGGGTACAAACCTAAAATTAAAAATCCTAAAGCGGCGATTGCCATAAACATTTTGCCTGCAAGACCGGCGTTGTCAAGGCAACATATAACATGGCAAAGTGCCGTCCCATTCCTCTTATTTGTACCATTTGGAGCCCTTGTACTCTCAGCACTCATGCATTTATGCTGGCCAGGCATGTGACGTCAACCAAAGAATGTGGAATGTGGGGGCACAGTCCTTTGGGCTCAGGGTGGACACTGAGATTGGGCCTTAATGATTTTAGTGCGGTTTCATTTTACATTCAAGGGAGACTGCACACTGTGTCATCCAAAACAAAAATTAAACCATTAAATACAACCATTTTATTAGTCTTTAAATAACAATCGGTTATTTCAAATTTATTTAAAAATTGTCTTAAAGCGGTAATTATGCTCTAGCCTGCGGTTGTGAAACATTACTGTGATTGTGTTAGACTGAAAACCGGTGCTTATTCAGGGCGATCACACACTGCAGTGCCTGAGGGGTATATATGCTTAATGAGGTACAAACCTTCAGCCTTCCTTTACCGATACTCCAGAACCCTGTAACACTAATACAGTCTTGGAAGTCCAGGCCCATCCGGATGGGCTGTCTGCATTATAGAGACTGACAGCATCCTTCATAAGATTCCCTTGACAGACCTGTGCCAAGCACACCAAATATGCACCAAATATCTCTAGGTCACGCTTGGTTGGTGTGTTGCAGTTAGATGTTTTTTATTTGTTCTTTTATCGACTAAAAATGATATGATGCTTGACATGCAAACAGCATGAAGCGAACATGGGTTCTTGTGCACAGCCATGGCTAGCATGCAGAGAGGCAACTTTACCCACAGTCTTTGAAGTCTTTTTGAGTATCTGGGTTTAAAGCCATCATTCAAACCTTAGGTATAGGGTACAGTTTTATGGTATCGGCACAATTGCATCATAAATGTGAAATCGGATCGTCTGTAAATTCCTTTTCTTGCAGAAAACTGTCAGGTTAGCACATCCTAAACAATCCCGTACTGAAGCCCTGGGCCTCAGCTGGGCCGCCTCACGCTTTGTGTAAATTCACAATGTCAAATGTTTATGGAGCAGCGGCTTCCAAGGCTTAAACAGCCTGACTCCGGGGGCGGCCCAGCACGACGGCTGCACTTCACCGCGCCTAATTTGTGCTCTCGAGAAGTTTCGGGGGAACATCTGCTCCTTTCAGCTCTGGCCGTTTCAGTAGAGAGTTCGAGGCTAGCCAAGACCAACAGAGACAGTGCGCTGGGACTGGAGCTATCCCGCACGTGGGGGAAGATTGCTTCCATAAGCAGCTCGTGGCACAGCCCACAGAAGAGGAGAATTCAAAACTCTCCAACCCAGAGGGACCAATTCAACTCAAACGTTGGGAGGGGGGGGGGGGGGGGGGGCATGTATGTATCCTTCAAATGACACACAACCCGTTGCCCTGGAGACCAAATCCAAAGGAGCTGCACTTTAGAAACATGACTCCACCATCTCACCATGATATGATGCTTGACATGCAAACAGCATGAAGCAAACATGGGTTCTTGTGCACAGCCGTGGGTAGCTACCTGGGGGGAGGGGGGTGGGGGGGGTATGTATGTGTCCTTCAGATGACACACAACCCGTTGCCCTGGAGACCAAATCCAAAGGAGATGCACTTTAGAAATATGACTCCACCATATTCTCCAAGAAACTAAAATAAGATCTGGTGACAGGAGGCTGGCTAAGAAGGGAGAAGCGCACCCACCTCCTCTGGCGAAGCTGTTGGAGAAGGTCACATCAAGGTGGACCGGGGTCACCTTTGGTATCTTTGTCATCCGCCTTTCGCTACCTGGATCAAGGCCACAGAACCACAGCGTCAAAGAGAAAGACAATAAGCACTTCTTTACGAACTCTGGAGGAGGCAAAAAGGCGCCCTCGTACACCCTTCAGTTATGTGATCATACCCCATGCAGCAGTGCCAAAAGCCATGATAATGGATATTAATCTGAGACATTTGGCTACATTATGTTAAATTACTGCACAGAGGGCATTAAATGAGATAAGGTGCGAGGTTGGACTGCCATGGAGTTGCATTACAGATCTTGAGAAACCGACACTGATCCCACGGTTTGATAAAGCCTTTGGCTGAGAAGCCAAAATCATGTTTCAGTGAGTCAATTATATTTACCTTACACTGAAACCTAAGGCATGGAGACACAAAACCCTATTGGCTATGAAGACCATTTTTACAAATCCTCCTATATAGAGTTTATTCATAAAAAAGGAGGCTGCTATTTTGTTTGATTGGGAACAGATTAGACTAAGCAGCCCTAATAATGAAAAGCCAGATGCTTGAGGCAGAGCATGCACTGTTCTGTGCCTCGCACACTGGACCAGTGACCAACGGGCAGAGATGAAGGATGGACATTTGGTGATGACCTCACTTCCTGTTCCTTTTGCATGATGTAAGCTTGCCCTAAGGTTCCTTCCAGATCCGATACAAAACAACGCGTAGAACTGGAAGGAAATGTTACGAAGATAAGGGCTTGAAAAAAACACACAAAAATAATCAAGAACTTAATACCAAAACAATGGCGCTATAAACAAAACAAAAAACTGAAATAAGCTAAAACCAGAATGGACGCAGTGGAGGGACAAACTAGGGGGCTAAAAACCAAGGGGGTCTGTGGCCCTGAGTACCTGGGGACAGGCCGATGAGCGAGCGATTTGTGAGGGTGTCGTTTCGGCTAGTTTTGAAGCAGACAGGAACGGCGCTCAGGATGGCGTGTAGGTACTTCTCATTTTCCAGGCTGCTGGACGTCTCTGAGGACGACACAGGAGCTGGACAGCACAGACATGAGCCCTTATTGACACAGTACAAATTACACTGTGCTCTTTTACTTACACACACACACACACACACACACACACACACACACACACACACACACACACACACACACACACACGCACACACACTACAAATTACACTGCACTCTTTTATACACACGCACACGCACCCACAGACACAAACACAAACACACACACAGTACAAATGACACTGCACTCTTTTACTTTCTCACACACACACACACACACACACACACACACACACACACACACACACACACACACACACACACACACACACACACACACACACACACACACACACACACACACACACACACACACACACACACACTTTCACAGGACACAGCACTCTCGAACTGACACACACGCACACCCTTCAGAGAAAACAAACTACAAATTGCTGACAGTTTGAAAAAACAAATGTGCCCAGACATGATAAGGTTGCTAAAGGAAAACAGAATCAATAAAATAACAGTTTAGTGAAATAACATGGATACGCTAATTGAATAGTCATGTCATTTTGAAGTCACTGGTCAACATTTAAGATTAGATGATACAGCCTGATACACAGGTGAGGGTGACAGTAGAGGTGTGTGTGTGTGTGTGCATGTGCGTGTGTGTGTGTGTGTTTGTGGGGGTGGGGGTGGTGGGTTGTACCTGAGGGGTTGGGGCTCTGAGATTTGAAGAGACCCACCACGCTCTTGCTGTGGAAGCCCCCGGATCGGAGCAGCATAGCCTTGGTGCGGCTGTGTTTCCAGCACACCACCGGCAGGCGGTTGTGGCGGTAGCACCGCGCCACCTTCTGCAGACTGCCATCCTGAACCGCCTGTGGCACTACCAGCAGGCCCGGGTAACTGTAGGGACCGCAACCCATCCGTCAGCTCCTCCATTTTCACAACATGCTAATGAGCAGCAGCTTAGTTTCCAATAACTGTGTATTCTGAGCTCCGCCCCTTCACACTGTAAACATGGCGTCGTTGTTATTGTATTTCCGGGACACAATTTTGTTTTCATGTTACTTCACATTTGCATTGTACTGTCAAGTGCTGCAACTACCCATCTAGACCTATTTTGGCTAGGCCTCACTTGGAAAATAGATTTAAAATTTGATTTCCAACTAAAATGCAACACAATGACAATGATGTTTTGAGCTGACCTGCGACAGAGGGAGTACATCCGGTTGAAGGCGGTGATGCGGAACTTGTCGCCGCTCTTGGACCGCGAGGAGCTGGCCGAGATGGTGCCCAGGCCCATCCGCTGGTAGTCACGGAAACAGGCCCGCTCGACGAGTTGCTCCATCGTGGACTTCTCCGACGTCTTGAGGGTGGGGCTGGGGGGAAGCTCCCCTTCGTCCGAAACTGGAGCATTCCCCACACACGACAGGTCAGGACCTCGTGACGTGCACGGTCAACCACGCATGCAAAAGCCCTGCACTCAATCAAAGCACCTATTGTTGCGCTCACCTGAGATGTCATCGTCCTCGTGCCAGGTGGCACGATTCCCCTTCTCGTTTTTCTTTGCGGAGTACTGCCGGCCAATCGTTATCTTTCCCGCCTTCTTGGCCCCTCTCACGATAGTCTTGGAGAGCGTGCTGCAGACATGCACAGTGAAGTCAGTCACGTGCTGCGGCGGGTACAGTGTGGTTACGGGTGTTCGGCTGTCCCAGGGGGAGCGACGCCTCACCGGAATCCTGTGTTCCTCTCCTTGTGTTTGGGATGGGCGAACTGGGGCACGGTCTGTCCGGCAGCGAACGCAAACCCGCCGAAGATGGACGCGGGGTAACGGGTCCTCTGAAGGTGCTTCTTGAAGATCTCCACCGTCTCGGAGCTCACCTCTTCGTCGAAGGCCACTTTGATCAGCTGAGGGAGGAGTCCAGAAAAAAACAAAAAACAAACAGGTTGCGACATTTCTTTTTGCACAACCGCGTCTTACAGCCGAGCCTGGGAAAACGATCTGGGGGTCAAACAAAACAACCGAGAGGGAACTCTTCAAGAGATCTGTTTCTGCAGAATTTCATTTTTGCTAAGTGAAAAAGTCTGCACATCCTTTTGTGATTTTTTCCCCCCGCAATTCAGGACCATGTGGAGAAGCGATTAATCACTGCGCCCGGAAATCAGGGTCCGATACGGAATGCGCAGAACAGAACAGAGCCCCTCTCGTGTGTTCCAAACTCTTTCAACGCGTGATTCGGTCGGCAGAACGATGCTCTTGTGACCTCGAATCCAGTTTCTCCAAATCCCTCCTGACCACTTGGTTCATCTCTCATTGCCTGACAGTTGAGCGGGCCTCGTGTGAGCTCTCCGGCCCACTTAATGAAGGACTGATAATGCACCCCAGACACCGCCCGTTGGCGGGGGCACGCGGCACAACCACGCACTGGCAGCCGAGGCCAAGTGACCCCCTCTGCAATGTGCTTTTATGGCCCATGTTAATAAAACGATAGGAATGGACCATAAAACGTTTACAGCGCTGCATTGTATTGTGAAACACCAAGCACACATGTGTGACTGCAAAATATATATTTATTTCTCTCAAAGAATTTCATATTTTCCAAAAAAACAAAACAAAACAAAAACAGAAACAAACGCAGAAATTCTTTACGCAGAAAAAAAAGCTACGTTTGTAGAACGTACTCATATCTCTAACACGTGCATTCATGTTGACTTAAATAATCATTACAGATATTACTTATACAGATAAACAGTTGACGTTACGTTATTTGAACTTCCACAAGTTGAACACCGACCATTTCACCATTGGTGCACTTAATGAATGGCAAGGGATTGCCCCAGCGGGTGCGTTACCTGGAAGGATGCAGACCTCATCTGTAGGCCCTCCTGCAGGCATTGCTGCAGCTGGTTCTGGATGCTGATCTTTTTCTCCTTGGTCAGCGTGGAGACCGGGAAGCTGCGGATAACCTCCTGCTCACCCACTGCTCGGACCCAAACCAAACTCAATTCGGCCATGTTCGCTATTGCGCTGATGTCATAAAAATCACTGGGGCTAAATTATCCAGTTATATCCCAAAGAGAAATGGAATACGCCATAGTGTAGATGCTGTTACCACAAGCTTACTTCTTTCAGCTTGATCAACCTTAAAGAGCATTATGTGCTCTCATTACAAACCGTCTTAGCACGGCAGCTAATTTCAGCCAATTCCAGCTGTAGTACAGTTAAATCCTTTCAAATGTTCGATAGGTGAATACTTCTCTGGTTTACAGCACGGCATGATAATAAACCATCTGACTTAACTTACTCCTGTTATGAGCATAATCTGGTTAAAAGTACAACACAGCCTGGGTATACTATTAGTAGGAGTCTACTGTACAACTGTAGTGTAATTAGCATTTCTAAGAGAAATTAAAGTGTAGACAGAGAATGGCTGCAGATGGGTACCTAAGGGGTCATGGGGAGCGCCCTTGAAGATGATGCGGTAGGTGGTGAGGAAGAGGGCTCCCTCTGCTGGCAGGAGGTGTGGCCCCCCCAGCAGGCCCCCCGTTGCCTCCTCCCGCCCGTCAGGATCCAGGACCACACGCAGGCCCTCTGACACAAACTCCTCCCCCGGGAGCAGCGCCGGCCGCAGGATCCTGGGCTGCAGAGCAGAGAGGAGCCAATCAGGCGGCGAGTACACGCCAAGCACACGCCAAGCACACGCCACATGTGCTCCGGCGTTGTGCAACGCTTACGCATTCCACTGTCGTTGAGTCGAACGCCGGGGAAAAGAAACCGATATTTTATGGATACATAAGTATAAAAACAGCAAAAACAATAACGACGTGAGTGATCCATTAAAAGTAATGAAACGGCACTTTGGAGCCGACAGGTCATTGGGATCTGCCCGCACATTTATGGGATCATAAACGAGCGCACGTCACCGCGCCTCCAATCTGAAACACATGCATCTTTCGATATGCTCCGCAAGCGTTCCTTTTCGCTGAACCTCAGGATTATTATTTGTCCAACAACAAAATATTTAGGGATTTTGCAAAATTGCATGACTGATGCGTGCAGTGGAGGCCAAGGCTATCTGCGCTCCACACGCACGCCAGTGGGCTGGCGTTCAACAGACAGGCCAGCGGCACTCTGACCGCCGCTGTGGAAGTTCCTCTCGTGCTCCCCAGCGAAGCTGGGCTCCAGACTCTCTATCTCTCTCTCTCTCTCTCTCTCTCTCTCTCTCTCTCTCTCAGCCCCGGTCTGTGGCTCTGTATTTAATCACCTCAGCTTTCCTGCTTTTATCACGAGCACCGCATTCTTTAGAGGTGACGCACGCAACACATACATTTAAAAAGGCAGATTAATTCCCCTCTGAGGTCATCCAGATGGGGGGTGGAGGATGGGGGGGGGGGGGGGGCGGCGCTGCGTTCCGATGGAGGTCGGGGACAGGCGATGGGGGGGGGCGCGTATTGCGCAACCAGGGACCCGAGGATCTGCTTCAACAGCACCTAGAGCTACTCTGCGCTGCTCCCATCGATGCTGGGCTGGGGGAGGGTGGGGGTTGGATGGAGCCGAGACCCAAGCGGTCTCTCTGAAGGCCTTCAAAGCCAACAGCACAATTCTCACTGCCGATTTATGAGGCCCGAAGCGGTATTTGATGAGGTGCAGGTTTCCCTGTCACAAGCGGATGCGAGGGGTGTTTTTCGCGGGACCGCGGCCGCTTCCCGCCTTCAGCCATGCTCAACGCAAACATAAATCCTTCAGTGTCTGCATGGTGCCATGGACAAGGCCCCAGAAGAATTTTCACGGAACAGAAATCAACGGGATAACATCTCCAGTGAGTCCTTGAGGTCCAGTAAGAGGAGGCCAGCTGCCTGTCCTCTCAATTTTGTGCGCACCTGAAAGCGCTTGCGCTTTTTTGCACAACAGAAACATTTCCCGAGATGACATATTCTTTTGGGCTACTGAACTGATCTAAATATAGTCCCCCTTAGCGACAGGTCAGGCCTTTTTTGTGTTTCTGTCCTCTACCCAAGAAAACCCCCAGACACCACCTCTCCCTGTACTGCTGCCAAAGTGGTAGCCGGCTCTACAAGCACAGAGAGAGCCAAATTCACTAGTCATAAATATCCAGCCTGATGGCTCACAAAGGTCACTCCTGCAATTGTTTTAAAGTTCACAACATTCAGTACAATATTGGCAAGAAGTCAGTGTAGCATAGCCTATATGAATGCCAGAATGATACTATAGTAGTTTAAATGCAGACAGCAGGCTTAGCCTGCAGTTACTGTCCTGGAACACATTGTCCAAATAAAAGCCAATTAACCCTATAAATGTGTTCACCGTCTGAATAAGGAGAACAAGGGTAACCAAGTACATAGATGTATCTGATATTCATTGAGCTACCAACATGACTTGAGAAAGCTCAATATGTTAGAGGTTGCACACTAATTGCATACAATTTAAATTATATTATATATTATATTGGGGCGGCAGTGTAGTATAATGGTTAATGAACTAGCCTTGTAACTGAAAGGTTGCAGGTTCGATTCCCAGGTAGGACACTGCCGTTGTACCCTTGAGCAAGGTACTTAACCTGAATTGCTTCAGAATATATCTAGCTGTATAATTGGATAATATATGTAAAAGAAATGCTAAAAAGTTGTAAGTCGCTCTGGATAAGAGCGTCTGCTAAATGCCTGTAATGTAATATTTCAGGCCATCACAGATCATTTAAAAGGGAGCTGCTGATATGACTGAAAAGTGCTCCGGGGCAATTCATGTTTGCGTCAGTTGTAAATAAGATTAGGGTTATACAAGTTACCCTTTTGCTTCTGTCTGTTGTGTTACTGGTGTATGAAATATTAGGAAGGTAAGTTTTAAGCTTTGTATGGGAGTCTGTAATACTACATGTGGTGTGAAATACTGGTGCAAATGCTGTGTTTCAAGTGGGCAGATCAGGGAGTTGACTTGTTAATAAATAGCTCTTTTCATTGTCATTTTGTGAATGCATTTAACAGGGCATCGAGTGGAGAACAACAAACCGCGTTATTAATGGTGAGGCAAAAAAGCATTTTATAGCATTGAAGAGAAACCTGTTTGTATGACTTCCCATTCTATTGACATTACATTAACACTACTGCAGGTCAAAAGAAAATCCCTGTGCATCTGTAGTGGGCAAAGAGTGTAAAGAGTAGTCATTAGCGCAGGGTACTGACCTTCTGAATGGGAGGGAGAGTCAAGCTCTCCCTGTGCACCGCTTCCAGTGTCTCCAACTGCATGGCCACAATGCCTGATTCAAACGGAAAGAGCAGTTAATGCATCACATGCACTCACTGGCTAAGGCTAAATCCATAAGAACATCAACACAGCCTAACTCACTGGCTAAGGCTAAAGACATAAGAACATCAACACAGCCCCACTCACTGGCTAAGGCTAAAGACATAAGAACATCAACACAGCCCCACTCACTGGCTAAGGCTAAATCCATAAGAACATCAACACAGCCCCACTCACTGGCTAAGGCTAAAGATATAAGAACATAAACGCAGCCTCACTCACTGGCTAAGGCTAAATCCATAAGAACATCAACACAGCCTCACTCACTGGCTAAGGCTAAAGCCATAAGAACATCAACACAGCCTCACTCACTGGCTAAGGCTAAATCCATAAGAACATCAACACAGCCTCACTCACTGGCTAAGGCTAAAGCCATAAGAACATCAACACAGCCTCACTCACTGGCTAAGGCTAAAGCCATAAGAACATCAACACAGCCTCACTCACTGGCTAAGGCTAAAGCCATAAGAACATCAACACAGCCTCACTCACTGGCTAAGGCTAAAGCCATAAGAACATCAACACAGCCCCACTCACTGGCTAAGGCTAAAGCCATAAGAACATCAACACAGCCTCACTCACTGGCTAAATACATTTACTCAAGTGGTAGCTACATTGAAATCTTCATGTTTGACATGCAACATATTCTTTGCAGTATTAAAGTATCATTAAAGACTGCTTGTCTTCATGGTGGCTGTGATCCAGTGTAAGGGATTTTGGGGGAGGTGTGTCTTTGGCCGTACCCACCTGGGATCATACTGTGCATGTTCTTGATATGCTCCTGGGTGACTCCGCTCTCAGTGCACACCTTGTCGATGAAGCGGGCGATGAAGCGGACCACAGAGTTGGCGACGTCGCTGTTCTCCGAGTCCTCGAAGCCGCTCTCCGTGTCGAAGCTCTCTGCCACGCTGCCCGCCATGCTGTTGGCCAATGCAGGAGGGTTGAGTGGAAAACCATGTTGAGAATGCGGTAGAGGCATTACGTTTAACAGGGCCTATTGTCATCGCTTACACCTGGCCTGTACACCCCTAGAACAATCAAAGAGGTCAGTTCCGATGCCACGGATCCCTGCTAAAGCTTTGGCCAAATCAACATGTTGTGCACGTGCAACAGACGTTTCCATTCTGAAACAAATTTCAAGAACTTTTCCGTGGAAAAACAACAGGGAATAAAGGCCCCAAAACAAAAATAAAAACTCAAAACGTGGTCATTTCACTTTTTATCAGCATCATATCATCTGTAGCTGTCAAATACTAAGATCTGACCTGCTCAGCATAAACTCCCACAAGCAATATTAAAATATCCTGGGGAAAAAATACCTTTCTGTTTAAGTATGAGAGGTTCTACATCCAAGCACATTTTGGAAGGCCCATTTTATAGGAGAAATGGGTTTGGCAGACTGGCTTCACTTTCTCGGAAGGGACATCGAGCCTCCCCCCTACATATTACTGCTACTATACAGCATTTGGGAACTCTCATGTTGTTTTTGGTAGTGGCAAGGAGACCCCCTGCCACAGCAGCCCGTGTGCTTTTAAAACCATTAATATAAGAGGAAAGTGGAGTGGGCCCACTCATCGAGGAGCCAACAGGACGGAGGCGAGCAGGATATGGCAGAAGAGCAGCTGTTTACTGGCGAGAGATGAGGTCTCATTTTACCGAGTGGAAAAATCCTTTGCGTCTGTACGTGGTTGTGTACCAGAAACTAAAAACAAAAAAAAAACAACAAACCTGCTACTGTCTTCCAGGGGTGATAGTGTGATCGTTCCATCTAATGCAGAGGTTCAAACCCCTGGTCTTACAAAGAAGCAGGTTAGTGCACTGAATCCACCAGCAGGCAGCTTGCACTCACCTGCATTTAGCATGACAGGGAATGGCTCAAAATGCTAAGCTTTGGGAGTGATATTTCCTTCCCTGTACTGAATCTCTTTAAAAGCGCCTCAGGTTCACGTTGCTAAGAGTGGGGTAACTCACCTGTTGGTGACGATGCTGTTGCTGCCGCTCTCCCAGTCGGCGGTGGGCGGGGGACGGAGCAGCTTGCTCTTGCTGCCGTCCAGAGGCACCAGCAGGTAGACCATGAGGCTGGCGTGGTGGATGGCCTGGCTGAACACCGTGCTCTCCTCGCTGTTCACCAGCTCCTGCTGCCTCTCCTTCCCCAGGCAGGGCCACGCCCGCAGCTGCTCCGCCCCCAGGTCCATGGCCGTGGGCTCCGAGTCCGATGGGGGCGTGGGGGGCGAGGGGCCTCGTTCCTGAGGAAGGCGGTGCATCGGAGGGGGGGGGGGGGGCGTCAACAACGTGCATGAAAAGGCTATGACCATGTTCGATGAATAGAGCGTCCTGCCCAGCTAGCGGCAATAAGTCGGATTCTCTCTGTTGTCAAACCGTTTTTAAAAATGTTACGTTAAACAATAACCTGCACCTTCACCAGCTTCTGATATTTTCCAAAACAGGCTTTTATTTTCACTGGTGTCTTGAAGAGCAAGTCCTGATTTTTACCTTTGTTCCAGCCGCGATTTCTGGCTTCTCCTCTGGCGTGCTGAGGTAAAGTGCTCTGATCTGGTTCTGGACCTCGCTGTAGAACGTGGCCTCCCAGAACTGCTGGTTGGCCCAGATGGGGTGGTCTTGGACGCAGGTGTAGGCAAACTGGTCGACTCCCAGTGCGAGTTTCTGCAGGCGAGACCATTTACACCTTCACAGGCAGTTAGGATACACAGAACGGAAACAAACCCACACCTTGGCCCCACTGCTGCACTGGAGAAACTGCTGGAGCTTTCAACGCAGGGTGCGCTATCTGCCCAAAGTATTTAGCACCTCACAGTTCCAGCACAGTCAAACAAGCTGGGCTACTGTTTACAGGCCTTGTAAACCATTAAAGGAAGCCATTAAAACCATGCTGATATTAAGGAAAATCGTAGATTTTGTAAACAGCTGCCAAACCACGTCTGGAGGGTTCACAGCAGTCCACAGAATCTGGACAACATAGAGTTAGCCGCCATTTTCCTTCTCCTGTAACCCCCCCGCTCTTAAATGTCAGACTTGCGCTCTGAGCGAGCATGGAGCACTGCCATTTTCCACGGCTATAGATGCAAATCGTCACACCTGGCGTTTACCCTGCTGGAATGTCCCAGGATGCTTCTGAGAACTCAGAACCGCAAATCCTGAGGCAGATCGCCACACCAACATAGAACAGGTCCCAGAACACTGTGTCTGACTGATTTTATGAATGAAAGCCACTGACTAGCCCTTTCCATTTCCTGTTCGCCCCTGTCTCCCATGCTCAGGATAAAGGTCACACTGAACTCACACTGGTTCGTCTTGTTTGAGGAGCTTCTGATTTGATTCTAAGCAGAAGAGAACAGAATGCATGTGCACGTACTCCATCCCTGTAATTCCCCTTGGCCCACAGAACAACCCTCAGTTACAAGACCTGAGGCTTGGCCATTGACAGACTACAGCAGATGAGGAAATATGATGAGAGAGAGAAAGAAAGAGAGAAAGAAAAAGAAAAAAAAAGAGAGTGAGTGAGAAAGAGAGAGCTTAAGATGCATGCTGTAGAACCTACACCCTGCTGCTTATACTCAGGGTCAATACATACACTCATTCCCGATGTTCTTTTCCCAATAGAGGGCAGCAACAGGCTGCATGAAGCACAACCACCCCCCGCCCCCACCCACCCACCCACCCACTCAGTACCCCTATAGACCGTGCTTAAGTCCTTTGTTAATGCTTGTATTTAAACTATGCTGAATGAAATATGTACATTGAGCTAAGTGATGTTATTATTTCATAAGGGAATTTCATACGGAGAATGTTTAAGAGCGTTTGGATAGTTTCTCTTCCCTCTAAGGACAGGAATGCTTTAAACACTTTAAACATGAATGAATTATCGCCCTGACATAAATATGTACTCAGAGAGAAAAAGGTGTTGGTAGGATAAATCCTTAGGGGACAAAGGTGAAGCTAACATGGACATAAATGGGCTATATCTATGCATTTTTAGGATATAGCCCACATTAACTGTACCCAGGGTAAGAGAATTGATTGCTCAGTCTAGACTATACTAATACCACCCTGGGATATAAAGACGGTGATATAATAAATCACCAACCACAATTACGAAAAGAGTAAAAAAAATTAAAAAAGAAGGACCCTAGTATTGTTATTATGGGACATACATGAAAAGACAAATGAAGTTGTGGCTTAAGGTCACCGTTTTGCAGTGCTTGTCTTTATGTCAGACGTACTGCATTCCAGCAGTGGCCAAAAGGAGTGGAAATGGGTGATGGGAGGATGCAGTTCCTTTGCGTAGAGCACGCATAGGAAGCGCAGTCTGCTCTCTGACTCCCCTGCCCCTGGCTCACAAAAGACTGACCCCAGGTCAGGCGTCCAGTGGCCCCTCTGTCATAACGGCTGAGTCTCACAGTTCCTGGACCACTGTCTGGATGCTATACAGAGCAGGAGGCAGCTTCCGTCAGATGTCTGCACGTGCAGATGCACAACTGATGAAAAGGTTATGGACAAAGTGCCATTTCAGTTTGACTGAATGCCCTTCACTGTTGTAATCAACAAGATTAGAATAGAATAGAATAACTTTTATTTTCCCGTTAGGAAACTTCAATTGTAGCCCCAACAACAACAAAAAGACTTAGACAGTGGGGCAGACCCACAACACACAAACAAACAAACATATCAAATAAAGACATTCAATAGAATCATTGCATTAATCAAGTTAATTAAAGCCATGATTAAAATTAGCCCCCGCTGTCCCGAGATGCCCAGTGTCATTAAGCAGTCCAACACCACAAACTCCGCCTCCACGACTTTCTTCCATACACGCAGTGTTGCGGTCACCGTACACTGCCGAAACGGAGCAATTATCAGCACATCAAAGAGCAGTTACTTTAAAACAAACAGTTTGCAGCCGGAACCACCTCCATTTTCCCTGATGCATTTTTTCTCAAAATTCTTTAAAGAAATTTCATGAAGAAGATTATTTTGCCAATCTGA
The DNA here is from genome assembly GCA_029718625.1 of Synaphobranchus kaupii. Taxonomy (NCBI): domain Eukaryota; kingdom Metazoa; phylum Chordata; class Actinopteri; order Anguilliformes; family Synaphobranchidae; genus Synaphobranchus; species Synaphobranchus kaupii. Next base: position 14,391,285 of record CM056391.1, read on the forward strand.
GGGCTGAAAGCGGGACAGGCACGGGCCGGACGGAGCGGGCCGACATGCTGGCGGGTCAGCGGGGTTAGTGAGCGCAACTCCAAACCGTTTCCCAGAAGCCCTGGAGCTGCCTTGTGAATCCCGTGTGTCCGACACAGCCTCCGCAAAGCTGCACTCCCTTTATCTCAGTCCTTATCCTTCATCAGTCTCAAAGCCCTGCTGATTAAAATACCAGCATTGTGACTGCCGGGAACGAGGGCAGGGGGGGTCGTGCATTTTTTGGGGGTGAAAGTTCCCAAAAGCAGATTTATAAAGCCATTACGAAGGACAAACAGACCCATTAACGAGATGGATGTCATGTTTGTGTTGAAAGGGTGTCCCTTCGCGAGATGAAACCAGGGACGTTGCCCAAACATTGTCTTTCAGTTCTGAGGAAACTGGTATGGCAGGGACCTGTCAGTGACTAATGCGAGATCAGCTGAGTGTAACATAACCATCTAACCCATACAACTGCATGCGGGACACAGCGGGGCGACTTTTTGCACGTCATAACCCGCTGACTGAATCGTGAGGAGACTTAATGGACGAGAGACTGCGTTTGATCCAGGATCAGCCATGGATACTGCAATAATTTACAAGCGCTTTGGACAAAATAACTTGGCGCTTCTCTTGTTTAGGAGAAAAACAGACATTCCTTTAAACCCATCAGCTGTGTTGGACTTAGGAAAACAAGAAATAATTAAAAAATACAATCAATTTGCTCCAATGCAACTAGTGTAAGCAAGGGCACTGTTTAATTGTTAATCACTGGATTTTACATCACAGTTCTGCAAAGGTGTACAGACAAAACCATGGTCAAAGTTGTATATTTACAAATGAACAATGAACAACAGCACATACTGCAACTTACTTCAAAACACAACACAAATGTCCTTAGGACGACAAAACACAAGCTCATCATATTGTAAAACAATGTCGCTCTGCCTCAAGAAATATAAATCACCTTGTATAATATAAAGGTCTGGGCATCTCAAAAGAAACAAGGGTCATCGATCTAGCAAGCCATTTCTCCATCCAGGCTGTCATACTGTATAACAGCATAACAATGACCATCATCCAATTTCTAATTCCCCTAGGTGCATTGAGGCAGCATTCTTGGGACACATTAAAGTTTGACAGGTATTATTAATGGCACCAAGCGTAGCCAGGTCCACTAAAGTATCTAGTCTGATAAGACACTCTCCTGATAATACATTCTGAATTTGCAGACATAAAACCCTGAAACCAAATAAAAGCTATTTTGCCGGGTGGAATGTTTACGTTACGCTAACATTTGGAAGACTTTTCTGGGTAATTTTGCTGTGAGTGTTCTGTGTAAAATGTCTATGAAGGCTGTTGTGGCTTTGGGAATTAAGGGTAATTACAGAATTTTGCCTTGGTACTTTGCCTTGAAAAAAAGTACTTAGAGAATATGTGGATCTAGACTTTAGAAGGAAGAAAAACAAGGGCTGTTAGGTGTCAGATTTTTAAAAAAAGAAAGATAATTTGATCCAGAAAATATAAAAATATGCAATCTGTTTCTTGTGAAGTGTCACCAGTTCATGAGTGATGGAACTGGACACATGGGATCTTCTGTGGTTTGGGGGCTGGCTGTGTGCAGATCGGCTGGCTGTGTGCAGTGCCTGCGTTAACCAACACTTCACCCACGACTGAAAGGTAACCAAGACCATTGACACTTTGACACCTTCCACTCAGTGAAGTTCACAGACCTTGTTTACTCTTATGAGAAGAATATTGAGCTGACTGAAATGTCACTCATTTTGTGAATTAAAGCATTTGGTGAGAAGATGTCACACCAGTGCAGGAGTTACTGACACTTTATGCCTGTCTTTGTTTGAGGTTTTTTTCTCCATGCTCTATGTTCAAGACAGATTTATTTATTTTTTTACCATTTTCCCAACGTCGCTTATCATAAAAAAAATTCCAACCATATCTACTTAAATTAAATTATTTCAAAAGATTATCAGAACAAGCTGTGAATTAAAGCTTGGAACAGGTCAACCATGGGAAACAACTTTGGCAGGAGGAAATAGACTTCTGAGGCACCACAGATACCACATGCACAGGCATACAAACACTGACCCACAGTCCCAGTCTATATTCCCAGTTTTCCCAGGCTGTGGTAAATGAGGTCAGAAGACCCTGGCCACAGAACCGCCCGGTTCCCAAGGACGCACCACCAACCCTTGGAGGAGCTCCAGACTGGAGGTCAAAGTAAATCGAGCCTCTTTTGGGTGGGCTAAAAGCCATACGGGTGAGAAGGCCTTCTCTGCTTTTCAAAATATAAACAAGGGGTAGACACTGGAGAGCTGACTGTGCAAATATGCGGCTTTACATACGTACATACATTTCAGGTTTTATGAGCACTGGCCTTCTGATGATATCTTAATCTTTTTCACATTTCAATAAGTGACCATAAGAAATTATTCAACTGGTAGTCATCTACAGGAGCAGAGGTATCGGCAGTACTAGAGACACCGTTTTGTTATATTTTTACATATTTAGAAGTTTTTTAAATAATGCCACAGGAAAAATATTAACTGGTTTGACTCAAGAAACTGCAGAAGAGACATTAGAACACGTGACAGAATTTGCTGTGCTACTCCAAGAACAACTGAAACAGTCATCAACTTTGCATAGTGGAATAGGAATTATCGACGATTAAATATTTGCTGCCAGTTTCCTGAAGAAATACAGGTTATGCATAACCAAGGAGGTTACAGAATCACATCTGGGATCAGAACATGCTCAGAACGTCTCAGTTACAGGCATACAGCCTTAACCACTACGCCACACTGCTGCTCAACATTGTAATTTGTTATGTTCTGGTGATAAAAAAAGTTATTTCTAATTTTCTAATTTCTTCCAGATTGATACCTTTCTGGTACCCCCAAAATATAACGCTGCATTGCTGAGTTTATGGTGTCATAGAAGAAAAGGAGCAGGTGTTGGGGACACAGCAGCATTGTATGTCAGCTAAGAGCCCTTCAAAAAGAGAGAGAGAAAGAGAGCGAGAGAGAGGGAGAAAGAGAGCGAGAGAGAGAGAGAGAGAGAGAGAGAGAGCAAACACCACACACTAACCACATATCGATAGAGTACACCACCATCACAAGCATTCGCACCACAGAAAACACTTTTCATTTTCATTCATGTCTAGTTCACAAGCGCTAACAGCCATGAAGCAGAGCAACAGAAATCAAACTAAACAGAGCTACTGGCGAAAAGGAGAGAAATTTGCATGGCGGTGTACTATAAACTCTCTGGCGGTACCATTAGTGTTATGGAAAATAACCACCGGCTCTAACTGAAGGCTGTATAATGCAGTACAAGGAAAAATTGGTGTGGAAGCCCGGTTTGAAAATGATTCCTCTAACTCAATCACAAGGCCCAACCCAGGGAGCTGTCAGGAAAGACAATTCTGTCATTCTATTTAGCTGAACATAACTGAAACAGCGTGGCTTTGCAGTGCAGTGGTGAAGGAGCTGAGTTTCTAAGTTTGTAGGCCCAAATCACAACTGAGGTACTGCTGCTGGACCATTGACAATGGTACCTAACCTCAAATACTTCAGTAAACATCCAGCTGTATAAATAGACAGTATGCTAAAATGTAAGCTGGGTATATGTTGCACCGGATAAGGGTGCTTGCTAAGCATATAAATACAGTAGTGCAATGTACTTCTCATAGATGTTCTGGGTTTATGTTATTCCAGTGGGCCTATTTCAATTACGCTGTAGACTCTACAGTGAAAAGTCTGCTCTTTCCCCTGGTCAGGTCTTTCACTAACACCCAGCACTATCAATCTCTCACCAGTGACTAGATATTTAGCCACAGAGCCGTTGGAGGGAAAACAAATGCAATGGTGCACCACAAAGGCCCAAGGTAATTATCTTATTGATAATGATATCTATGAGCCCTTGCTGCCAAGCCAAACTCTTTATCATTGTTCTAAGAGTGTGTAAACCTGCTTAAGAGGCAGTTTATTGTGATCTTAACGGAGCTGGAAGACGTTCAAACCCAGAAAAGACCACACATGCAAGCCGATGAGCGTATTTTAAAACAACAAAAACTAATTTTGCCGCCACCAGGCTGGAGAGTGTCCTGCATTCAGCCTTTCAACTGCTGTGGTTATGCAAAGCCTCCCACGTGATAATGAAGAAAGATTTAAGCGTTTACAAATGAAGATTTACTTGGACCATATCTCCCCTCGGAGGTCGGAACATGCTATCAGTTAGCATCGTTCCTAGCCCTTTCTGCAGTGATTGATTAGGGTGCACGGGAATCGCGGACAGTATTAATCTCTTTTTTGCGCTGGGAGTTCTTTTCTGGCCTGTAAGATTTCGTCTGACAGACGGCCCTGTGAGCAGAGGGCTGACGCTGAGAGTGAGCGCGAGAGCTCCGCTCCGTTCTGATGAATCTCTCGTCTGTACTCTTCCAAAAACAACACACCCCCCCTCCCCCACCACCACCACAGACGGGGGAAGGAGCCCACATCACGTCTCAGGAGGGGTCTCCTACACGTGTCCAGTGTCTTGCTGATTTCTTTGTATGATACGCCGAGAGGTTCGAACCTGTAGGAGGTGTTCACAGATGAGAGCTCCATGAATGGGTATGGACACAGCGGCCGCACTCTGTGGTGGTTTTGTCATCCAGTGGTGCAGATATCAGAGAAACACAATAGACCAGTGGTCCCCAACCCTGTTCCTGGAGATCTACCATCCTGTAGGTTTTCATTTCAACCCTAATTTGGCACACCTGATTCTACTAACTATCAGCTCAACACAATCTCTAGCTGTTGAACGAGGTGAGCTGTTTTAGTAGGGTTGGAGTGAAAACCTACACGACGGTAGAGGAACAGGGTTGGGGACCACTGGAATAGACACACAGCCATCTACATCCACCCACTAAACAGAGCTATGGCACCAATTAAGAAAATACCACTCTCTGCACCTAGATCAGAATATTAGGATTAGTAGGACTGTACCCTCACAACAAAGGTAAAGACCAGAAAAAAATGCTATGTAAAGAGAAAGTGACACATGCTTGTGCATCACAAACGAAAAAAGCTCAGCTTCCCTTGCCTTCCCACTCTCTCTCCAGCACCGGTGCATTTTTGGGCTTGAAAAAAAACACAGATTTGCTGAGGCACCATTTCTTCTCCCCACTCGCCCATGGATCCCAGCTCCCTCTGGTTTTTAATCATGCCATGGAAGTCTCTGAAGAAGTCAAGAGTCACTTGAGACTGTTATGTGCGACTTCAGCATCATGTTACTCCTGGTTTTTAATCAATTTCCCACAAAGGCATCTGCTGAAATACTCACTACAACTGCCTCAAAACAGTTCTGCACCAGCATTCAATTAATCCCCCAAAGAAGCTTAAATATCTGAATCAATGCTGGAACCTACCATAAATCCTGCCCTAATCCTGAGTCAGAACTTCTGAACTGCTCTGTTTACTCAAAATTAAAGTACAATTCCAATATGGAATCCAAGGAGAGACAGGCCAATGAGGCATATCTGATCAGCCGCTTTGAGTTTGGGAGGTAATCTTTAACTGACCTGCTCTTGGTGCTACAGTCATGGCATAACGCTGAGGCTGCATAGAAAGTTTGTTTCATGGTTAGACCAAGATAAAACGGAAAAGGTTTAATGGCTGACATCCTCTTTTCCAAGTCTTACAAACTGTTATTTTAAAAAGCAGAGCGGACAGTCAGTCCGTCCATGCAAAAAAACCCATCTAATTTCTTATTCCTTTAAAAGGTGCCATTTGAACTTTTTTTGCTCTCCATCACATTTTGTACAAAATATTTCTAATATAAGCGTTGAGAAGCAGTTTCAAGCTAATAGTCCTGAAAAAGGACTTTCACTTTTTTCTACTCTATGGTTCAAAGATGCAGTTGCTTGACTCAAATCAGAGATGTGGAAAAGTTGTGAACACCTGGGTTACGTGGTGTCTTTTCAGTCTTGCTTCCAGTTAAGAGTTTTCTCTAACTGGGCAGGAGGACTTCCAGCTGCCGCTATTGGGTACTGTATAGCATGCTGCCCTCCTATCTCTGTGGGCTGGTCTCCTGTATCCCAGAATTCTATGAGGCGTGTGGCACTGCCGGACACAAAGCCAGCGCGGCAGTGTTGTGCAGCCGGCAGGATGCAGTGTGGTAAAGCACAAACCCCTCAGTCAAAACAGGCAGATCAGCCACAGAAGTACACACTAGCAGATATTTGGCAGGGAGGGAGGGAGATTATCTGTAAATTCCCTTAGAGGCACAGGGCTAAGAGCAGAGTGGCATTTCCAGGCAGCCAGATATTTTATTTAGCTCTTTGTGCTCTCTGATGTGTTGTCATCGGCGAGTTTCATTGCCCTTGCCATCCGATCTCTCCCCCTCAGCCCCGCCGCCACCCCTGTGTCCCCCGTGCACCATTCCCGCCAGTCAGAACAGCACGTCTCCAAGGGGTACAGATGGGCATTTATGTTCCTGTCCCTCCGTCCCAGTGGTGACACTGTGCTGGGAATGTCGGCCGACACCCTCCCGGTTTGCGTTTCTCTAACACAAAGCGTGAAATCAAAATTTTTACGTAATGTTCCCAGTGAGCTTAAAAGAGTTTACAGGAAATGAAACAATTTCGACCAATGCTTCTCAGATTTCTCAATTTATAGGCCAAAAAGTAAAATTGAAGGATTGTGGGATGGCACGCCCGGCTCACGGTCCACCGCAGGTGCTCAGCTGCCGCAGCATGTTTCTTCGTTTAAAAAAGCATTCACACCCGAGAGAGCAACAGCATAAAACAGCCCAGCTGCAAGCCATTTCCATTTCACTACATCCACTTAAGAGCTATTAAACAGCTCATCATTCATATAAGTAATACAGGTGCTTGGGTTTAATGGAGTCGCTCTACTCTGAGGCATACAGTACTGTATGTACATTTAGGTGGAAATAGTCTCTCCGACTGTGGCATGAGGCAATGCTGTCCCAAGGCGACGTCTATTTTGGGAACTCCAATCCAGCACGTCTCAAAAGAGGGTACGAAGCCTGGGGGGATATTTGGGAGAAGTCATGTGACCTCAGTTAGAACGAGACATAAATGTCCCTTTAGGTCAGCAGCGCAACTGTCGTTTTTTTTTTTTGCCGTCACTTCCTCCCAAATTCTCGAAACGGAAACAGGAAAACATTCCCGGAACACCCGATATTCCCGATAGTTCCGGGTACGGATGGTTCCCGAACTGTTTTGCGCAATGTAAAAGCTGTACCCATGGCGACAAATAGGACTTATATTTGTGGCACACGTCACTGCAAACCAGAGTCGGCCATCAGGGCGGAAGCCACAAATGCCAGCGTTCCTCTGGGGTTTATTTGCGGGTCGATTATCTTGTTGCTCTGTGACAAGGCCGAGTCAAACGAGGACAAAACAACTGCGCAGTTTGCTGGCTGAAGAATTGTATTTTTTTGTTCTCCTTATCCTTAATTGCCACTTCAAAGCGGGGTTGGGGGGAGGAGAGGAGGGGGTTTAGTGTTCTCTGGAACAAATATTTTGACATTAGCCAGCTCCCCTCCCCAACAAGCACCCACACTCATCAGAAGGGTAAGACTGGGGACCCATCTTTTCTTTGATCCAGTTACAAAAATCCTATTACAAACAACACAGCTTGGGGTGAGTGGCATAGTGTTCTGCCTCTGACACCGTACACACACAGGCATTAGTGCTGTCACTGGAGGTCACACTGAAACCGGGACTTACCCGGTAAAACACTGTTGTCAGGGGTAGCAGTGCTGCAGCGACGGTGTACTCCTCTGAGCTAGAGCAGTCCTGCAGGACAAACAACACGGAAGGAATGAGATCAAAACACAACACAACTAAGGCGAAGAAAATATAATCTTGATAGCATAGCTGAGGCCAAACACAAAAACTCAACAGCACAGCTGAAGCTAAAACACAGTATAACAATATAAGAGGAGGGAAACAAGCTGTACTATCCCAGTGTACTATGAGCATAGTATCATACGGAAGCACCTAGTACATGTTAGACCCATTGTACTGAAGAGCAAGCTGTACTATCCCTGTGTACTACGAGCATGGTATCATGCGGAAGCATCGAGTATATATTTGACCCATTGTACTGAGGAGTGCTTTCAGAAGGTTTTACATTTATTTACATTTACATTTATTTATTTAGCAGACGCTTTTATCCAAAGCGACGTACAGTAAGTGAGACGTACAGTAAGACGTACAGTAAGTTTTCACTCTATATTGATTTCTCACATTTTTCTGTGTTGCAAATTCAAATAAAAATAAATCAAATGGGATTTTCTTTCTACTCCTCTATAAGTAACCCTCTGTTATGTAGTCTCTGGGTCTCTGTTAAGTATTTAAAAAAATTGGGAATAATTTTATGCGACGTGAATATAATTGTTAGCACTGTATGTTCTAACAATTATATTTTCACTATTTGTCCTAAAGAGTATCACATAATATCAACTTTCGATCTGGATTTTCAGTCAGGTGTAAAAATGTAAATGAAGTGGAAACTAAGACAGAATTGGTAGTACTCAATACCAAATGTTCTTCATAAACGTACACTTCCTATAGCAGGGCCACATCACTCAGCAGTTACTGGAACATATGCTTTCAATATGTTTATATAATCCCTTTCTTGATACAATCTTATACAATCATCATGTTGTTCCAATTTACAACTCCTAACTTCATTTCATGTTCACATTCCTGAAATAGGGCAAGAGATAGGGATCTAGAAAGATTATTTGCAAACTAAACACATTTCTTATCCCAAATTTCACATTTACTTTGGTGATCAAATACAATATCCATACAATAAACAATTTTCCAGAACAACAAATTTACTAGTTGAACTTGAGAGGAACACTTCATTTTTGCACAGACAAGCATGGAAATGTAATTGTACAGCCTGCCTGCCCCAATCCGTCATATTGGATGTTTGTGGCCTTGGATTTCATTGATTTGAGAAGCACAGCCATAATGATGCATTGGTGGAGCAACAGTATGGCAGGTAGTTGTGCGACGGGGAAAATGATTTTGGGCTTCAGCACGAAGCAGGTTCTTTACTGGAACAGGAAGAGCGGGGGGCTTTTGTGAGGGACGAGGAACAAGGGAAATCAGTCTGACGGGAAATTGGTCCTAGTCCCCGTGACCTTTTCTTTTTGGGGGAATTCCAAGCTATTTATTATAAACCAAGGCATGAGAATGGTGGCCGGACACATGATTGAACTCTCCTGTCAAAGCAACATGGCAGATTATGATCTCGTGTTGCATGGTACTCAAAGAACAAAAGGGCAAAGAACACTAATCATCTAATCAACTACAGATGAGCACACATGTATACACACACACACACACACACACACACACACGTCTGCACTCACACACACGCACATACACATACACACATGCACATTCATATACGCATATGCATGCACACACACACATACACTCTCTCTTTCTCTCTCTCTCACTCACACACACACACACGTACACATGCACAATCATATACGCATATGCATGCACACACACATACACTCTCTCTCTTTCTCACTCACACACTCACACACACAGAAAAGAGGGCAAAGTTGAAGTGTACAGTGAGACATTCAGGTGGGAGGCCATGAGCAAAGCTAACCCTATAATTACCTATACTATGACAGTGTTAGCACCATTCTAGCACACCCTCTCTCCGCTCTGGGGCAAATGTGTCACGCTTGTATTATCGCGTTTCATTTTAACTTCTTTGGACGTCATTTTAGAGGTTAAAGCAATGATTCCAAGGGATGGAAGACAGATCACTATAAACAAACAATTTTATCGCACATGGCAAGTTATCTTCACCCTTATGAAAACATGTTTACTTTAGATGACGCACAGTACACATTAGCCAGAGAGAGAAGGGTTTGGCTTAATAGACAGACCAGGCAGAGACTGGATAAAATCCTATTCAACCACCAGCATCTGAGCTGGAATATTTTACTCTGAAGCTACATATGTTGCGTGCTGCATTGCAGGACTCCCGATTCTGCGATGTGTTTTTACAGATGTGGCAAACGCACTGAACGCACTGACTTCCCTGAGCAAATTGAATGCACTGAATGCCATCTGGGCGAGCCGGCACTCCGGGGAGCACCCGCTACATGTACCGTCAATGAGACTGAACCGCTACCCCCCCCCCCCCGCGCAAAGAAACCAAGTGAGCGTTTCCGCTGAGGAGCGTGGCAAGCCTGCACGTATGAGCCAGCCCTGGCATGCGAGCCGGGCTGCGCGGTCACGGAGGAATGCGCTGGAGCTTACGAGTCACGGTGTCGCCGGTGCGTACGTGCGCCGCGGCGTTCGGCTAGCGGTGCTCCTGCTCCTCCGCAGCTCAGGCGGAGTGAGTGTGACTGTGAATCATGTAATCTGTTCTCCCTCACTTCCTCCCTTTTTCCTTTTTCCTACTCGACCTCCCTCTACCCCTTCCTTTCTGTCTACCCCCTTTCATGCTCTCTCTTTTCCCCAACTTCTCTCTATCTATCCCCTTTTCCTTCTCTCTTTTCCCCACTCTCTCTCTGTGTGAGAGCTGACTCAGCGTCTCTCTCCTCAGTCTGTCCACGGTCAGGTATGCCTCACACACTGAGAGTAGCTTCTCCTCGTCCACGTCTCTAAACCAAACTGACCGTTGCTGAATAAATTTAAATTTATAAGTTAACAAGTCTGTTTTACCTGGGTACATGATCACCAAGAATGGTGCTGTGCCAACATTTTTTCACGTGGTAATGATTCCATTTTGTTTGGCAGCGCTAAGCACACCAACATCGCTGTTCCTACGTCCACTGAGAAGTTCGAATGTATGAACACGTGACAATGTCAGCGCTATCGTGCTACAGCAGACCACCCTATAATGCGGGTTCTTCTTGCACATGCTCAGTGTAGCAGAGGTGATGCCAGAGTCACCCCACCTACGCCTGACTCCCTGAGGAGGCGTCTGCCCCAAACTGATTCCGCTAACGGGCTGGGTCGAGAGTGCTCTTTGCGCACCGAGCGCATCTGCAAACGCGATCACAAGGCCAGTGGAAATAAACAAGAACTTTTTGAGCCTGTAATCCTGGTTGGAGGAAATTGCAGGAATGCCACGTGGACTTCATACAAACACAGGGCTCTGTTTGCGCCCTGTCCAATTCCTAAACTGCAACAGCTGGAGCGAAGGACGCCAATTTGTAAAAGTACCCTGCAAATATTTTGATTGGCGTCACGCTGATCTACACTACATGGCCAAAAGTATATGGACACCTGCTCATCCAACATCTCATTCCAAAATCATGGCCATTAATATGGTGTTTGTCCCCATTTGCTGCTATAACAGCCTCCACTCTCCTGGGAAGACTTTCCACTAGATGCTGGAACATTGCTGCGTGGATTTGTTTCCAGTCAGAAGAGCAGTAGTGAGGTCGGGCACTGATCTGGGGCTATTAGGCCTGGCTTGCAGTCGGCTTTCCAATTGATCCCAATGGTGTTTGATGAGGTTGAGGTCAGGGCTCTACGCAGGCCAGTGAAGTTCTTCCATACCGATCTCGACAAACCATTTCTATTTGTGCACGGGGGCACTGTCATTCTCAAACAGGAAAGGGCCTGGCCCAAACTGTTGTAACAAAGTTGGAAATCCAGAATCGTCTAGAATGTCATTGTATGATGTAGTGTTAAGATCTGCCTTCACTGGAACTAAGGAGCCAAGCCTGAACCATAAAAAACAGCCCCAGACCAAGGGGTGTTCACATACTTTTGTTCATATAGCGTACGTCACCGGCCTGGAGCTCAGGTGAGCAGAAGCTGCAGTAAAAAGGCCAAAGTGTGCCGCAGTCCGTAGGGTAACTGACTCTCCGCCATATGCGCTGCCCCCTGTGCGGGCGGGGGTAAGATCCCCAACATGGCTCTTTCTCAGTTGTGGTCCCTTCTCTGTCTGTTACCCTCTCTGCTTTCTACCTGTCTGAATAAAGCACCAAATATGGAAGGAGGACAGACTGTCCCGCTCTCCTTTTGAAACAAAAACAAAAACAAAAATAAATCAGTCATAGTCAAAGCATCAGGAGGAGTTTTCTGCTGCCTTCACCAAGCAAACGCTTCCGGAACCTGCTGCGAATGGGTCTGGAAACACCGCATGAGTCTTTTCTGAGCAATTGTGCAATTCTGTTTCCCAGAGATCACATCTGCTGGCGTGAAGATGTCCTGGCCCAGCATTCACAGGGGCTCTTGACGTGAGACGATTATAACATCCATCAAACACCCACAGGCCCTGCGCACACACAAAACGGGCATGCTGGTGGCATGATGTAACCCATGCACACAGTGCGGGAAACACAATTACAGGATGGAAAATATTTCCTTAAAAAAATTCTAATTGGACTGCTTCCTATGAAGTGATAAGGATTGTCAGCATAACATATGAAGGAAACTATATGGTGAAAGAAAAAAAAAAAAGACACTCACACAGGACCCACACATACACACACACACAGGACCCACACACTCACACACACACAGGACCCACACACTCACACACTCACACAGGACCCACACATACACACTCACACAGGACCCACACATACACACTCACACAGGACCCACACATACACACTCACACAGGACCCACACATACACACTAACACAGGACCCACACATACACACTCACACAGGGCCCACACACTCACACAGGACCCACACACTCACACAGGACCCACACATACACACTCACACAGGACCCACACATACACACTCACACAGGACCCACACATACACACTCACACAGGACCCACACATACACACTAACACAGGACCCACACATACACACTCACACAGGACCCACACTCACACACAAGGCCCACACAGTAACACAGGGCCCACTCATTCAGACAGGACCCATGAATACACTCACACAGGGTCCACACTCTCTCTCGGACAGAAGCCAAACACACACACACTGGGCCCACACTCTCACACAGGACCCACACACACACAGGGCCCACACACTCACTCAGACAGAACCCTACGGGCTGTGGCACACGTCTCACCAACTGATTTGCTTAATATGAAAGTATTTTAATAACGGCTTGTGACACTTCAGATGGCAGGACTGAGAGTCTGTCTCATTTTTTTTCACTCAGACTCACTCACTCACTCACTCACTCACTCACTCACTCACTCACTCACTCACTCACTCACTCACTCACTCACTCACTCACTCACTCACTCACTCACTCACTCACTCACTCACTCACTCACTCACTCACTCACTCACTCACTCACTCACTCACTCACTCACTCACTCACTCACTCACTCACTCACTCACTCACTCACTCACTCACTCACTCACTCACTCACTCACTCACTCACTCACTCACTCACTCACTCACTCACTCACTCACTCACTCACACAGAACCCACACACTCAGTGTGCCCACACATTTACACAGGGTCCACTAACTCAGTCAGGACCCATACATTCTCACACACACAAAACCCACACACTCACACAAGGACCACACACTCAGAGGACCCACACACTTACACAGGGTCCACTCACTCAGGCCGGACCCTCACACTCGCACAGGATGTAAGCAAGAGACAATGCACTTGATACCATTCTGCTCAGTGCAACATCAAATTTTACTTAGCCAATAAACAGTTACTATAGGGCTATTTTTGGGTATGCACAGCAAGGGAATTCATCAATGTGGCAACAAACTATGCAGGGACAATAAATCGCATATCACAGCAAGGAAAGTAGAGCTATCATTCTCACATCCAGCCCAGACAAGGCGTAAGCAATGCCATCTGTTGCCATGAATTCAGTCACCGGTTGCAGACTGGACTCAGCTGTGCTCTCTGCAGGACAGATACAGAGGGTGTGCTAGGCGCCCCTACACTTGTTCCTATAGTTAATAAACCGCTCTGTTAGCAATTCCTGCCCGCCGCTAGCAGAGCTCACCGAGAGAGCTTATGCACGGAAACAGGTGACACCTTCCTCTGTGAGGGGGCACACAGCAATGAGCCCATACCTTTCCAGGCTAGGCTCAAACTCAGAAAACCCGTGTCTGGAGGAGATGTGTTGGTGCGTGCCACAGCCTGCCAGTTCCCGGCTGGGGGGCTGGGGGCTGGGGGACGGGGGCCTACTCTTGGCTTTAGCGAAGGCACGGCGAAGCACGAGTTTCGGAGAAAGACCGAGACAGAGAGAACATTTGCGTGCCACATGCTGGCGATCCCATCACCTCTGCCCTAATGTACAGTCTGCAGGATTTACAGAGCTCCCTGCGGGCGGCCCCCTGCAAAGCATATACGCCACTACAGAGAGCGCGCTAACAGATAACAGAGCCGCGTAACCGCAGCCCCCCCCCCCCCCTTAACCTAAATAACGTTTATTCTCTGGCATTTCTTTCATTGTGTGTCGTTAAGTGATAAAAGATGCGTCCGCGCCGCGCTAAGAGAGCGGCGGGCGGAGAGCGAAAAACAGCTATTTTCGAACGCTACCCCGGTTCGCGGGACGGAGAGCCTCGGGCCGCGTTTCAAGCCGCATAAATCACACGTGCTTCGCGGGGGGCGCCGGCGACTGAGAGAGCTCGTCGCCCATCGACGGCGATATCCAGCCAGCGCAGAGAGGGCGTCGCCCCCAACGCCGGCGGGAAAGTGGCGGGGCGTGCCAGCGATCGTGTCCGGCCCCGACCGGCGCGGCGGCAATTACAAGCAGACTGCGTAAATAATGGCTGGCATCTGTGAAAACCTGTAATCTCTCTGTGCTTTCTCTCGACGGGGTGTGAGTGCTGAAAGGAGAGACAGCGGAGTATAGCAGCAGTCACAGATGGGGCCAAGCGATCTGCTATTGCTGCCTTTTTTTTATGGCTCATCCGAGACGATTTCCATGGACCCGGGCTCGGCACCAGCGCTCCCAATCAGGACCAAGTATCTGGAAAATGTCTGTTGCCTTAGTGAAATACACAGGAGGAACAACATTACCACATTATATAAAATAACTAAATGAAATAATCCAAACCAAACAGCGAACGTGCTTTCATCAATGCTGGGTCAGTAATTGTGTGTGCTGAAGGCTGCTCTAGATTATTGGTTCTTAATGGTGATTGACAGCTGTGTTAGCGAGGGCTTTGGTCTCTAGGGGTCCCTGTGGGGCTGGATCCTCATCGCAATTCCAGCCAATGACAGTAACTGCAAATCAGGCCAATCAGGAAAGCCAACCAATCAGCATCACTGAAGATCCAGCTGCAAACACGGCGAATCAGGATCCCTTCAGATGCAGGTAAACAGAGTCACTACCAATCCAGCCAATCAGGATGCGCAGGGCCCAGATGC
Organism: Synaphobranchus kaupii; assembly: GCA_029718625.1. Taxonomy (NCBI): domain Eukaryota; kingdom Metazoa; phylum Chordata; class Actinopteri; order Anguilliformes; family Synaphobranchidae; genus Synaphobranchus; species Synaphobranchus kaupii. The sequence continues at coordinate 14,406,674 of CM056391.1, forward strand.
CCGACTCCATGTTGTATCACAGTTAATTCACAGCCGTCTAAAGACGGACAAAGCCAATCAGGCTGCTGATTGGCCGAGGCCAGCCCCTGACCATGCCAGTACCGACTGTGGAAGGGTCACTGGGGGATGCACAGTTAGCATGAGCATCACATAGGAAGGGAGACCATACTCAGGAGTCTGTGAGACATGTGGCAGAACTCCATGAAGACTCCAGGCATCCGTCCAGGGACATTAATGACCCTCCAATCCAAACACCCACAGTGAAATACCCCACTGGCTCCCCTCTCTGAGCGCAGAGTTACTGAGTGATCCTGTTTAGATAAAACATCTCCTACCTTGGCTTTGTACAGCTGCTCTTCTCAAACGGTTACATAACGGAATTCAGTATTTACGTTGACAAGAAAGTAATGCTGTGCAAGTCAGAGGATAATGTGTAATGTGTGTTTGGATTGAAGAGGAAAATGAATTTGACCTTGACGTTAACAGTGTCACATTAGCTGGTGTCTATGTGGAGGCACGTTGGCATGCATTCGGATTCGGAGTGAAAACGCGCCAAGTGCTATATGTTCTGTTCAGTCTCTGTGTCTTACTCTGGAAATGCGACCTTTGACCCTTGGAAATGTGCAGTGATTTCCGTCTTCGATAAGCCAAATTATGACTTACACCTTCAAACTCAGTGGTTTTGCTAGAGTGGGGACATCTGCTCGTTAGCCTGACTGATTGATTGCAGCGGTGTCTATTGGTTGGATTTCAGATGCTTTAGCATGCGCTACATGAGTGTAGTATAATGGTGGAGGGACCTGGGCTCGCAACCTAAAGGTTGCAGGTTCAATTTCCAGGTTGGACAGCATACCCTTGAGCATGGTCATTAACATGAATTGCTTCAGAATCGAATATCCAGCTGTATAAAATGGATACACTTATGTAAGAAATGCAAAAGCTGTGTATGTCGCTCTGGGGAAGCGCATCTGCTAAATGCCTGTAATGTAATTTTTTTTCTTCCCGAGAGGACAGTCTCAGCCAAAACCATGTCAGAAAGCTTGGGTTCCATTAAGCGGAAATCACTCAGCTTTTCACAGGTAATGACACCCCATGGGGATCCGACTTCATCGCGTTTTTTGCTTGCTGACCAGATAGTGCGACAGGGTTGAATAACAGAATAACTTCCTACAGCAATGCAAACAAAGGCTATGTGTGCTGTAT